>JAKFAO010000003.1:1800000-2167527 GCA_021527695.1 Naematelia aurantialba
GAATAGAGACAAGGAAGGACAAGAGGAGAGGCGTCGAAGGTCGGAGAGGATATACGGTGTGGGCAAGGGCACAGTCATAAACGAACTGTAATCCTATGGCTGCATGGCCCAATCTACTTGTCCTGAATCCATTCGACGTGTCGCGGTGCTGCTACCCTTCAACTTCCCATCAGGTGGAATGCTCCTTCCGACCATCCCTCCTCTCTCATACAATCCGTTGCTGTTCGTCACCGTCTTCGCGTCTTCGTGACATACGATCTCTCCAGACTGGCACGCCGCTGACACACGCCACAGCCGAGCTCCAGTATCGCCAAGTACGCATCTTCAAGCCCACAAAGTCCACGATGCAGTCCGCCAAAGGCAAGACCAGGCGCTGGATCTTGGACTGGGACGTGCTGCCCGGTGCGGGGCGGTGGGAGAACCCGCTCATGGGCTGGGCGAGCAGTGCCGATTATATGCAGGGGACGAGCTTGGCGTTCAGGTCGCGCGACGCGGCTGTTGCTTTTGTGAGTCGGCGGTGTCGGGTCACTGTCGCTGTTCCCACTTGTCTGTCGGTCTCACTTCACTGTTGATGTTGTTCGTCTCTGGCATCAGCCTCTCGCTCTTCTCTGGCACCATGGAGCCGCTCGCTCTGGCTCCGTATGCCGCTCGCTCTGGCTCATCGTGTCCATCCTGCTCTGCCTGCTACGCCTTCCTGCTACGCCTTCCTGCTACGCCTCGACACCTCCATTGATGAGCCCGCTGAACCCGCTGACGCCTGCAGGCCGAGAAGCAGGGCTGGAACTACATCGTCTCGGAGCCCAAGGTCGCCAAGATCCCGCCAAAGAATTATGGTGCGTTGCGTCTTCCTCTCGCCTCGGCCATCTCGTTCCTTCTCGCGGTTCCTCCTTGGAGACAACAGATCTCCACCTCCACCTCCATTCCATTCCCTTCTTGTCTATGACGATGCGCTGACAGCCCGCAGCGAGCAACTACGTGCACATCCCGGGCAAGCTGCGGATCCACCATACCAAGTAGATCAGAGCTCGCTCGATTCATGTATTCTATCCAATGCACCTTGCCTGCATAGTCCTCTACGCGCTGCTACGACTGGTGTATCCCCACTGCAGGCGATGTTTGGACGCTTTTGCGTGTGCTGGAAAGGCCAAGGATGGCGGCGGTAGACTCGCACTGGCTGCGTGTTTGGGTGTTCAAACCAATACATTTCTTTAATCGTTCGAACTTGGCGGCCAGTTGGAAGAGATCAGAGCAGCAGTAGATATACAGCTGGTGCTGATTTTGCAGCAGAATCAACGCATTGCCTGATTAATGGCTGCATGGACTGCGTTGCAGAGCTCTTCGTCGAAGACTGCAGGTGCAGGCTGCTACATGACCCCGCGTATGCGAAACGCCACTGCGCAGCCGTTGGGCAACGCAAGGCCGGGGAGTTTACAAGTACTACGGAGAGATACCCCGCGTGTCAACGCACCGGCACCCTCGTTTCTCCACCTGCCACTCTCCTTCCCGGACACCCGAACCCAACTCGTGACTTGTCCATCAACACCATTCCAGCTGCGTAGTCTCTCCATGTAGGGCTCCTTGCCATCTCCATCTCCATCTCCATCTCCATCTCCATCTCCATCTCCATCTCCATCTCCATCTCCATCTCCATCTCCATCTCCATCTTCATCTCCTTCTCCACCTCCATCTCCATATGTAGCTCCATCCCCGGCCCCACCCTCCCTTCTGAAATCTCTTGTGCTGGTGCTTATTCTCGTCTTCCCCGCTCCCTGATGCTACGCTACAGAAGGAGCGTTGGCGCTGTGCTCGCTTGTTTGTTGATGGTGATGACGACCTAAACACGGGTGGGGAACTCCGCGGCCGTCCCTCTTCCCCCTCCTGGGGGGAATTGGGGTGAATCACTAGCGGGGGAATCGGGAATGATCGGTCCGACCTTGCGATGCTTCGATTACATCACGAATCACACGAGCATCGTAATTGCGACGCCGCCGGGCAGACAGTGCGGTGGCGCCACGAGGCCACGGCGGCACAGCAGAGCCAGCAGACTCAGGGACTCGTCGTTTGCCGCCGGCAGCGTGTCATTCAGGGTCTTCCTACCTTGGCGGTCCTCTAGCGTCAATTTCTTTTTCTTCTCTATTCCCGCCTGTTTCCCTCGTCGCGCTCCTCGTAGTGTGAGGACGTTGCGCCACCGACCTCATTCCCCCCGAAACATGGGACATAACCACCGCCAGGGATCGCATCCAACTGCCAGGTGCGGCATGCTAGCCACGACCGAAGGGGGGTCGAATGAAAATTTTTCTTGTGGACAAGTACACCGTGCAAGCCGCACGCGTCGGCGGTTAAACCTGCCGACGGGAGCGGGGTTCAAGACAGCAAGCCCGCGAGATGAGCTGCATCGCATAGACTTCGGATGGAAATCATGCATGTTCCCCAAAGGAGGATACGACGAGCCAGCTCAGGGATCTAGGAGCCGTCGAAGCACTTCCGGGGTGCTCTGACGCTTCTGGGTGGATGGGCGAAAACGTCAATACACCGTCGGTAGCTCGGGGAGGAGGGGAGAGGGAGGAGGAGGGAGGAGGAGGGAGGAGGAGGGAGGAGGAGGGAGGAGGAGGGAGGAAGAGGGAGGAGGGGGGAGGGAGGAGGAAGAGGGGGTGAAGGGTGAGGAAGAGGGGCCGAGAGGGGGGTGAAAAGCAGATATATAACGACTGTGCCCCCGCCGTTCCGACTTTGACATTGTTTTCCACTGTGCGCCAAAGCTCGTCCTCTATACGGCAGCTCTATACCCGCGCCCTCACCACTGTACACACACTGGCTTCCCACCCACACTGACTGATCCTCACCCACAGGCGTAGACACTACTCAGACGCATTCCCATAGCACCCACGCACCATGGCCATTTCATTCATGGCCACCTCGAACGAGCGGGCGGCAGCGATCAACGCCCGTGGCGGGCTCGCCAAATACGGCGGCCTCAACGGCACCCCCCTGTTGGTGGCTATCGTCGCTATCGCCACCTGCGGTTTCTCCCTCTTTGGCTACGATCAGGGTGAGCTCCCTGTCTCTTCTACCGCTCCTCTTCTATTCCTCCTCTTCTACCCTTCCTCTTCTACCCTTCCTCTTCTAACCCTCTTCTACTAACCCTCCTCCTCTGAGCCATCCCAGAATACCCTCTGCCATCCTGTATATCGGCGCTGTGTTGCGCTCGGGATGGGAAGTTATGTATGTGACTCGCACGCCGCTGACCTCACCAGGTTTGATGTCTGGAATCATCGCGTCTACCCAATTTAACGATGAATTCCCCGCCACCAAGCAAAATGGCTCGGACGACGTGCACGCCGGCACTGTCCAGGGCACCGTCACCTCGTGCTACGAGGTCGGCTGTTTCTTCGGCGCCCTGTTTGCCTACTTTGCAGGCGAACGTATGGGCCGACGCAGAATGATGATGTTGGGCGGATTCATCATGATCATTGGCACGATTATCACCTGCTCCGCATTTGGTCCCGGATCCCCAGGTGGAAACGTCGGTGGCTTTGTGCAGTTCTTTGTTGGCCGTGTGAGTAGCCCTTATCTTCTCGTCTCTTCCCCGTCTCCTCCTGCCAAGTGGACTTCTCTTTTCCATCCCTTCCTCACGCCACGGCCTCGAACCAGCTTCTCCTACCACGGTCCGCTTCCCTTTCCCTCCACCACCCAGCCAAGTCGGACTGTACTCACACCCTACAGGTCACCACAGGGGTCGGAAACGGCGCCAACACGGCCACCATCCCATCATGGGTCGCTGAGTCGTCTAAGGCGCACAACCGAGGATTCCTCATTTGCATGGAAGCGTCCACTGTCGCGGTCGGCACTGTGATTGCTTATTGGATGGACTTTGGCCTTTCTTACGTCAACGTGAGTCGGACCCTGCCTGCACTTTGGTCTTAGCGTGATGCGTTGGTACGTGCAGCGGCTGACTGTCTCTAGTCGAGCGTGTCGTGGCGATTCCCCATCGCCTTCCAGATCGTCTTTGCTCTCATCCTCATGGCCGGTGTCGCGGTGCTCCCTGAATCACCCCGTTGGCTTATGGTCCACGGACACGACGACGAGGCTCTTCGCGTGGTCGCTGCTCTAGGCGGTAACAGCGTCACGGACGAGATTTCCATTATCGAGAAGAACAAAGGTGAGTCGAGTCCCTTGTATTGTTTAGTCCCTTGCACCTCTTGAGACCCTGGTCCCTCTTGTGGCTTGTGCCAAATGCACATCCAAACATACCCGCCCGCCACCGACCTCCCGCCACCCAACTGGACTCCATGTAGAAGCACATCTGACTCGGTTCAGTTGCCGATGCCATTGCCGCGCAGCAGTCCTTCGCTGCCAGCCGAAAGAGCGACATTCTCAAGGGCGGCAAGCAGCAGCACCTCCGTCGTGCACTTGTTGGTGCATCTACCCAGCTTTTCCAGCAAATTGGTGGCTGTAATGCGTAAGCTCCACCGATACCTCTGGCACTGCACCCGTGGCTGACGTCTTCCAGTGTCATCTACTACTCTACTATCCTGTTTGAGAACCAGATCGGTCTCGAGACCCGGCTGTCGCTCATTCTGGGCGGCGTGTTGTCGATCGTCTATGCCATCTTTGCGCTGCTGTCGTTCTTCCTCGTCGAGAAGGTGGGCCGTCGCAAGCTGTTCCTGATCGGCACGTTTGGCCAAGGCGCGGCCATGTTCATCACGTTTGGCTGCCTGCTTCCCGGCCAGGGCTCGCCGACGGGCCAGATGTCGGCGTCTGCGCGCCAGTCGGCCAAGGGCGCCGCGTTCGGGCTGTACATGTTCATTGCGTTCTTCGGTGCGACCTGGCTCCCGCTGCCGTGGCTGTACCCTGCCGAGCTCAACTCGATGGCGGTGCGCACGCAGGCCAACGCCATTTCGACCATGACCAACTGGCTGTCCAACTTTCTGGTCGTGCAGGTGCTGCCGACGATGACGGCCTCGATCGGGGCGTACACGTTCCTGCTGTTCGCGCTGGCGAACGTCATCTTCCTGCCGTTCATCTACTTCTTCTACCCCGAGACGTCTGGCCGCACGCTCGAGGAGCTCGACGTCGTCTTTGCGCATGCGCACCTCGTCAAGCGCCGCCCGACGATCATCGCCGACGAGCTGCCCAAGCTCACCGACCACCAGATCCAGACCATGACGGAGCGATACGACATCCACGGCGGCGCCGCCGACGTCGAGATCGGCACGAGCTACGGCGCCGCAGAGGGCACAGCAGGGCCCGACACGACGCTCCCGCCCGTCGCGCCGGACGTGTACAACAAGGCCGAGGCGGCTCCCGGCCGCCTCGGCTCGAGGACCGACAGCCAGTCGGACACGGAGACCAGAGTGCCCACGCCGACGGGGATCAACGAGAAGCTCGACGGCGGTCTCAACGACAAGCCAGAGGGCAACTAGACCAAGGCATCGGCGTGCACTACAGCTCTCTCACACAACTATCCCCTCTTCACAGCTCACAGCCCACCTCCCACGTTCCCATGTTTGGATTCATACTCCCACGTTGGATTCATACTCCCACCTTTGGATTCATACACCCTCCCACCTGTGGATTCATACACCCAAGGGGCCACCACTGCCCCTTGACCGCACTCTGTCGTTTGCAGTAGCAACCGCACCTGTAGCCTTAGTTGGGGCCGCTCGGCAGGAGCGCCATAGTATAGCCTAGATCGTACCTAGATGCAGTCGTTGCACTGTCGTCTTTCCCTGGCGCTCTGCGGCCAACTAACCGGTTCGCCGAATACTACGAGCACTACGAGCACTACAAGCACTGCGAGCACTACGGGCACGACGAGCACTACGAGCACTACGAGCTCTACTGTACGAGCACTAGGTCCACTACCGGCGCTACGGACACTCGGCGGTCGACTCGAAACTGCTAGACGGTCAGTGTCAGTGTCGTTCGAGTGCTGGCGCTGTGCTAGACCGCTCCCTAGAGAGGGTGGCGGTGTGGAGATATCGCGGTATCGCGGTATCGCGCCTCTGCAACGTCTAGGGCCTGGCACAGTGTACTCGTACCACTCGCACCACTCGGAACCAAGAGCAAATCCTTCATTCGACACCACGACGTGCCTGTATATTTTGCCACTTCAACGTCCAGTTACGCCTGTATTTTTCTGCCTGTCCACTCGTTCGGCTCCACTCGCTCGGCGGCCGCGCTGGCCCTGGCACAAGTACTGCCCGGGCTGATACTCCTGCTTGCTCCTCCCTCCTCTTACTTGCCTCCTTCCTCCCCCCTACACCGTATACCTCGTGTCTATCGATCTACCCTCCCCCTACACCTCGTGGTCTATCTATCGATCGATCCTCCCCCCCCCCCCCCAAAAAAAAAAAAGAAATACCTTGTTGTCTATAATCTACTCATCCTTCGTCGGCAGGTCTTCAGCCTGGCGCACGAAATCGCCCTCGGCGCCCTCGTGTTGGTGGTCGAGGTGTTTTCCGCTCCTGCGCACACTCAGCCGTCGCCATTCGGCTGATCCGCCGACTCACCTGATCCCTTCACAGATCTTGCCCAACACATCGGCGACTGCATCGAAATCGCTCAACTAATCATGTCAGTCTCGAAACTAACTCCCTTCCCTCCTCTCCCGCAATACACCGTGTTCACCTCGCGCACCGTTCCACCGTGTAGGGAGGCGACAGGAGAGAGCGAAACAACAAGACAACTCACCTCGTTCCATACCTGCACCGAGAACCGCGCCCACCACTTGCCTGCGTGCCGGTACTGCCGCAGATCAGCACCGTTCCACGTCTCAGATGAGAAGACACTGTACTCGGAGGGAAGGGACGGCGTGGAGCTCGAGAGTGAATGCGTTTAGAGCAATGGTGCAGGTCAAGAAGGACGTCGAGACTCACCGGTGCGGCGTAACAATTGCCCGCAAACAACCCGTCTTCAAAATACTTGAGTTGCTTGGACGTTTCTTCCACGTCCTTCGGCTCGGGCACATTCGGCAACTCCACATTCACCTAGGTGCATCGTTACTCCACATCGGGGCTTCAGGTCCACCGCGATCAAAACAAGCACGTACCATGGCAGCTGTCAATTCACCTTCGGCATTCTCCATGATCGAAGTTGCCCACCTCTTGCGGAGCCTCTTGCCGCCCCTTTCAAATCCGTTCAGCATATACCCACACGCGTGTATGAGATGGCGAGAGGGAGAAAGCACAGGCCAATGACGCACTGCACAGCTAGAGAATGACAGTACTCCATGATTCGATCTTCACCGCCGATCTGTTCGCGGAACTCGAGCGCCGGCTTGATCGACATGAATGGAGTCCAGTCTTGCGTGCCCGTCCAATCATACTGCCCTCCGTTAGCATGTCTCGAAAGACCAAGATTCGACAAAATACGTCAACTCACCTGCTTCACGAACGACCACGGACGGCTGATACCCTCCGTAGGGTACTTTGTCGACTCGTATCCTGCCGATGTGGGGAACGAGGATCTCATGAGGTGTTGGTTTCTGCACCGCGTGAGCTTCTAATTAGAGCTACTCAGTTGCAGTCTACTCACTTGACGGGCACATACATCACTGAACCTCCTCGATGACTGGGCGGATCAGTAACCAACTGCTACTACAACGCCTCGTTCTCTCATCACCAAGAGCTAACGAACCTCAGAAGCCACTTGTGGCAATTCTATCCTCTGGCGTCAGCGAAACATTACCGTCTAGTCCTTAGGCAACACGTACCGACACCCAGAAGTCACAATCGGCGCGTTTGACATCCGTCTTGATCTGCCCGATAGCATGTGCCGCATCGACGAGGCTGAATATCCCGTATTTGTGACACAGTCCAACAAGCTCTTCCCATGGAAAGACAACCCTGGAACCCAAGCTCAGCCCCAAAATGAATCTCCACGACCGTTCAACGTACCCTGGGTTGCTGGCGATGGCGTCGATGACTAGCATTCGTACCCTCTTATCCTGGGTAAGACCGATAGGTCGCGCCTCGCCACTGTAGTTGGGCGTGGCGATTTCGTTGTGTTTCTCCAAAACTCCTTCCGTCTTCTGCACAACCTCCGCGTGAGAGCACGGGAATGCCACATCGATGACTTCAAGCGTCACGCCTGGGTGGCGATCACAGATGTATTTCATGGTTTGACCGACTGCTCCGTACGTTGTCGAGTCTGTCCACAACTTCAGCGATGTGCGCCGACAACGTCATCTCAGTGAAGCGACCCGGAGCGGGAAACCGCAGATGGAAGAGGGAAAGGAGGAAGAAAGAGTGCAACTTTAGGCGCTCACAGATCAAGATGATATCGCCTGCAGACCAGTTGATGTTGGCAACAACAGTGTTGATGCCATGCGTGGCATTCGGAACAATGACCACTTCGTCCGTGCCCGCGCCAATGAGTTTTGCCGTCCGCTCCCTCACATCGTCCAGTAGAGGGAAGTATGAGCGGCGCATGAAAAGATCAGGCTTTGCCTCGATCTCATCAGACAACTTGCGCATCGCTTCGATCACTGGTCGAGGTGGAGATCCGTAAGAGCCTGTTGACGACAAGATTATCAGTAATTTGAGCGTATCATCTTTGCTGTCATCCAGACCGACCATGATTCAAGTTGACATCTAGGGAGCGCAAGTGTCAGCGGACACGCATCAACTCAGACGCTGAAGGACGCACAGCCGGGAGCGAATTTCCAGTATTTCAGCATATTGTGACCGAATGTTGGATATCCCTCTTTGACCTTTCCCACGATTTGGGTCTCGTCTGCATCCTCCAGTGGCTGGGTAGGACTGTCAGGCAATGGTGTGAGCTCGCGAACCCCTGGTAACTGCTGTAGAGCGCGGTGCCGATCGACTTGGTCATATTCGGTAGAATTCGCGCCGACCCAAAGTGAGGCCTTGGCTGACAAGAACTCTTCGAGGCTGTTGAAAGTCAGTCGGAACTCTAGGCGTCTCTTCAGAACAGGAACTCCCCTCCACGTCTCCTTCACAAGGTCTTTCAAGGGCGCCGTCCACACGTAAGCCCATGCATAAGCCGTGCCAACTGCTTCGTTCGTCTTTGCTTTCGTACTGATTTCAGGAGGCTTCGAGGCTGCATTTATCTTCGGGGAGAGTGTGTGTACATTCACCGTTTTGCGTGCATATTGCTGTTCCTGTCAGCGCAAATCGAATGGAGCTGGACGATGCAGCAACATGTGCGCGCCGACTGACATTGCCTTCGAAGATGTCTAGTGCTTGAACATCTTTGTAAGTCAAACCACAAACAAGCGTGCCCCGAGTATGGAGCTCCTCTTTTGAGGTAATCCTATGCGACCTTCAACATTTGGACGGATGAAGATGGACGAGAGACTGACTGCGTATCGCCGACCAGGCGCCTCCTCTGTTCCTCATCTATGAGGGCCGGGTAGTCTTCGCCCTTCACGCAGTGACGGGTGTGTTTCTTTAAGGTGTCAACGTGGTTTACACCAGAGGGCAACAAGCAGGACGTACCGGCAGTAAGGCGTCTTGAAAGGTCAAGCCCTCGCCCTTATGGCCCAAGACACGGACCAGGATCGCAGGCACGCACAGCGTTCCGTAAAAGAAGACTGTTCCCACCAGTCAGCTCAAAGCATAGCATGAAATATGCACGCCAGAGGCACTTACAATTGAAAGGCTGCTCCTTAGCCTCAACAATAATATCCGACTCGGCCATCTCAGGTGAGAAGTCGAACGAGCTTGAAATGTGGGTCAGCTGGGATTTCGAGGTCGGACGACGACTTGCTCACAGGGTCAGAGAGAGCTTTGAAATATCTTGCTCTGCCAGTCGCGGCATGAATACAACAAGACGAGAACGTTTGAGGTATGCACAGGTGGTAAACAGCGATACATTCTACTCGATATCCAGTTCTTTAATCGTCGACTCTCCTCGTACCTTATTGCCACGTGCATGTCACGTGGTGCAGGGAGTACCCTTATCAAACTCGTTTTGGAGGGCCAACCTCCACCGTTGAGAAAGGAAGGAAGGAAACAAGGCGTGCAGATACCCAAATAGGCTTGCAATCTACTTGCACGCCTTTAGTTGGTGAGCTTCAAAGATTTGCCTCCGCTTCATGCTTTTCGTGGTTTCCTTTCCCTCTGTTGTGACAACGACGACGCAGACTTGTCACCTACGCGATGGAATATGACAGAGAGCTGGCGCGGCTATGGCGGGTGTCGCGGACAGTACATGAGATGGTACGAGATCGCGTGAGTATCTGCTTGTCGCTTGATGACCAAGCTTCGAGAAGACGTACTGAAGCTCTCTTGCAGGGGTACCTGGTTGCCGACTACGAGATTTCAGAAGACTTTGAGTCGTTCAAGGCACGACAAGGAGGCGGACAGGAGGTCGAGTGTGTATCTTCACTTATTTGAACTGGTGTATGCTGACGGATGTAGCCGAATAAAGCTCAACTTCAGTGTGGACCACCGGCAGAACGAGGGAGACAGGATTCATGTATATTTTTGCGGGGATAAGAGCGTTGCCAAAGCTTCTATCAAGAAGTGCGTCCACCGAGCATCTCCTCACCTGCTATCAGTGGCTGATTCTGGGGAATTACAGGTTTGTCGGGGACATGGAGAACTTCAAAGCGACAAGAGGTATCCTGATTCACGTGGAAAAGCTTGGAGGTGTTGCCAACAAGGTGAGCAGTCATGCCCGTAGATGTGAAGCACAGCTGATGGGGCTAGACAATGCAAGAGCTGCAGTCAGAGTATCACCTCGAAGCGTTTCGCGAGTCAGAACTGCTCGTCAATATCACCAATCACTTCCTGGTTCCAAAACACACAGTCATGACGAAGGCTGAGAAGCAGGAATTGATCAAGCGGTAGTGAGCGGGCTCTTTCATTCACGCACAGGATCTAGCACGGTCTATGCCGCACTCCTCGAGCTCGGCTGGGTCGTGGAGACGTACATAGAGTGCTGACGCCGTCAGTCGGCTGAAGGAGACCCAATTACCACGAATCATGCTTAGCGACCCTGTGGCTCGGTACTACGGAGTCAAGCGTGGCGAGGTGATGAAGATTGAGAGGGCGAGTGAGACTGCTGGAAGGTGAGTGCCCATGTCATATTGTCGATCGTTGAAGCAGTGCTGACTTTCGCAGATACGTTACTTATCGTATATGTATGTAGAGGACGCCTCCAGCTGACAGGAGTCAATGATGTCAGGCATCGCCGGGCCAAGCCATCATATCACCTTGCATGTATTATCACTTGCATCTTTACATTTCACATGGTCCCGTATGGTCGGGACAGTCTCTATGAAGGAGCAGACATGGCTGCAGCAGACGGGCATCGCTCGCTTGCAGCGAAGGTGGCGGAAGTTGAAATTTGGCCTATCTCCCCCTCGCAGTCGTCTCGATCGCCAGTCTTGCGCCGGAAGACGGTCGGGACTGATGTCTTCAGGTAAGACCAGAGACATCTGCGGCGCGCAATCGCCAGCATCATCCTTCTGCAGACGTAATAGAGCCAACACTTGTCGAGTCTTCGAGCTCGGAGGGGTCGGGCCAAGTACATTTCCTCTTCCTCTGGCGACAGGAAAGGCACGAAGGCATTCCACCGGCCCGGGACTTTAGGGCTCTGGAGTGCTCATCCAAGTTTTTCGTCGACACCAAGCATGAAGCACCGCTCTTTGAACACGAAGTGCAGATCATTGAAAGTTGCACGCCGTCTTTGCCAGCGTGTAAGACGAAGAGATTCGTGTATGCCGGCTGCATGAGGACCGTTTCTTTCTGACCTCGATACCCAGAGCTGATTACCACCTGGACAAGATAAGGATATGGGCTTGTTCTGGAAACAGACCGGTCAGTGGCGTCAGTATGAGCAGAGTCCGAGGCTGCCCCTGTGCCCCCACCCGACGTGGTCGCAGGACGTGAGGCTGTCACCTGAAGCGAGCTTGTTTTCCGACTCAGCCTCGTGTCGTAGTGCTTGCTTGGTAAGGGGGCACGACGTGCAGCAGAACCGCGCACGGCCCCCCCATCTCCAGAGCTGGCTGTTTCGTTTGCGATAGCGACGGGGGAAGCGGGAGAAAGTCGTGCAGAGAGAGCAGATAGTCCAGCGCTCTCTGTAAGGTCTGGCTGTTGTTTCTTCACAGCCAAAGGAAGGTAGCTACCCATCTCGTCTGTCTCGAGACCCGTATGTCCCTGCGGGAGAGTCTCAAGGCTCTGGTGACTCGTCGAGGACATTCCCACTTGTCGTTCTGGTTCAGGTGTCTTTGAGTACGAGTCGTGGGAGGACTCGACTTGGTCAGTTTCCCCACGGCCCTCACCATCGCTATTATGGCCTTGGGTTGGAAACATCCCAGTTGTGATAAAGACGGTGAGATCGTCAAAGTCAAGGTATGGATAGTCGTCGTTCGAATCGCCAAAGTGATTACTTGGGGAAGCACGATCTCCACCGTGCCCATAGTCGCATGAGCCGTCGGTTAGGGCTGAATTGTCGTCTCTCAATAACCTCTCGTCCTGACTGTTCAGAATCATTGGGTGTGAGTCCATAGAGCCTGGTTTGCACGTCCGTGCGAAAGGTAGCTAGTATCAGAGGATAGGTGATGCGCAGCAGTATGTCCTTCGGAGCAGTCGACGAGAGTCTTTGCAGCCCACTCGCAGCGCTCGCTAGCCAGGCCTCGGTTTTGGAAGGTCCTGCTTCGGTATTAGATTGAAGAAGTCAAGCTTGTATAGGTGCAGACGTCCTTCCGAAAAGAGGCGCAGTGATGCCCCCAGTCTGGGTCACGCACGGATGGCCTTTTACTTGTGCGGAGGAAAGTTGCCGCCTTCTGATTCTGTTTGAAAGGAGGAATTCAGTCTACTGCAAGTCACTCGCCACTTCAAAACGATATCGTCCATAAAGGAAATTGAGCAATGTGCACCAGGAGGAGTGAAGCTGTCCATCCCTATAGCCTGAGGTAACCGTTCCATCTTGAGTGGTCGGCGTCCAGTACCCCTCCCCTCGTCTTGCATTCTCTAGGCCATGTTCACTTTGCGTTCGCCACCAGCAGGCAGGAATGAACTCTCGCAACCGTGACAGCACCGTTGTACTGAGAATATATGACCTCAACGTAGCATTGTAGTACGTCTATGTACAAAGGTCCGACTGCTCCGTGTGTATGAGCCTCTATTGATTACTCACACGTCCCGTCATCGTAAACGAGCGTGGGCACTGAGCCACACCCTTTGACACTCAAGTCGTGTACTACCCTCCTTATATTTACACGCGGGCTCCCAGCGTTCGAGTCCCACGTAACCATGGAAGGCGGCTCCTGTTGAGCTGCATTGACACCCGGGTTGGACTCTGGCACAGATCCTTTTGGCCTGTGGCGGAACTGAGTCTTAGAGGCCACTGTACGGGACGTCGGAAGCTCGTTGTGGCGATCCGGCCACACGCATCCGGGTCCGCCGATACGTGTGGCTCTCGGGCCAGAACTACAATTGTCGCAACTGACTGGCTCTGCAAAGGTGGAGTCGCGGCGTGGCTTGCCTGTGTTAGGGTCGCATTGGCTCTTTGGGATGCGGCACGTGAGCCATTCTTGCCAGCAAGACGTGCATTTCTTCTCCTCGGGGACCGTATGCCATTCCTCAGACGAGGGGTGCGCACTGGTTCCATCGAGCACAGCTTCTTTCTGACCATCTGTTTGAGTTTTGCTGTGAGGCTGAGAGGTGACGCTGTCAAGTGAACTGTGTCTCCCTTGGACGCGCGGAGCATAGTGCTCCGATTCTATTTCATGGGCTGCAGGGCGACCATAGGGATGGGTTTGAAGATGGGGCGAAGATCTGCCTTCTTGCTGGTGGTGAGTAGTAGGATGTCTTGAGAGACGGTGGTGCTGTTGAGGGAGTCTGGGGTTTCGAATACCCGTAGATGTTAAGGTTCCGGCTCCTTGAGGGGCCGTAGGAGTCGCAGACAGCTGCGATGTTATCGGCCCCTGCGAGAGGATCATTCGGGGCCCGCTTGCCTCTACAGCCGACGAAGTCAACGCAGCCGCGGCGGTAGACCCACGCATTGGTGAGCAGTCGATGTGATCGAGTTGCCCGAAGTTTTGGCCGGAAGTTTCCCCCTGTTCAGCAGTAAAACCACTCTGGGAAAACATCGTCTGCGGCGGAACATGATGCGAACTCGTTGGGTTCGTGAAGACCACGGCCGAGTTGAAGCGATAGTCGTAAGGGTAGCTGCTCCCTCCTTCAGAACTAATGCCAGAGTACCAGAATTCATTCCCTGCCATCTTACTCTGGTACACTGCAGAGGAGTCCAGTTGGACGCTGGCATCCCCGTAGGGGCCTTGTTGGTAAGTGTAGACAGCTTGCTGAAGGTGGAGGCTTTCCAGGAGGGGATTTTGGGATATCTCTTGTTGTTCAAGGTCCTGAGGCTGCATAACGTCTGACTTGACGCTGCCTTACTACTTGCTCAGTTAGGACAGTAGAGTGGCGAAATGAAGACCTTGAATGCGAGCAAAACCTTTCAACTTTTCAGAGCCCCGTTGGTCCCCTCCTTTCAGTCGCTGGTCTGGACTTAGGATGTTCGTTGGTGTCTTCTGGTAGGACGCATCGAGTGCATCTGCACGCTGTTGCTCCCGGAAGCTGGGAGGCCTGCTGAGCGAGAGAGGCTGCGCACGTCAGAAGCAGAGGATGCCAAATGTGAGGTGACTGGCTGCAACAATCTCATGCGGAGTGTTCTTCGAGGCTTGTGGCAGGTTGGTGCGCTGGAAACTGAGACCTAGGCTTTTTCAATGAAATAAAACACGTCTTAGTCTGTATGATGATAAGCTGAAGAACCACCGATCGACTCTATCAACGACGGGACTCTCTTGTTCTGTTATTTTTCAGAGCCATGCGACATGATCCGACGAACTGTCCACAATACGAGCATCTCTCAAATGGACTATCCTGTATACAGACCACTCTCGAAGGGAAATTCTCGAGTCCTTCGGGAGCGTGCCGATTGACACTCCGCGGCTATGGATCGGCTTCGGTATTGCGTTTGTCGTTTCCTCAATCCAAACCGAGTCTTTACTTCGCTGCAAGCTGGAGCGGTGACGCTGTATTCACATTCACAGTGCAGGTCCCAACAAGTCATGCACTTTACCGGTGTCTCGGACCCCGTGACTCCCTCCTTCCCCGAGACGGGATAGCTGTCAAACACTGTCAAAGTGGCGACGTCGACCCCTTCTGTAGGTGCGAGGCAGATCCTGCCATTTCGGATGCATCCCTTGCATCGCTTGTCGTCGGAGAGCCGCGTGGTCTTTCTAGTGTGGTTGATCAGTGTGCGATGCGCGAGCTTTCCTTGATTTTGCACAGAGCCGCGTGCCGCCGTTGAGCAGTACTTTGACGCTTTGAATTCAAGTGAGGTACGATTCTTCGTCGGACACTCCGGTTCGAAATCAGCATCTCCATCTTGTGAGGGAGAGCGCTCGGGCCCTGGCCCCGTTGAGGTACTTGACACATTCGTCTCCGACGCTGAACTGTCCCGGTGCCACGCTGAAGGATGCAGGTAGGCCAGAGACTCGTCCGATGGGGCAGGAGACAGCCATGCCCTTGTGTACTCATCGGCCCCCTGAGGGTTCGCCATAGTAGTGGACAATTGCTGCTGAAGCTGGCGGATTCTGGGTGGCAATTTCACATACGGAAAGCGGGGGCTGTGATCTGGCTTGAGCCAAAATCGAACATCATCCGTCGCCGTTGTTGCGGGCAAATAGTCGCAGGTCGGGGCCAAAGAGAATGGCGGGCTGGACACCGCCTGCATGAAAGAGCTGTTGTGTGACATATCGGAATGATGCGGTTGGAAGATATTTCTCGGCATTGCTTCTGGCTTTATAGGACGCAGAACGATGGCCCATCTTTCTCTAGCTCCTTTGTACTGAGTACAATGCCATGATTCCTACCTGTGAGGCCTTCCTTCCTCTAGCTTGTTGGTGTCCTATTCACTGGCAGTAAATCCGATCCGCAAGATGCAAACCTCGGTGGACGGGGGGAAAGCGGATGCCCTCACTCTCTGTCTTTCTCGTATAGAACTGCATCAGTGTCCCATTGCCTTGTGAAGCGGCTCTTCAGGGTTGGTGCTCATCTCGAAGGCCTTCTACATTGAACAGTAGAAGTGTACACTTCCAACCCTTTCTTCCAAGCATAGCCAAAACATGCAAATCGGCCAAATCTGTCTTCGGACAACTTTCCCCTTTCAGATGGGTGATCTGCCTCTTAGGCGTTCCAGAGTCCCGGTAGGCTGTCACGGAACTGTGAGACCGTGAGGCGGAATCTGGCCTGGAACCGCTTGACATCCTCCGCTGTGACGAGGTACAGAGGCTCGTCCAGGTCTCTCTCGTCCCAGATGCAACGTGTTCCCGATTCGTAACACGAATTGCAGCTCACTGGCGTCTTAGTCTGTACTAGCTTTCCGTTTTGCAGTCTGGTTCGATTGGCGTAAACCCTTCCAGTATCGGGGTTCACACCCTCGGTAGGAACCGTGCAATCGTGTGTCCATCGGCACCTTGTGCACGTCCTTCCTCTGCCCAGCTGGGTCCACTGGACAGTCGCTCGTATGGTTAATCGCATGCGGCGATACTCGTACCTGACGAGCAATGCGTCCTGAAGTTCCGCCACGCTGGGGCAATCGGAGCTTGAGGGTCCGTTATACACGCTGACCGTTGAGGCCGAAGTGTTCGGCCGCCTGCTACGCATAATCGCGTACAGGCTGTTGTGCTCCTGTGGCCGAGAAACTGCTGTGCTGTCGTCCCTATTGCGAGTACCCGCCGTGGGCCCTCGGCGGGCAAGGGAGAGCACCTCCTCGACTTCATCCTCCGAGTCGATCTGGGGCTCAGAGTCCTCGTCCAAGCTTTTAAATCGATTGCCAACACCATGGTTATCTGTGGACCTCCCCCCGAGCTGTGCAGTCATGAAGTCCCGCCGGAAAGGCGCTTGCGAGGAGCCACCAGCAGGAGCTGTTGGCTGGATTTCTTCGCCGTCCTCGCTCGGCTCCCGCTTGCGCCAGTTCCTCTTCGCAGGGAAGGGTCCACTGATGCACTCCAGGTCGGAGTCGGATGAAGATGAGTCTGAAGACAGAATGATAATGGTGATACGACCGTCGGTGTGCTCGACCTTGAACTCATGTTTCACGGTTGGAGAAACTCGTGCTCCTGGAGACTCAGGTTCCCGCATGCCCAGATAAACGACCTCGGACGGCCGCGTACCCATATAAACGACCTCGGGCCGCCGCGTACCTACGTACACGACATCGCTGTCTTCCATGGCCGTATCATTACAAGCAGGCGTGCCAAGGCACTCGATTTCATCGTCGTCCTTAACATCCACATCTCCAAATGCCTGAATTGGATCTTCTCGTTTCGTCACTCCATGGGTCGTTGTAAGTCGTGAGGACAATTTAGTTCGTCGGGCCGGTACCGTGGGCCTTCGCGTGGATATCCATTGAACCTCATCGTCGAAATCGTTGGATGGCGGTCGTGATGCAGCCACTTGACATGCCAACTCGCTAGCAAATGCCGTGTTCTCACTGTTGGTGAGTGGACCTAGGCTTCTAGAATGCGGCGTGTTGTCCTCAACCTTGAGGATAGGTGCCGGTCCCAGGAAGGGAGCAGGTACAGCATACCTGTAGCTATGAGAAGATGGTCCTCCCAGGCCAAACTCCTCTGCGTCGCTTGAGTGGTGTTGGGGTTTGACTTGCGATACCTCTGGCAGAGCACGAAATCCTCGTCCTTCCGGCCGGGTCATATTAACGACACTATTGGTGGCGTGTAGTGGGCGAGGAAGAGGAAGGACGGAGACACTCGCTACAAAAGCCCATCAGGATAGCTGTGCTTACCCCAGCCCCACTCTGGAAGAATTTGGGGAAGGCGCACGTAAATGACGGTAGAATTTCACGGGGCTGGACCGGGTGTCTGCCTCTCCTAGATACGACCTCGCCTTCGTTGAAGCTGAAACGCAGAACTGCATGCCTAGACGGAGAGAAATTGAGTTCTGGGCCTTCGTGCCCCAGAGCGTGGAGCGAGAAACGTCACTAAACCTCCCAAGAAATGCCACACCGAGTGGGCTTGAAAGGGTAGACGACTCAGATCCTCCACAGTCTGCTCCATTCAGCCGCGCAGCGACAGATACCGCCTGCACTGAGAGATATTGGGCACTACAGTGAATGGGCCAGAGGCAGAATGGTGACCGAATAAAAGGTTTCCCTGCTAAACAGATGCTGTGTTTCCCGACAAGCTGACCTCACCCTCCCTTACTGTGAGCTGTAGACCTCTCGATGATGAGATGGACGACTGACTCCAACTCCTTTGCGACATGAGTGGAACCCTATGAGTCTTTCTGTTTCACTTGCCCAACTCAAGCTCCCCACCGAAATGAAAGGTCAATTTCCTCCGTGGAGCAGTCATTTTCCTGGGAGTCTCACGACACACCACACAAGCCACCAAGGCCGAGTAGAGTTGCAAATATCGAGGACGGAGGAAGGGATCTCCTTTGTCCACTCGAACATCCTTCTTGACTCGAACATCCTTCTTGACTCGAACATCCTTCATGACGTGTAAGGTCGGATGACCCCGTCGGCTGCAGAAACGCCCGGGCGTAGACTGCCATTCTAGGTCCCCAGCAGTACGCCCTGCTAGCCTGCTGTATGTCGAGTACTGAGGTTCATGGGCAAAAACGCGGGCAAATCGCCACTGCGTCGTGAACCTGCGCACGGACCTGCCTCGACGGCTTCGGCCTCTCTTACCGGTTGTGGGGTGCGGTTTTCACGGGAGCCCGGGTTTGCCCTGAAGCTAAATCCATGCCGAGTTGCGCATCTCTCATCCATCCTTGCATTGCACTGAACACCTGGACTCTCTAGAGAAGCTTGCATCTGGCCGGGCAGACGTGAAATCCCGGCTCCTGAAATCAGCGCTCGAAACCGAGCCTATCGTACCTTCGACGACGGAGAATTTTCGAGGAAAGAAACGTGCCCGGACTGAGAGTCGGCGTGCTCCATCATGAGGCCGTATGGCCTGTGGATGTCAATATGGGCCGTTGTGGTGGGTCTACTGGTTGCGGATCGGGTCCAAGCAGGCTACATCAGTCTGAACATGACGACGTGGGTCCTCTTTCTTGGTCAAAGGTCGTCGGGAAACTGACGACTTGTAGCCCGAGGCAATGCGGTGTTGCCAAGATTCAGTAAGCCATTTTCCCAACTTTGGCTGGCAGGGACTGACTGCAGTTAGGTGGTGGGGCGACGACGGGCCATATCACGTCCTCCTCACACCAGTGAGCCTTTCATCTACAGTTGAATAATTGCTTATTGTCAGACCGAGTTTGTTGAACACGGCTATAATGTGAATCAGCTTGACACTCGAGCCCTCAGGTACAGACTGACATGTATTTTCGGCAGGTATGGATCCCATCCGTCGAGAATGGTACCACTTCCTACGATGTGACTTTGCGACAACCTGCTGGTATGCAATTTATTCTCACGGTGTGGGGTGCTAGTGGGATCCAGTTTGCCGGCACGACGGACGTCTTGAGTGAGTGGATCAGGTTCCCGTCAGTGCGAGTGCTGATTGCTTCGCCAGCCGTGGGACAGCCTGAAGCTGGTGCGACCTCGTGTTTCCTCACAGATGAGGAGATCCTCGACCAATATACTTTCTCCTTCAACATCTCAGATACATCTAGCGGGTACCCAGCACAGTGTTCCAATCTTTCCTTGTCCTGGCCAACCTCCCTAGAGTCCAACGTCACTGGGACCGTCGACCGGCGAGACTTCACCGCGAACATCAGTGCATTGCTCGAGGAGGCCTGGGACGATGACCCTACTTTGGTCCAGCTAGATTCGAGTTCGAGTAAAGATGCCGGCAACACCACAAAACCGCCTACAATGTTCGGGGTCATCCCCCTCGGTAACAGCTTTGAGATCCCAATCACCTTCGCCCGGTCGTCCAAATTCGCAAAGTACCTGCCCGAATCTTCTTTGTCTGATACGCCGACGACGCACACCTCTGACGGCGTCGCCTATCTTGAATGGACGGTCGATCTCGCCAAAGGCACCCGCTTTATTCTGGTCGCGGGTATCGGTGCGGAAGAGCAGTGGGCAAGCGGCGGGTCGAGCATCATGTTGACTGTAGGTCAGGGCTCGACAGACTGTTCGGGGAACGAGGCGGGGTCTGGCGGTGTTCCAAGTGTAACTGCCACCGGAACAGCGTGCGTGCCTCGCCTTCCATTGTACTTTTCTTACAACCGCGTACTAACATTTCCTAGGAGTACCACTGCGGTGCCCACGGCCTCGGCAGATTCTGACGATTCAGGTCACGAAAACAGACTCAGTCTCATTGGCACCATCCTCGCCTGCGTGTTCTCGATTCTCGCGACGCTACTGGTCGTCGGGATTTGCTTCTTCTGCCGGCGACGTATACGACGGCGACGAGCTGCTCAATCGCAGGCGGCGGGATCATTCGCCTCGCCTAACAAACACCGATCATCCGCATATGACGAAGACCGTCAAGGTACTCCCGAAACGCAGCTTGATCTCATTGCATCCCGCGACGCGGAAAGTACCGGACGAGGACTTGCGCCTCTGATCACTCATGCGGCTAGGCAGCCAGAGTCGCCCAGCACGCTCACACCGACGCTATATGATCCGTTTGGCGATGCTTCGGCACGAACGCAAGGGTTCGCGGCGCCAACTCGGACAGCGACGTTCGACGATACCGCTAGCTCGCCGGTCTCGCCTGTCCATGAGCCAAGCTACTCGCGCGATGTCCCACAACGGCAATCATCTCAGGACTTGCTGCTCCCTCGCCTACCGCGGGTCGCTTCTCCGTTTGACGGCTCGTATCCGTCCTCACGGGGTCCCTTGCGTCTTCACGATGGCCCACTCCGAGCAAGAGGTGGAGACGACGGCGACAACGATGTGGACGTGGATGAGGATGGGGATGGCGACGGCGATGATGTGACTGAATTGAAACGGGACATCCTCACAATGGGAGACGGTACGACGTCGCGCTCCTCGACAAGTGGAACGTCTGTCTCAGCAGGGACGGGTCAGCGTACGCAACGACGGAGACAGGGTGCGCCGCGCGACGTAGAGTATGTGGTGCATTACGATGCGGGGCGGGTTGCGCAGCCATCGTCGTCGGCTAGGGTGGAGCGGGTCGAGTTGCCGCCGCGGTACGACGAGTTGAACTGGGCAGAAGGGGAGCAAGAGGAGCACGAACGAGCTACGCGTTGACGATATACGCGTTGACGATATACGCATTGACGATATGCGCGGTGACGGCATTCGCGGTGACGGCATGCGAACGGATACGCGGTGACGACAGGCGCGTTGACGACATTCGAGTCGGCGCGGTGCCCGTCGTTGGCACTGACCTTTCTCTCGATCCGCTACTGAGCGTGTCCCTTGTCATCCCTTGGTCTCCCTGTGGTTTGCGACCCCTTCAAGAGGGACCGAAGGACGGGGACAGCATAGCGATAACGCGGGAAGAGACAGCGTACAACGTTAGGCGTAGACCTTAGAGCTCAGACGGGGTATCAATCTGGTATCGGCGTCGGGTCTATACTGGCGTCCAGCAATGGGCCATGCGGCAGGAAGAGAAGAGATGGAGGAGAGAGCTGGTGCGGACAATTTGCATCTGGGACCCTCGGGGGGATATCTGTATGTTGAGACTCTACTTGTTGTATGCAGTTTGTGCAGCTGGTGTACCGGCAACAGCGTCAGCCAGCTGTTGTCAGCCAGGCAGCCGTCTGACTTGGTTGTTCAACGCAATATGGTACCAGCGTAGACAATACATGATACACGACATGATACGTCTGATCGCACCATGGCCAACGCCGTCCTCGACACCACCATCCTCTCATACAGGATGCCAGCAAGATCCTCCCCTGCCCACCCTACCGGCTAGTCACCAATCGTCCATCATCATTGATCAATCGTCCATCATCAATGATCAATCGTCCATCATCAATGATCAATCGTCCATCATCAATGATCAATCGTCCATCATCAATGATCAATCGTCCATCATCAATGATCAATCGTCCATCATCAATGATCAATCGCCCATCGTCCATCATCAATCATCAATCATCAATCATCGCTCTCATCGCTGCTGTCGTCTTCGCCCTCGCCATCCTCTTCGGCACCCTGTACGAGCCTCCTCAGCCCTGCCCCGCCATCGACCATCCCGATCCCGATGCCTATGCCTATCCCTATCCCCATGCCGACGCCAAGACCACTGCCACTGCCACTGCCACTCCCACTCCCATACGCGCGCTTCGTGTCGTGCGCCTGAGCCTGCGCCTGCGCCATCCGACTGAGCTGCTCCATCCCTCCAGCACTGGTGAGCTCGTCCAGCGCCGCAGTAGCGTCAGCGTCCGCCTGTTTCTCCTTCCGTTCCGCCTCTGCCGTGGCTTGTGGGTCGAGGCCAGGCTGCTGCGCTGCGTCTGAGTCCGGATCGGCCAGCGCAGCACGGAGCATTTCCGCCATCTCGTCGTCTTGCTCCTCTTGTTCGTCCTCCTCACCTTCGCCGTCACCTTCCCCTTCCCCTTCTCCATCCTCTTCTCCGTCATCGTCTCCATCGCCGTCCAAGTCCCCTTCCACCCCTCCGTCGCCTGGCTTGGCCCGTGCCTTGGTCTTGGCTGGTGCCACCGACTTGTCACCCTCCGCACCGCTCGCCTCGTCGTCCTCGGCCTCGGCATCGCCAAACAGATCCTCCTCTTCTTCCTCTGACGCCACCAGACGGCCCTCCCCTACGTCCGGCGTGCCTTGGACCGGAGTCGCCGCACTGCCCTCTTCCTCCTCGCCTTCCGCATCCACATCCCCCATCTCCACGTCGCCGTCCTCGTCGCCCGGGGTATTATCTCCCGTGCCCTGGCCGACCACTTTGCCTTTCTTGCGGCTCCCTGCAGCAGCATCAGCAGCCTGTGATGCTGCCGCCGCCTCGGATCGCCCAGCTTCCTCGAGCTCGTCAATCAACGCTTGTCGTGCCGCTGCTTTGGTCGCAATGTCCCCTTGCAGCCCAGCTATAGTCTCTTCGAATCGTCTCTGAGCACCAATCAGCTTCCAGCGTCATCCCTTTGCAAGCTGTCCGACACCCACAATGATGATTGGGTTCCCGCCAGTGAAGCCCGCGCGCTTCTTCTCGATCGCCCCTTCTAGCGTCTTGATCTCTGCTGTGAACTGCTTGACCTTAGCCTTTTTCTCCGCAGTCTCGTCGTCATCATCGTCTTCAGACTTTTCCGCTTCGTCGTCGTCATCGTCCTCTGTCATGCCCTCGTCGTCAGATTGACCAGTAGCAGAACCCTAAGAGGTACATCAGCGTTCCGTCATAGCTCGACAAACTATCCACGGCGAGGGGCGTAGACTCACTTCGCCCTCCATCTGATCGCGTAATGCGGCTGCCAGTTCCCTACGCCACTACGTGAGTACTGCGATCAAGGAATACTTGGCGGATACGCACTCGTCAAATGCCCCATCTTCGTCCTCCTCGCCCTCGCCTTCTTCTCCGTCCTCCGCGTACTGCCCGTCGTCGTAGTCCATCTGCGACGCCGTGATGCTGCCTGGATCATCGTACATCTCTGACCCGCCATATTCGGACCCGTACTCGCCCTCGCCATAATCGTCAGGAGCGTTCGGATCGTAGTTGATGTAGTATTCGTCCGGGACGTCGGGATCTGGCGCGATATCCAGCAGCTCTGATAGTGTGTCAGCTGATAAACCAGAATCTCGAATGTGTTTGGCGAGAAGCAGCACAGGCGGTGCATCCGAGTATAGGAACGTTCAGGTCTGAAGCACGGGTTTCCTCGGAGGGACATACCAACAGTAGTGGCCGGTCCAGCGTCGGTCTTATCCGCTTCGGCATCCTTCTTCAGCAGCTCTTCGACCTTTTCTTCCACGACCTCAATGGTCTGCCGCGACATGCGCTTCCGGAACCGGCGCTTGCGCACATGGCGAAGGGGCGGGGTGATGCCGTGCGGCCAGACGTAATCGTCGACTTTGAGCGGGGCCTGAGTCACGTATGATTCGTCCTTGACGGGATTTTCGACGACGAGCATCTGCGCCTGTCAGTTTGAACTTGCATCTGCGCCAGCAGGAGGCTCCGGCAAATGCAAGTGTCGATTGACGACGTGGCCCCCTAGCGTGTTCTAACGGGTCGATCTGACGAGACGAGCCCGGTGTAACACTAACAAGGGCATGGCGAGTTTGCATTCACCAAGGGAAGATGGCGTGGCGTGAGTCGGGGAAGATTGCAGGTGTGGCAAAAAAGGTCATTTGGTCTCCACCAGGGGGATAGGAGAGTGAGGATGGTGGAGGATTGCGAGAAGGGCACAAACCTGGGAGATATCTGCCACTTTGAACAAATGACGATTGTCAAACGTCTTTTGGCTCTCAATGATGTTTGGCAGGTCTACGAGCTTGCTGGCGTACGTGGCGCCGTTGATCTTGAATGCGGCGCGGCGGGAATCTGCGGAGTTAATTCTGGATCAAGAGAAGAGGTGGGTCCGAACGGCATCGAAGGAGGAGAGGAATGACGAGAGGCAGAGGCAGAGGCAGAGGCAGAGGTGGAAAGGTAGAGAGGAAGAGAGGAAGAGAGGCGAAGAGGGATGTGGTGGTGTGGCGGTGTGGTGAAACGAGAGGGAAGGAGAGAAACCACCTACCTAAAAACTTGAACTCGACGCCCTCCAACCCCCTTCCCTTGCCTTTGACCATCTCCCTCAACCCCCCGGGCCCGTCCGCCACCTCGTGCGGCACGCGCAGGATAAACTGCTCTTCAAACGCCAGCGGGTCGTCTGGGTTCTCATCCAGCTCTCTATCGTAGTCTCCCAGAAAACTCGTCTTCCTCCCTCCTCCCTCTGCGCCGCCCACCCGGAGGCTCAACTTGAGCCCCCCGCCTCCCCCTCCCCCTCCTGCACCACCGCCACCGCCACCGCCACCGGCCCCGCCCCCGCCATGGCCCGTACCGCTGCCGGTGTGCCCGTGGGTGAAGCGGTCGGTGCGCTGGGAGATACGTGTGCTGGCACGGCCACCGGCGCCTCCGCCCGGAACACGGCGAGACGACGGTCCGCCGCCGCGACCACGGCCGCGGCCGCGTGTGCGAGCCCCGGTGCTGGGGGTTGGTACGGCGCCCTTCACTGCGGCAAGCGCAGAGATGTTGAGCTTGATCGGTCGCGTGAAGGGTGCGCCAGCGCCGGTGCCAGTGCCAGAATCGGCTCCGGCTCCAGCTCCAGCGCCAGCTCCGGCGCTAGTAGGAATGGCAATAGAGTCAGAGATAGGAAACGCAGACCCGTCCTGCGCGTGCTCGCCTCCCTGGGCCGTGGCGTGCATCTGCGGGGGAACTGTCTGCGCGTGGGTATTCGCAGTGACGTGAGAAGGAGTCACAGGTGAAGTACTGACGGGGGAGTTGAGAACCACGCTTGACGGCCCAGCAGTCGGGTCGGAGGGGTGGAACCGCGCTGTGACAGTGTCGTTTGCATTGCCAGTGTCGTTCACATTGCCAGTGTCGCTCGCAGCGGCAGTGTCGTTCGCAGTGACAGTGTGGCTCGCAGTGACAGTAGCACTCGTATGTACAGTCTCGCTCGCATTGGACAACGTCGCTGCCAACGCTGGCGGAGGAGGAGGGCCGAGAGGTCGCGCGTGGAAGTCACGTTGAGCCTCGGCAGGCGCGGCCGACGGAGATGGTGCAGCTTGGTCTTCCATTCTGCCTCGGCGGAGCACGACTTGGACTCCGTAATGGGTCCACCCGCGCAGCACGGCTCGAGCCTGAGCAGCCCGACAGTGAGCAGCTCGACAAGAGTAGGCTGTACGGTAGAAGGTCTAGACAACTTGAACGGCTTTCGTGTCGCCTTCCGCCGGAGCAGGACCACGTGCTCTGATAGGCGTGCCATCTTCGTCCTGAGTTGCAGGCTGCAGCTGCGTGCCTAATACCAGTGACTGGCATTCCATTCCTGCGTTTGGTGCGGGTCGCAGCGGCGAGACTGCCAGACGCTTGTGCTTGTGCAGCTTCAAGTTTGAATGCTAGCTCGAGACTGCATGGCTGAACTATATAGCTCGGGCAGGGCCGAAGGATACTCCGTATCGACCCCCACGCAGCCAAGCACTAGCACTACCGAGCACTCCAAGCCTACCAAGCACACCAAGACCACCGCGCAAGCCATACTCCTCTGCTACGCCACGCCGCGACTAATGATGGCAACATGTCATCTATTTGTGAAAGTACTTGAGCTCGAGGTATCGCAGCGGCGGGAAGGTGAGCGCGGTGAATGCGAACGAAAGCTCGAACCCAATATCACCACCATACGCGTCGGCCGCTCCACCAACTGCTGCGCCGACTGTTGTCTGTCAGCGTTGCACGAGCAGTCAAGTGGTTTTGCTTCGATCGCTTTTGATCGGGACGCATAATCGCGATCAAGGAAAGACACAAGAAAGACCGATGACTCACCGGGACCGATATACCAAATCTGTGCCATCCCAATCACCGCCCCCGCAACGCCGACACACCCGGCAGCGATCGCGGCAAAGCCATGCGGCAGCAGTTCCTTGCGATTCCACGCCTCGGCCGCATTGTAGTTCTCCCACTTGCCCTTGCGGAAGATGAAGTGCTCCTCCAACACGACCGCGACGAAGATGGCCAGCCAGTACCCGAGGACACTGAGGAAGTCTTCCAGCGTGTCTGCAAAGTGGTTGGCGCCGACGATGGACAGGGGCAGGTAGATGGCGGTAATGACGATAGGCCAGACCAAGCGCGGCACGGCGGCGAGCCACGCCGAGATGACACTGATGGACAGACCCATCGAGTAGACGTTGACGATGCTACGAGGGTCAGTACGGGCAGATGATAAAAGGACGACAGGGAACGAAGAGAACGGCGAGGTCGACCATAATTAGATCAAAACATCACGTGAAGGACAATGAAGGATAACGGAGGATAATTGATCCGTAAAGGTCAATTAGGGAAATTCAATTAGGGACGTCGGCAATCAAGCACAATGAAGAAGGCGCCGGGAGCTCAAAAATGAAAGGTATCGAGGCGCATAACAAAGTCGGCACTCACTTGTTCGCAACGACCGAGAGCACCAGGAGCACCATGAAGAACTTTCCGCCCCCGCCCATAGCAGGCACGAGCACGGCGTGGATGAGGCCGCCGAGCTCGTGGTCGGTGTACGCTGTCCCCCAGTCCTCGACGATGAACGACGTGGCTGCGATCGCCGCGCCGAGCCACATGATAAGCACGCACGGCACCGCGATACCGAGGTAGGTCCATGCGAACACCTTCCAGGGCTTGGCGTCTGCCGGCATGTAGACGTTGTAGTCTGAAGCGAGGGACACCCAGCCGACACAGAAGGAGAAGATGATGCTGCCAAACGAGAGGACCGAGGCTGCTTCCGCCTGACCGGTCGGCATAGGCAGGCCCGCGAGGTGCTTGGCCGAAACACCGAGGAGCACAAAGAAGGTGATGGCGGTAGGAACCCACGCGATCTGCTCGAACCGGTGCACGAATTTGTACCCGAACAGACCGATGATCAAGGTGCAGATGGCGATAATCACGACACCGACGGCGTCGGACATGCTCCAGTCAGAGACGGCCACGAGCACTTGGGTGCCGGCGATGGTGTTGGCTATGGACCAGCCGACGCAGGCGATACAGTTGAGCAGCGCGACGATTTTGGCACCGTAGAAGCCCCAGGAGAAGCGGGACGACGTCATCTGTCGGAGACCGAGCTTGGGGCCAAAGGTCGATGTGAACGCGGGAAGCAGGGACGAGAAGACGACGAAGAAGAAGATCGTGAGCCTGCGGGCGTCAGCGTCGTATCTTGGGAGCTTGGGTCCGCATTCGCGGGTGCATGTCCGTGGGCAAGGCGCAATCGAAAGCACTCACATCGAGTCGGCAATAGACATGTAGTATACGAGCGGGCCGAGGATACCAACGCCAAAGGTCGGGAGCACGCAGTTGGCGGCCAGCCAGATGAACGTATTACCATACTGCCTCGTGTCAATACATGTCCATGCATGCCACGCATGTCCCGTGGGGCGGCACACTCACGAGGCGCTTGTCTGGACGAGTGGATTCTGGGACCCGTTCGATACCGCGCTGTAAAAGTCTTATCAGCGCCACGTTTCGCTCCACAGCCAAATTCGGCGCGCCACCCACGGCCTAGCAATGGTGCGTGGGAACTGGGCACTGGGACGTGACGCCTGGATGGTGGCCTGGATGCCTGGTGATGGTGATGGTGGTGGGGGGGGGCCCTAGGGTATGGGCTGCAAACGAGACTCACCGTCTCGATGCCGAGCTTGTGCTCGAGCTTGCGGTTGTAAGCGTCGAATCGCGCCCACGAGCCGGTCGCCGGCTGGGTGAATCCGTCGATTTCGCCAGTGTAGAGCCCGGGCTCGACGGCGGGGGGGCCGTCGAACGCGTTCTTCTCCACGTCCACGGGGTGGCGCTTTTCCGTCGTGTCTGACATTTTTCTTTCTCCCATGCGCGCTACTGCTGCGGTGGTTGTTTTTGGTGTTCAAAGGTGGTGGCTGTGGAAATCCAGAGCAGTTCAGTACCGGTGATGGTGGTGGTGGTGGTGGTGGTGATGATGACGGTGATGGTAGAGATGGAGGTGGCCGTGGTTTAATGATCCCAGTAACGGCGGGAGGAAACCACGAAATTAAAGACCGGAAGAGAGGTGCAACTCGCCAACAGAGGCACCACCGGGTCGCAAGACCACAGTCTTATATGCTCGCCCCGCCCATGAGGTTACTGCATGGCCGCTATCTTTTGCTCGTTTCCCGGCCACCGCGGGCAAGGACCACATCCGTGGCGGCTCTCCGATAGTTTCGCCCTTGGCCCCCCCCCCGCCCCCCCGCTGTACGCGCGCCCCGATGCTGTCGCTCCTCCTTTTGCTCTCTTTGCCCAACATGCCCAAACTTGTCCCACCTTGGTCGGGGATAGACACTCCGCGTAACAAAATCCCAAATGTGGGACGAAAGGCGATTGGTCGGAAACCTTGACGGCTGCAGCGAAAATTTCCCCAGGTGGAGCACGCGCTTCCTATTTCGTTCCTTTTCCTTCCTTCTTTCCCCCTTGCTGGCTAGCTGGCTGGCTTGCCCCGTCGCTTGCTTGCTTGCTTGCTTGCCCTTCTGGCTTGCTTCCCCCCCCCCCGCGCATGCCCTAAAAGAGGAAACTACGCTGCATGTTCGGTAAAGGCGTCGAGATAGGGACGAGTTTGTCATGCTCAATCCCGATACTGACGCTGGCTCTGATGGCCCGGGCCCTGGGGCTCTTTGCTCTGGGGCCTGCTCCAAGCCCGAGATTGGCTCTAGACCACATTCTGGCCTCTAGGCTGCATGCTCTGGCCCTCTGCTCAGCTGCGCTCCACTACTGACAATCCCCCCAGCCCCCCGTGCCAAGCCGCGTCAGCAAGGTGGAGAGAATCCAAAAGCAAAGATAAGGACAGGTACGGTTAGTCGGAAGAGCACGTGACAAGAGCGATCAGGGCGGGGCCGAGGAAAGCTCCGTTCTGATCGTATCGATGGGATGGACGACTAATCCGTGCTGGGGTGGATTTAGTGCGTCTGTCGCGTCTGTCACCGGCGCACGTCTCTGGTAGGTTTGCCCAGGTAGGCTGCTGTGGTCTGGGTGATCATCCAGTGGAGCCAAGGGTCAAGGTACTAAGTGCACCTGTTCGGCAGCTGCGCCCCGCCCGCACTAGAGCTAGACGTAATCCCGATGATGGGCGCGCAACAGGGGAACGGGAGCGTGGGCGGGATTGATACTCGTTCAAAGTGACGTGGCTATCCGACTGTGCGCACATGCGCTCTTGGCGCTGCTTGATCGCAGGCGTAGGCTAGTCTGTCACTCGATATCTCCAGAGCAGCGTGTGTTTTCAGAGCAGTGTGCATTTTCAGAGCAGCTTGCATTCCATAGCCCGGGCGTATGTACCGATTCATCACCGTCATCCTGGTCAACAACGATCAAACGTCTGTCGCTGTGCTGAAAGCCGACGTCGTTGACAGACGCCTGTCGCTTGTTCCCCTTGGCATCTAATCGTCACGCTACTGACGCTTTCAACCAAATTAGCATATGGCGGCTGGGCCAACGACAATGTGCCAACGGCGAGTGCAGACAACATTGTGCATACGGCGATGTACATACGGCACTGCACAGGCATGTACGACGAAGCCTCTGCAGCCTCGCTACAAGACGCGGTCCCGATACTCGTCGCTGCCCTCTGCCCAGCGCTCGTCGTCCTCCCCCAGCGCATCCACCTCCTCCCCCGTACCTGATTCTCGCCATTCCCCGCCTCCGCCACCGCCGCCCGCCTCGCCGGAAAAGTCCAGCCTGTCGCCGTCGCCGTCGTATTCCCCTTCCCAAGTAGCGCTGACCACGCCGTTGGCATTCCCATTTCCGCCCTGGTCGCCAAAGCCCATATTGTTGTCATGGCCATTCCGGTCGTCCTCGTAGATACCGTCCATGCCGTCCCCATCATCGTCGTCGTCAGCCCCCTCGGCCTTGTAAGACATGAACGCCCGCATCCGCGCCTCGGCCTGTGCCCGCGCAATCTCGTCGTCCGGCGCAGCCCTCCGTCGAGACTTGCCTCCTCCCCGTGCTTCTCCAGATGTGGGTCGGGCAGGTTGCGCGAGGGAGAGCTGGGAGAGGCGCTGAGCAGCGGCGTCGTAGTAGTCCCGCTGGCCTAGGGCGACCGTCTCGTCGAGCGGTCTGTGGCGTCGCGTCAGCACCGGCACCGCTGGATGAGACGCCATCTGAAAGAGGCGGCTGTCGCCACAGATCACAACATATCACAACCAAGAATCACGCGTCGGTCCACCAACGTGTACTGCCCATGTCATCGCGTGGTGCCGTTGGTGAGATTTTGGCGAGGAGAGTAACTGAGACTCACAAGAGCAGTCCATTCTTCGCCAGCCGAGACTCGTTGGCTTGGATAGCCTCAAGCGCGCGCGCCTTGCCACTTCGTGTCCCGCCATTTATCGCACCCCCAGCACGGCCAGTAGCGGAAAGAGCTGAACCTGCCGAACTCCGCCTCCTAGCTGCCGCCGAGCTCTCCGGCATACCTCCATTCCCTTCGACACCGTCGTCGCCTGCATCTCCAGCGCCAATATGCACCCCTTCTACTCCGAGAGCTAGTAGCTCCTGTTCGCGCGCCAACAGCATCTCCCGCGCTTCCAACAGCTTTTGCCGCACAGGATCGGGATCGGCAACGGCAACGCCGCTATGAGCAGTCGCGGGAGCAGCTGATGGCGGCTTAGCGCCAGAAGCGGGGCTGCCGAGCGGAGATGTAGAGGCGGCGACAGGAGGGGACGTAGGTCCGAAATTCCCGCTTCCTAAAATGCCCAAGACCCGGGCGTTACGCTCAAGGCGCGCGCGGACGGCGTCCAGAGATAGTTCAGAGACGAGGGAGGGGTCCGCCGTGCCGGGGATGGGCGAGGGGAGTGACGAGCGAGGCCGGGGCATCGTGTTGTTACACCTCAGAGTAGATAGCTATGATGGACTGAGGGGCGGGTGATTATGCAGGCGATACAAGGACGTCAAGCCAGACAGGAGCTGAAGGAAGATCCGGACCTCGAAGCAAGGCGAGCAGATGTGTGCTGGACGAAGATGAATCGGGGTCGAGTGATGGATGATACGTGTAAATGCCAGTAGTGGAACCAGACTCGGTGATGGCGCTAGAGCGACGGCAGGGAGATACGGGAGATACAGGGCTACGAGTGACAGAGGATATGAGCACAGTTGCAAGACTACAGTGCTTCAGTACTCGACACTGCTCGGGGCCACGAGGGCGTAACATTCCGCCACGTGAACTGGAGTGATACCGCGACACGTCTAAAGCACACGTCATCCGGTGGCAAACACGCCGCGTCTCGTCGACGGGACTGTTTTTCCTTGTCAATCTGCTCTGATACGCTTGCGACTGTCGAGGTTGTCTTGGTTTGCTGGTTTGCGGTCCTTGCGTGTCACTGAGTGTCGACGCCGGAATCTTGTCAAACGCGGACTGAGCGGAGCAGCGGGTCCTTCTCGACAGGGTCATATCATCATTCCCTATCCTGCAGGGAGTGAAGTAGCCGACCGTACATGTCAAGGTGAGTCGCAGCGCACCCGATGCTCGGTCCCTCGGTCCCTCGATCCCCAAGTGCCCGGCCCAAGGCAGCTCAAAGTCGATACAACCGCCACACCACCGCCGCACATATAATCTAGAACGTATGCACAGGGCTGACGGTGCAGACGGCGAGAAGCTGCCGAACTCGCTCGCGTCCTGCTGCTGTCCACCCAAGAAGCCACGAGCGCCGCGCTCGTGTCCCCGCACACGCTGTCGTCCTCGGACAGGCACACCCAGGAGTCGAAGGAGATGGAGCTGCGGGCGTGCGAGCCCCCGCTCCAGGCCATGCTTGGCGATCACGGCGCAGGCGGTGCAGGCGGTTCAGGCGACGTGCGCACAGGCCTTGGCCGTGGAGTGGGCATGCCGCCCATAGTGCAGTCCGTGGACGGTCCGCTAGCGCAGCCGATGGAGATTCCGCTAGCGCAGTCGATGGAGATTCCGCTAGCGCAACCGATGGAGCTTCCCGTTGTGCAGTCAATGGAGCCTATGCCGCCTCCTCCGTTGGCGGAGAGCTCGGTGCTGTCCAGTAGCGGGAACGGAGGGCCAGACGCTGTCAAGGCGACCAACACCAGCAGTGAGCGGGCTTTGGCACCGTCTTGGACCGTCAGACTGATCGTATGCCAAGCCCCTACCAGTCTCATTCGGTCTTTCACATCGTCTGATTCGTCCAACCCACGCAAAGCCATCATATCCCTCAGCACTCACCAGCCGTCTGTACCTAGCCGACCTGACCAAGGCGATCTCTCGTCACCCTTTGATCCCGATGCCGCCCACAAGGCACCAAACAGCAGCGAGTCGTCTGATCGACCGCTGTTCTCCCCTACGCAACGGTCCAGTCATATTCCCGTGGATCCACCCCGGCGCACTCCGGTCGCCGGAGCGTCAGTAGATTCCCGCAGGTCGGCTGTCGTTACTTATGGGAGGACCAGTAACGACGTCGATGCTGACAATAGAGAGCCGTCCTCGATGTCCGCGCCACGCTCGTCGTCTCGGAACGCACATGCCGTCCCCTCCTCGCCGGATCTGACCCCTCTACGGTCGACTGTCCGCCAGTCCATGCAGCCGATCGTGGTATCCTCCGACAACGAGGTGGAGGAAGAGATCGAAGCGGCCAGTCCGAAACGTCGAGCCACCGTCCAGGTGGTCGTACCCCGGCGAGACAGGCGGTCTGCGGACAACCGGCACACATCGCCTGATCCGCTGTACGGTCTCATAGATAAGCCCGACCACGCGAGCACGTCGACGCGAACGGCGCGGGCCTCTCTGCCCAACGAACGAGCCTCGTCAGCGTCGGTGCCAAAGACATCGCAGATCTCGAGTCAAGGGCCCGGTGCGGATGGCGGTCCGGAGAGAAGGTCCTCGCGGGTCAAGGAGAGTGCCGAGAAGAAGCAGGCGGCGCTCGAGGCGAGGCGGCGAGAGCGGGCGGAACGAAAGGCTCGAGAAGCGCGAGAAGCGGAGGAGGAGCGCAAGAGGGAACGTGGGGAAACACTTCCCGTGGAGCCAGGCAGGCGGAGAGATCCCCCGGCCATGCGAAGCGAGCGAAGGGAGAATGGGAGAAATGGGGGATCGATGGTGCTTGCGGAGGAGAACGTGCCGCCAGCAGATGATGCGCCAAACGCCAGAACGCATGGAACCAAGGGACGGGCGGCTGAGACTGCCCCACTCTCGCGCCCGCAGACAGAGGCAGGGAGTTCCGTGCGAGATCGAGATCCGTACCCACCGGCTGAGGTGGAGAGAGCCGCAAGGCAAAAGCGGAGACGGGGGGACGACGCGGATGCAGACGAGCTCGATAGCTGGCACGGCTCGGAGGACGAGTACGCTCTCCCGGTCAAGAAGGCCAAGAACAAGGTCAAGAAGGCCAAGAACAAGGTCAAGGATAAGAAGGGGAAAGGGCGCGACAAGGTGCGCAAGGCGAAACCTACTGCAAGAGAGCGTGCGAGAGCGGATGCGCAAGTACAGGACGACAATGACGATGCGCCAGGACCCGTGGAGGGAGAGCAGGATGAAGCAAAGGCAGAGGATGCCAAGGCTGCTGGGGCGGCCGATTTGGAATCGACGGAGCGTGAGACGGCTATCAAGGTGCGGTGCTCGCTGCTAACTGTCGACTGTCGACTGCCAGTTGCCATGGCAGTCAGAAGCGGAGCAGACGCTGATATTGCTACAGCCACAAACAGAGCCGACTCGTGCATCTCTGATACCAGACGAGACACCACCACCACAGCGATCGAGATCACAATCACCCGTGAAGCCCAGGCTCGAGTCCGGTGGCGCCGGGACGCCGTTGGCCGTGCTTGGCGCCAACACGCTCGCGGCCTCGCACCGCCCGTCGCCTGGGCCCCGACTGCCGAGCGGGTCGTACGTCAAGCCCGGTGGGATCCAGTGGAAAACGCGTGAGTGCCGTACCTGTCCATACTCTGGCCCTTGGGATAATCCACGCTGTCGTGCAGCGCGGTCCTCCCCTCGTCCGTCACTGACACGCTACGTCACTTACACGCTACGTCACTTACACGCTACGTCACTGACACGCGTAGCGCGCAACGACCTGTCGGCCGTGCTGAACAAGTTCAACGGCGCCCGGCAGTCCGGCATGTCCAAGCGCCACCGCATCGCGCCGCTGCACACCAAGATCGGCCCGCCGGCCAAGGCGCTCCCGCCCGTCCCGCTCAAGCCGGCGAAGAAGAAGAAAGGGGAGAGCGAGGATGAGGATGAGGACGAGGACGGGGAGGGCGAGGGCGAGGGCGAGGACGAGGGGTCGACGGTGGAGGATGACGAGGGGAATTTGGTGCCGAGGGGGAAGAGGGGCAAGGGGATCGAGTGGTATATGGTGGAAGACTAGGTGTATGGTGGAAGACAACCAGGTGTATATGGTGGAAGACCAGGTGTATATGGTGGAGGACCAGGTGTATATGGTGGAACTAGGTGTATATGGTGGAAGACCAGGTGTATATGGTGGAAGACCAGGTGTATATGGTGGAAGACCAGGTGTCATGACCCGGTCCGGATTGTCATGACCCACACCGTGGTTTGGCCCATCGTGGAAAAGCTCATAGTAGCAAATAGTGGAAAGTCTTATCGTGGAAGTACTTATCGTGGTTGAACCACGCGTGGAAGAGCCACAATGAGCGTGGAAGAGCCACGATGCCAGAGGTATAAAAGGATGCGCATTTTGTAGTTTGTAGTTCTCCAGTCTTTTATTTATCTCACGTTCTTCCCTCACATTCTTTCCTCACATTCTTTCCTCACATTCTTCCCTCACATTCTTCCCTCACATTCTTCTCACACTCATCTCGCACTCCTGGTCGACGCTACCTCGTCAACCAGGCTGGTCACCGCTTGCTGTCCGACCAATCCACAAGCTTCACGGTCTACACCCGTCAGACGTAGGCCAAGCTTAGTAAACCTTTGCGGTCCATCCTGTCTCAAGCCATCACTACTTGGGACAGGTTCGTGACACCAGGTGTATATGGTGGAAGACTGAGTGGTATGGGTGGAAGACTGAGGTGCAGGTTAGTCGCGAAATGGGCATGTCGGGGTATGCGAGGAAATAATAGACCTGTGATAAGTGGCATGAGTCACAAGTCATTAAGCATGAGTCACGAGTCATTAAGCACAAGTCGTAAGAGAGAAGTGCCGCAGAAAGACATGTCAGGATACGAGACAAGTGGCGTGCGAGGTTGTCTCTTTGAAAAGGTATCTTGGGCAAGGTGCCTGCCGAGCACTTTTGGCCTGTGCCCAGCGGGTCGGCGGTGTGCAAGCAGGATACATGGAGCTGGTGGTGACTCTTCGAAGTGGGGATCAAGGCGAACAGTCATACACTACGGTACAGTACTCTCCACAGTGGCAGCGCCACTGCCAGTTGTCCGCGCTTCGGTGCGTCTCCATTTCCAAGAGCAGCGGCCCTCGCTGCCGTCTGGATCGGAATCACCAGAGGCTGGATCGCGACGCCTGCTATGAACCAGGATGAGCGACCATCGGTCCAGGCAAACACCGTCTCTCCCAACCCGTCCCGCCACCTCTCCCCTCAACCCCGCCGCACGCGACCCGCCCACAACCAACCCCTAAGCCAGCCCAGAGACCACCGCCACCGCAACCGCCACCGCAAAACCACCGCAAGCGCCACCGCAAGCACCGCAACGGCCGCAGCCGCAGCCATCCGGCAAACACCTGCTCCAGCCCGAGCTCTCAGACACCCCAGACCGCGTCGCCGCGTCGATCCCGGGTCTGGGTCTTGGTTTCTACGTCGTGGGTGCCGACTGCTACAAGTAGACTGGGGAAGAGCCATTCGACCACTGACCCGAGCCGTCGACGCATTGCTCCTTGTGCTTGTGTAAGTTTATTGTTCTGTCTATTGTCTTGTCTATTGCCTTGTCTGTTGTCTTTCTATTGCCGACTGTGTTGTCACTCGTCTTGTCTATAGTCTTCATAGCGGTGTTTCTTGTCGACGGGTTCGACGGCTCCGCTTCGCTTCGCAACTCCCTCTCACGACGCACGGAAGAAGCAAGAGGCGTGTCTCTCACGACGCACGGAAGAAGCAAGAGGCGTGTGCTCGACTAGCAGGTCGTTCATTGCAGACATCTCGCTGGCTCGGGAACGACTGCGGCCAGAACATTACGATCATTGACCACGACCGCGGACATAATCACACCCCACGACAACACCACACAGACAACGACGCATACCACGCACCCACAACGGCACCCACAACAACGCAAACCACGACAACGACAGCGACAACGACAACGCACAGACAACGACACGTAGCCCCCACGCACAACCAGAGAAACGACTATTACGAGCCCTAACACGGCTACGCTTAGACCACGACCAGTTAACACCATCACGGCCACGACCACCGACAACCACGGACACCTACCACCACCCCTCCACTGTGAACTCGGAACACTCGTCCAGCTCTACGCCCCTCTACGAGATGCAGCACCTCGCCTCGGGCTACACGCCTCACTCTCCTCTCAATGACGAGACCGACCAGCACTCGCTCGCGTACTTTGCGTACCTCGACACCCCAACACGACCACGGCGGTGGCCAATCGCCGCGCCGCGGGAACTCGTCTATCGGCCAACCCCAGCTCCCCCACCTCTCGCTTCTCTCCCACCTCTCGCTCCTCTCCCAGCTCTCACACATCTCCCAGCTCTCACACCTCTTCCGGCTCTCACACGTCTCCCGGCTCTCACACCTGCGCCCACCTTGGTGTCCGGCGCGTTCGGCGTGTCCCCGGCAGGACTCACAGAACACGACGCCTCACAGGCAGCGCACGAAGGGGACAGCTTCACGTCCGACTCGACATGTCCGAGCGAGCCGCGCGAGTTCGGCCTGTCACCCTACATTTGGGACACTCGCCGAGCTGAGTGTGCTCCTCCTGCTTCAGCCGGACCAGGCTCGACCGGGTCGTGCGGCCAGATACTGGACTCTGACGCGCAGACGCGGCAGTACCTCCTAGCGGCGTTTGTCACGCCCACCTTCTACCCCTCGGCCTCATCATGGGTGAGCTGCGTCAACTTTTGCTCTACCCCTCGTTATATTCCCTCTGACAAGAATCCTCTCTCGGTGTCCCCTGTCGCCTGGCGAACAAGATCGTTCCTTGTGATTTTCACTGACAGGACAGACCACCGACCCAGCCGCATATCACCACGTGTACGACCCGATCCCAGCGCAGTACCTCGCCCCGAGGCAGACGGCCTTGTGTGCATGGGCGTACGATGCGCCCGAGTCGGGACCATCGCGCAGCGCGTTCGAGTACGACCTCACGCTGTCGCTCGAGCCATCTGCGCTCCCGCCGGACGCGTTTTGTCCCCCCGCGCCGGTGATCGAGCAGGTCGGGTTCATGCCGGCACCGCTGGACGTTCCACCGTGGGGGTACGGCGTTGGACGGCTTGAGCTAGAGGAGCGGCAATACATCTTTCGAGCATGCAGAGACGACCGGGAATACTGGAGACACGGAGCGCACGCGGCTGACGCGGCGTATTGGGACGGGGACGGGTTTGGCGATGGAGGAGGAAGTAGGGAGGGAGGACATGATGACGAGACGGGAACGCGGATGGGAAGGGGAATGGGAGATGGTGAGGCGGACAGCGAGATGGACCGAGGGTGGGCAGTCCCGGTCGGAGAGGGATCGGGCTTGATCGGCCTGGGAATCAGGCTCGACGCGCAGGATTGGGTGAGCACGCCCAGGGGGCAGTAGGTGGCTGCACAACGGTAAAGTGCTCCAAAGTTAAGTTCTCCACCGGCCACGAAGACGGCAAGGTACGCCACGGGAGACGAGGGTCGTACAGCTTGGCCAGAGAGACAGACGAAGAAAATCCAAACTACATGACCGACGCAGGAGAGAGTCAAATGGGAGCTCATCGGAAGAAGAGATCAGTATAATTGAAAACCATCAGAAGTAGACGTAAGCAAGACATGTTATGAACGACAGTCGGGTAGTAGGATCAATAAGATCAAGTGCACAGTAATACACTACTCTGTACATGTAGCACAATAGGCCGGCGGTCTGCTTCATCTCCCAAACGAGGACGCACCTGAACCAACGTCCGGCTCAGACCAGGTGAAACTCAAGCGAGGTGGATGCGGCATACGGTGCTAACGGTGCTAACGGTGCTAACGGTGCTAAATGCCGCGACTGACGCTGCTCGGCCGAGGGGAAAAGTCTGAGAATGGCTGTCCAGTGCCCCTTACCGCCTGCAACCGCCGTCGCCACCTGCCACCGCCACTGCCGTTGCCGTTGCCGGCGGCAATGGCGTCTGACCCTGAACCACTCGCTTGGACCGGGAGTGGGAAATGGAAATGAACGGGGGGAGTGGGAACCGTTTGCGTTTGCGTTCAGCAGCGTGTGTCATCTAGCTCGCGTCAATGGCACACATGTCATCGTGGCTTGCGGTTTTTGCGCTTGCAATCGGGGTACTTGCGGCACTTGCGGCACTTGCGGCAGACGGATCCCACATGTTCCAGGGCCTGACTACGTCAAGGGTAGACACCCATTCTACTCGAAGGTAAGAGAACGTCAGGGGAGGTGCGCCAGGGTGAGCAACCACGCCAGGGGAGCAGTCAGGGGGGCAAGCGAAGACGACGCGGAATGCGCGCCGGGATGGGCAATGGTGTGTGATTGGCTTTGGACGTCTCGAGAGTTGCGAGAGCATGTACCAGCTTGAGAGTTTTTTTTCGGAGCACATCGCTCGGGCAGGTTTTTCTTCTTCTGCTCTTGGTAGTAGTTGGTAGGGCCGAATCTAGGGGACGACGGCAGCCGCAGATTTCGTTTCCCTTGGACCATGGCATCCCTCGCTCGCTGCCGCTTTGCGGCAGACCGTGGCTCGCCGTCTCGGTGTGCACCTCTGCCTGCTGACTTTGACTTGTCACTTGCGTTTACCCAACACTCGACGTCGACGCTGGACAGTGACCATCGCTTACATCTCAGTGCTGTCGCCCATATTCTACCACCCACGCTCACTTCGTCCCTCATTGCCAGCACTGGAGTTGGCAGTGGCCGCTCTCGATCCGCATAGCATAGTGTAGCTTCATCCGCATAGCATCGAGTGGCTTCCAAACCCATAGCAGAGTGTTCGATCAACATAGCATAGTTTTCGATCCGCACAGCAGACACAGAAACACATCGCAATGCCAGCATCAAGCAAGAAAGCCCTCACATTATGCCTCTTCCAGAGTCTGGCAGGCGTCATCTTTGGCTGGGGCAACTCTGAAGGCAGTGGTCTGGTGCGTCCCGGCGCTTGTCGCTCTGCTCTGCTCGACTGTGCATCCTGCTCTGCCTTTGCTCCTGACCTCGATTCATCTCTCATGCCGAACCGTTCCATCCGCATCAGCATCATGCTATTGGCCCTTCGATCCCCCTGCCCGCCATACGTTTGAGTTCTCCGCCCGTCCTATGTTTGGTTTTCGTCGTCGGGCGAAATCCAGACGAGACCCGCCCCGTCTATCCGCCCCGTCTATGGCCTTCCACTGGACGACGCAAGACCGTCGGCTGTCACCCAAGATGCCAAGCTGACACGCGAGCAGTTCAGTATGCCATCGTACATCAGCCGGTTTGGCGAGTGCGACGCCGCAGGCACATGTGCGCTATCCACCACCCGCCAGAGTGCAATCACCGGCCTCCTCTCCGTCGGCGCCGTGATCGGGGCAGTCGCGTCCGGCTCTATTGCCGATAGGGTCCGTCGTGCCGACTTTACTCCTCCAACCCTCAGTCTCCATCCCTTGCATTCTCCTGCCGAGCCAGGAGGTAAAGCAAAGCTAACGTCGGGCGCAGATCGGTCTTCGTCGCACTTGCATGGCATTCATCTTTGTTCACCTCATCGGCGCCGCCATCGAGGTGAGCTCCTGCCTCCGCTTGTCTCGTGACCTTGAATTGCGCTGACACACCCAGACATCCTCCAGGAACACCTACGTCCAGATTCTTGTCGGCCGGCTGCTCGTCGGGCTGGGTATCGGCGCGACGTCGGGCCTGGTGCCGGTCTTCCAGGCAGAGGCATCGCCGCCTCGCTTCCGTGGCCTTGTCACTGGTTGGTTTCTCCCTCTCCCGTGTTTCACGCCCAATCGTCGACGCGATATGCTTTGGTTCCTCGCGTATCCGATGCCAGATTGCCGAGAACTGTGGGGGGCTGACGAAGCAGGCTCGTTCCAGCTGTGCGTGACAATGGGTATCTGGGGCGTAGCAATGACCAGCTGGGGCATGAGTAAATACTCTGGCGACATCACGTCAGTCCCTCTCCCATTTGCCCTTTCTATCCTCGGTCGGTACGATCGCTGATGACAACGATGTGCAGTTGGCGAATCCCCGTCGCTCTTCAGATGGTGTGGTCGGCGCTTTTGCTCATCGGATTCTTGTTCTCCCCTGAATCGCCGCGATTCCTCGCGAAGATGGGCAAGTGGGAACACTGCCGCAGGAACCTCGCTAGTCTGCGTGGTCTCCCGGTCGACGACCACGAAATTGACGTGAGTCGCTGGTCTTCACTATCAGGCCTACACACGGCTGGGTGAGAGTGACCCCCGACCCGCACGCGTATCGAACGAGTGCTGCGGCGCTAGAGCGCCAAGAGCACCGGACAAGCTGAGCATGTCGGACTCGGCTGACTGAAGCAGGTCGAGATGGACCGCGTCCACGAAGAGACGCTCAAGGACCAAGAACACGGCGACGCAGGCTACGCCGAGTGTTTCTCGATGAAAGACCGGATTCTATGGCGAACCATGATTGGTATCCTCGTGCAGGTCGGCCAACAGATCACCGGCGTCAACTTTTTCTTCTCGTATGTCGCTTCTCTTGCTGCCGCATGCTGCATGCCATTTGTTCGCCGGCAGCTTGATGTGTGCTAGTGGACCAGCTAATGCCTCGCAGATATGGTGTGCAGTTTGCGCAGACTGCTGGGCTCGACAATACCTGTGAGTGCCGCGCTTTCCAACAACACAAGCAGGAAGCAGGAGCCAGATCTCCGCTGACACTGGCAGATGTCTTCCAGATCATCATCGCGTCCGTCAACGTGGCCATGTCGTTCCCCGGTATCGTCGCGGTCGACCGATTCGGCCGGCGGCCCGTCCTGCTCATCGGTGGCTTTGCGATGTTTGCCGGGCAAATCATCGTCGGCGCCGTATCCAATGCGTACCCCGACAACAAGGTGGCCGGCGACGTTCTCATCGCATTCACATGTGTGTTTATTGCGGCTTTCGCGTCGTCCTGGGGGCCCGTGGCGTGGGTGGTCTGTGGAGAGACGTTCCCGATTCGCCTGAGCAGTCTTTGTGTCACGCTTGGGACCGGCGCCAACTGGCTCTTCAATTTGATTATCGCGTTTGCAGCGCCGCAGATCCAGAGCATCATCGGCACTTCGATCACGTTTGTCTGGGCCGGCTGCCTCGCGTTGTCGTGAGTTGCTGCGCGGGTGTCTCGATACTGCAGTGCTTGATTCGGTGTGGGTGCCAGTGCTGATTCGCCAGCTTCTTGTTCGCCTTCTTCTGTATCCCCGAGACCAAGGGCATGTCGATCGAAGAGTAAGTCCCCGCGCTCCCATGCATGGGAGGCGGACGTCTCGAATGGTACTGAGGCGTGTGGTAGGGTCGACGCGCTGTACATTTCCGGCACGCCGGCATGGCGCTCAAACCACTTCAAGATGGACCAGCAGACGGCCGCGGTCATACAAGAGCAGAAACGCTACTCGCGGTCTTTGCACCAGGAAGACGCCGAGCACAAACGCAGTGCTCGGACGTCGGCGCGCACTAGTGCAGATGACGTGTGATGTCAAGGTCGGACCCTGCAGGAGGAGCCGACTCTTGTGGCCTTGGACAACTTTGAGTACAACTTTGAGGATGACCGGTGACAGTGGTCAAAAGTCGTGACGAGGTCGAGGCTGGTGACTAAGGTGCAGGTCGGGTGAGGAAGCTGGTGTCGGGGAGAGAGTGGAGAGAGTGGAGAGAGTGGTGGAGGATGCGAGGCGGGGAACGATGACGAGTACGCCATATAGACGCTTAGATCAGCTAGAGACTCGTAGACATACCATCACGCACTCAGTCATGCACTCACTCATCCTCAGTGTCTTCAAGCTTCCTTGGCGCAGTTTGCAAAGAATCTGCTCGTCTGCGAATCCTGCCTGAGCATGCGTGTTCCAAACCAGCTGGTGAATGTCAGTTCGGAGCGGTTGACTGCCCCCATGACTTGCTTGGTCCTGCTGTGTCGTGCATCTGAGATTGGAGAGCGCTAAAGCTTTTGATTCTCCGCAGCGCCAGCCCAGCTGTCCACTACGAAGATGCCATGGCAAGAGCCGGACAACGTCAAGGGTCGTTGGTTGGGTAGCACCAACCTTGGACTTCGGATGCATGTGACCCGAGCTCACATGTGCACCACCGGCAATTCCCCGAACTCCACCAGGACTCCAGACTCGAGAGGAGACAACAGTAGCACCTTGGCTCGCCTTGTCGCACGCTTCGTTGTGCACCCCAGCTGAATAGAAGGAGACGTTTGCGCCTTTGACTCGTAGAGAGCACGGTATCAGTCCCCACGGAGACCCGGTCCGACACCCACTCTCCCTGAACGACACCACTATCCTTGTTACACTCGTCTTGGAAACCTGCCTACGCGCTCGCATCACGACTCAACCATCCACCTGACCGCTCTCCGCCACAGCAGATAGCGGGTTATCGGTATACAAGGTCAACGTATCGCCCAACCTTCTTCGTCACACCACACCCACGCCTTCAGACCGCAGTACTGCAAGATGGCTGGCCTGTTCGGGGCTTATCAGTCTCTGCTGGCGCGTCGACCCATGTTCGGCAACATCGTCACGTCTGCTGTGAGCCTCTAGCTGTGTCCCTCTCATCTTCGCCCTTCTACCTATAATACGGCAGGGCCGGGACCAACGTCGGTCGGCACCTCGCCGCCCTTCGCCCTTCTCTGTATCCTTACGCCCAAATAGAACATGATCGCTGATGCCTCGGTGTGGTGCAGACGTTGTTCGCGGTCGGAGATCGTAGGTGGATGCCCATGAGCAAATAAAGGAAACTGATGTGCGCAGTGGTTGCACAGCAGGGGATTGAGCGTAAGGGCAAGGACCACGATTTGGCCCGCACGGCGTGAGTCTTTCGACATCAACGCGGCGGCGTGCTGCCCCTTGGGCCCCCGTGTCCCTCCCCTGTGCGCTTCGTTAGTATAGCCAGCAAGGTGCCCGTCGTCAGATCTCATACAGGCGGGCCCATCTTCACCTGGCAGCTCCTGTCTATCAAGGACTGCCTAAGCTGTAGCTCTGCCAAGCGGTCTTCTCCTGCAACAAGTCATCTGGATGGCCAGCAAAGCGTGACGCAGACCCCCAACTGACGCCATCAGCCGGATCGTCGCATGGGGCGGCGGCATCTTCGCCCCGGTCGTCACTGTGTGGTTCCGCACGCTCGAGCGCGTGCCCATCCGGTCGAAATGGCCTGGTGCTATTGTTCGGATGAGCTTGGACCAGTTCCTCTTTGCGCCGCTCGTCTTGAGCGGTACGTTCGCTCTCCTTTCTGTGCTGTACAGTACGCTGATGCTTTTGTCCGCCGACGACTCGTTTCCCTCGCACATCCTACTCTGTATGTTGACCCATCTCGTCTCGTCTCATCTTATTCTCGCCGGTCGGCCGGACTGGTCTCGACTCCATTGCGTCTCTCTTACCCCCTTCAATTACGGCGCCTCGCTCACTCCTGCCCGTGTGACGACCTCGGCACAGGCTTCTTCACCGTCATGACCCTCCTTGAGGGAAAGGACATGAACGCCGTCAGGGAAAAGTGGAACGCGGTGCGTTCGCTCTCTGGGTCCTGGGCGTTGAGCTGATGCGTCTGGGCGTAGTCGTTCGTGCCGACTCTCAAGGCGAACTGGTCGCTGTGAGTGTCTGCTCTCACTTTCCTTCCCGAGACACATAAAGCTGAGATACCACAGCTTTATCCCTGTGCAGATTCTGAACATGGGCGTGAGTACTCTCGCGTCCTCTGAATTTTCTCCTTTCCTTCTCTACCTCCCGCGTTCTTCTCCCCTTTCTTGTCTTGATTCTTCTTCCTGCTTTGCCTGTCCGTCTTCTGGCAGGTTGTCGACGTTCTGTATCCGAGCCTCGCTCTTCTTCCCCCATGGAACGCGCCTCTGAGCTGAGATGACACTCCAGCTTGTGCCTCTGCAATACCGCCTGCTGGTGATCAATGGCGTCAACATCCCCTGGAATGCCTACCTGTCTCTGCAAGCTGCAAAGGGCAAAGGCAATCCCGCAGTGGGCAAATTCGAAAAAGAGCTGTGAAATAGAACAAGCGAATAGATATGCAGTTGCGTCGTCTCCACCAGGAATCTGCGATACATATCTACAGGGTGCATGCTGCTCGAATATGACATGCCGATGCCCATGCATCTATTCATTCTCATTGGTTAGCGGCCAAGTCCGCTTTAATTGGGCGCGTTTGATAGCGCTGATCGTTCCGTGCTCTGATCTACCGAGGCCATTCTTTAGTCGTCTGCACTGGCCACTCGACGCTGCTAGTGCTAGACACCGGACGGTAGACGGTCATTGGTAGACGATAGACGACAGACGACAGCGGTAGTAAAGGATGACAGCGTTTGCAGATACGGTCCGATTCTGCTTCCCGGCTCCGCGGCCGGCAGCGCCGACGTTGCCTCTGCATGGTCCGTCGCCGAATGGCGCGGCGCACTCGAGGAGCAGCGCGCCCGAGCCGGACTTGAGTGCGGGCGTCGCCAAGGCGACGGTTGGCAACGTGCTGCGCGCGTACGCGCCCGACTGGATCCTCGCCGCTGTCTTGTGGTGAGTGCCGGTGTTGGCGTGCCCGAGGCGGGGCATGGCAGGGCGAAAGGAGTGGCAGGAAGGAGGGTTGCGCCAGCGTGATGGGGAGGCAGTGGCGAACGTCCAGAGAGGGAGCAGCGTGAAGCACGGGCCAGGAAGGTGACGAAATGGGACAAAGACGCAAGAGGGGCACGAGCAGCATCATCAATGGGGTGTTGCACAGTAAATGGTTGTACTCCACGGCCCATGGTCCATGGTCCATGATCAATTGTCAATTGTCTTGCTGTGGCTGATGCCGACCTCGATAGGGGTGTGCTGGCGATCCTCAATCGCACTCCGGGCCACAAACGCGAATTCTCCCTGAACGACATCTCGATCCAGCACACATTTGCAGAGCACGAGCGGGTCGACACGACGTAAGAGCGCTTCTCTGTCTCGTGCCCATTCTTCTCGTTGTTTTCCCAATTTCTCGTGTCGTCGCGGATCCTCTGCCGTCTCCTGATGTCCTGGCTTCGTCGTCGTCTTGCCCTTCCCTCTTCCCTCTTCCCTCTTCCCTCTTCCCTCTTCCCTCGTTTCTCGCTCCTCTTCCCTTCCCTCTTTCTAACATCTTCATTCTTCTTCTGTCCTCTTTCTTTCTTACTTCCTCTGGCTACTCCATGTTACCTGTCGCTGCGCTGTGGCTGTTGCTGTTGCCTGATCGGAAATCATTTGGAGAAATACTAAACTTCTAGTCTGCTGGCATTCATATCAGCCGGGATCCCCCTACTCGTCCTCTTACCAATCTCGATACTGGTCGCTCGGAACGCATGGGACGTGCACAACTCCGTCATCGGTAAGCGCGACCCTGATGTTTCCACCCTTCACTTCACTTGGAGAACGAACGACCCCGGTTTGATGCCCTACCCAGCTGAGCTGATCTGCAACAGGGCTGTTCATGTCGTACACCATGACGGGTGTTGTGACCCAGATTGTCAAGGCGAGTCTCGTTTAAATCCACATTCAAACCAGAAACCCTTTCGCAGGCGCTCGCATCCCGCTTAAATCCACATCAAAAGCAGAAACCCAATTGCAGGCGGTCGCACTTCACGCTTCATGCCATGCGCGGGCTCGATCCTTGTCTGATGAGATCTGGCTGACGAGGCTCTAGATGATGGTCGGCCGACCACGACCTGATCTGATCAATCGCTGTTTGCCTGCCGCGGGCGCAGTCGATCATCCTGTCTTTGGTCTGTCGACGTACGAGATTTGCACTTCTACCAACAAGTTGCGCTTGGACGATGGGTTCAAGGTGTGTGTCTACGACCAGTCCTTCCTGTGTTGTTTCTCGTTTCTCTTACTTGCCTTGCTTGTCTACTCGTCCTTGTCCTCTTTTGATCATTTGGTTGCTCGGCCGGCAGCTGACTGGTGTGATCCGTAGAGCTTCCCCAGCGGACATAGTTCACGTTAGTCTGCGTGCGACTTGCTTGGTGGTACGAAGCGGTACTAACAACGTGCAGTCTCATTCGCCGGCCTTGGTTTCCTGAGCCTCTATCTCGCGGGAAAGATGCACCTCTGGGACAAACGAGGCCACCGAGTCAGTATCTCGCAAGTGTGCATTGGCTTCAGTCCTCAAGACATATGGTCGTCTGCTGACGCCTCGTCTGCAGAACAGGGCATGGTTTGCTCTTTCTCCATTACTAGGTGCGGCGATGGTCGCCATCAGCCGGACTGAGGATAACCGCCGTGCGTCTTGGCTCTGTCTTTCATAAAGACGAACGAGACTCGGGCAAATACTCGCAGGAGAAAGAAGGCGCTGACTGGCAACTCAGACCACTGGCAGGACGTGCTTGTTGGTTCTGTCCTCGGTCTGTCTATCGGTAGGTGCAGGTCCACAGCCAAATCAGGTCACCGTCGTCGATCGTCGATCGACAATGGCGCTGGGGATATCGCTGACGTTCGCAGCTGGCGTAACTTACCGCACCTACTTCCGTGAGCTATCTCCCTAATCATCAGTGATCCAGTATCCGGGCGATGGCACATGGCGAGCCACTGACACACCGCAGCGCCGCTCTCGCACGGTCAATGCCATCTCCCCCTCGCGCCGCGTGCTACGTCCCCTGACGAGCCGTACGATCCCGATACGGGGCTCGAGGACGGCAGAGTGCAGTTGCTCAGCGAGGACGACGCGCGGGCTGCCAGGCCGAGCGAGGAGGAGGTCGTCTGGGGGAACCGATGAAGCGAGGGCACTTGCCGGTGCTGTCGCTCACCACAGTGGGCGGAGGTGCCTGCCTGGGGGCAGGGCTGAGGGTGTCGTCCCCACGCGAATGTGAGGGGACGAAGTGGAGCGGGGGAGCGGGAGCGGGCTCGGACACGCAAGGACCCAAGGCAGTCCAGGCAGAGGAACGGACCTTGTGAGCGCGAGGCGGTTCCACTTCACTCCGCTTTAGACAGGATATCAGAAAATTACAAAATACACCAGTAACACATGCAGATCTTGGCGAGCCTGCTTGTCGATGGTGCAGCTTGACGCTGGTGCACCATGAACGATGCGCACGCTTTCTGCGATCCTATGCCCTATGCGCCTTGTGGCCTTGTTGGGTCCTTGCGAGACAACCTGGGTAAACGTGGGTCCATACATGCTATTGGCGGGGAACAAGCCCCGCGAGGTTATACGAATGTAGACTAAATATATGTGTAGATCTGTTGCGCATACTCACACCCGACTGATCCCGTATGCATATCGCTTCTTGTCGCCGATACTGGCCAAGTAGGGCGCGTCACTGACCGAGCAGCCCCGTTAGCCCCGTTAGCCGTTACGTCCTGTTCCGCCGTGTTCCGTCGTGTTCCCCGGCCAGACCAAGTGCGAGCGTGTGTCGAGCCGAGACCTCATGCACATTGCGGCGAGACCTCATGCACATTGCTGGACCATGCTGCGAGACCTCATGGACATTGCTGGACCAGCTGTGGGCTTGCGGCGGAGATGGGACGAGACTCGCAGTGCTGGCGGTCGATGATATGCTAACTTGCGTCGATGTGTCGATGTGTCGTAGCCCCGAACCGCTTGGGCTGGCTGACGTCCACCGCTTCCCGGTTCCACCAGTGCCCTTATGTACAGTGGCGTGACAAGGGCGACGTCGACGTCCAAGCAAGGCTGAGGCATAGTCACAGCCAAGGCCAAGGCCACAACCAACGACGCCACAGCCACAACCAAAGTCACAGCTGCAGCCAAAGCCGCAGCCGTAGCCAAAGTCACAGTTGCAGCCGAGCTGCACCACCGGCGATGATCCTCGTGTATGTGTGTGGCCGGCAGCCTATTCCGCGCGGCTCCAGCGCTCCTCCTCCTCCTTGACGCGGACCGCGCCGTCTCCCCTGTCCATCGTCATATCTTCGTCCGCGTCGTCTTCGACCTCGTCCCCCTCCCACTCGTCGTATCGCGCCCCGCCGGCTGCTCCAGCCCCAGCGCCGCCTGGCCCGATGCCGCCTGCGCTGCCGCCGCCGCCCATGGCCAGAGCCATGTTCGGTTCCAGGCCGGCGCGGCGCGCCAGCGTCTCGAGGTGTTTGATGTGCAAGACTGCTTTGCGCAGGATGATAGCCTTCGAGTCAGTGGGGATCGACGACGGCAGCGCTGCGCGTAGTGCCGCAAAGCCCGAGTTGATCGATCTGTGCCGCGTTGTCAGCGTCTACAGCTGGGGTAGGGGCAGGCGCTGACGCCTCGGCAAGGTCACGAGGTCGCAAGGAGGCACCTTTTGCCACTTGACAGGGTGGGAGTGGTGGCAGTCCATCTTGGGGGAATCACGACATCGCAACAATGGACAAGACGCGTCGCCCTGTCTTCCTGCTGCCCGAGCGAAGGGAGAGAAAATCGAATGGGGAAATGTGAATGTGACGGGATGAGCTGAAAAAAAATCACTCACTCTCGCCGCTTTTGCTCGCTCATCAGGTGCGCCAGCCGCCGATTTTGTCCCTGTCCCAGGCCCTGCCCGTGTGGTGCGCCGCCGAGCTCCCCCTCCTCACCGGGACGAGAGACGATGCTCGTCTCTGACTGACTACGGCTGCGTGCGTGCGGGGGTGGTGGGTAGTGTGGCGGGGGGTGCGGTCTGGGCTCTCGCGTGAACGAGCGGGATGGCGCGCCGTGCTGCGTGTAGTACGGCTCCTGGAGGGGGCGGAGGGGAGGCGAGCCCTCGTCCCGGTAGCCGCCGTACGAGTGCCAGCGCGTTGGCGGTGGCTGCTCGTAGCCGTAGCTCGGGCGGAGTCCGGGGGGCGCCGAGACCGAGGCGGACAGCGGCCCCGGGGGACCGTGGCTGTACGACGGATGGGGACTCGAGGGCGACTCGGGTCGGAGTGGTGGCGGCGGCATGTTCTTGGCCGAGGGGGCATCGCGCGACACCGAGTGGTGCAGCGGGGGCAAGACGGGCCGGCCAGCGCTCGTGGAATGCGATAATGGCGGGCGACTGCGGTCGAGCCATTCTGGCGGACTCGCTAGCGCCAGCGATGCGAGGCCCGGGATCTCACCGCTGCGTAGCTGGCCGCTCGCGCTCGGCGGCGGGAGGTGTATGCGCGGCAAGTTCTGCGAGTCTGTCGGCGAAGGCAGCTGTGGTCCACTTGGCCGCCGGGTGTACGGGTGCGAGCGGTACGACGAGAGGCTCGAGCTCGTCGCTGGCGAGCGGGCCGACGACGGCTGTGAATGCGAGTACGAGGTCGAGGAGGAGCCGCCCGATGGGCGGGGCGCAGGAATGGGGATCGCAGGCAGGCGCGGCGAGGTCGACATGGGCCGCCGCGGCTGCACGGCCTGCACCGACGAGGCCCGCTCATACGACGGCGGGCTGACCATGTTGTTGGGGTCCAGGCGCGGATTTGGGTCTGACGCGGGCCCCAACCGTCGTTCTATGATAGTGCACCACTCGTCGTCTCGGATCAACGATCACCCGAAAAAATAATCCAGAACCCAGAATGCAGAGAGAGCGCGACGCGGGCGAGAGAGGGGCCGAGTGCACCCGGGCAACGATGGTGCGTCAGCTGGGAGGCGCGGTTCGCGGTTGCGATAGTATGTGCTAGTAGCGCTGTCGGGTCGCCTTGGAGACCTCGGGACTCGGGTCAACTCGTCTTTGTGCAATCTTTGCGTGTCCTCGTGCTCGTGATTCCGGGCGGGACCACTGCAAAGGGAGCACGGGACTATGCCTTGTGACTTGTGATCAGGTGTGGTTTTTTGTTGTGATCTGTGGTGTGATCAGTTTCCAGTGGCAGGTGGACAGTCGACAGGTCGCCCGATAAAGGAGGGTGGTGTGTGTGGGCACGAGATGGCTCGGTACCTCTTTTGCTGATTAAACCGGGACCCAAGGGGCGGAATGTGCAGGTTTGCGCACAGCAGCAGCGGCGCTCGGGTCGATCGTCTCCGCGGGAAGCGGCGGGGGGGGTCGCCGCAGATGAGCACGTCACAGAGTCTTTCCCCCTGTTCGCCCTGCGTTGATCGACAGCGTCGGGCCCTTCGCGCCGTTCCTGTTCGGTTGGGCAGCCTGGGCCTCGTAGCCAGCGCTGCTTCCGGTTACCGAGTACCGTTACGTATCGTGACCCGTCACCGTCACCGTAACCATCAACCGAGCGCTCCAACGGGGCCAAAGGCCAAAATGGGACCAGCGAGCGAGCGAGACGGTGCGAGGAGCGGACGAGTACAATAGGAGAAAAAAAAAAAGAGGGCAGCGGTCGAGCGCAGTCACGAGCAGCCGATAGGATCTAAATTCCGTGGATCCTCACAGCACAGTTAGTTACGGGGCCTGTGATGCGATGCCACGCGATGGTGTGAGCGACGGGGGGCGGGGGACTGCAAAGCTACTTTTCCGGTCGTCGATCTGTTCCAGGGACTGTCGAAATGGGCGCTGGCGTTTCGAGGCGAGAGCGAGTGGGCCAGGGACGGCCCCTACAAGGGTTGGCGCAGGAGCCAGCAGGCGGGGCAGCTGCGGTGATCTCCGCGGGAGATTGTCAAAGTTCAGACACAGTTTCCCCCTTTGATTTTCCCCTGCTAAACTGGACGCCAAGTGTCCCCCCCCTGGATCACGTTGTCTCGCTAGTCGTCTCAGTGGAGAGATGGGCGTTGGAGGATGGTTGTGAGGAAACGAGGAGAACGAAACAGCAGGACAGAAGCGGGGCGTGGGGAGGGGCAACAAAAGGGAGCTATGGAGCGCTCCAAAGCTGCAGGAACGGGGTGGACAGGGTGTGGGATGTCGCACTCGGTGATGTGCAAGCTTCTTTAATATAATAGGCTTATGACGAGGATCTGACAGACGCCAATGGATGAGATGCGGAATTATTTGGCTAATTGGCAACGCCGCTCGAGGGAGATACGTCCAGAGATTGCGAGATCTCCGAAGGGCTCGAAGGCGTCTGCCGTGCTCGCCCATGCGACCCTGAAGGCGCGAACCATCCCAACGACCGGGTGCGTCGCACGCCGACGTCGACGCAGGACGGGGCAGCTGTTGGGGCCTTGGGACCCGTGATCGTCAGCCCTCCCGCTTTCGAGGTACGAGCACCAGGAAAGGCGCACATCCGCTTGGAGCTTAACGTGACATGTCAACCTCTGTGCAGGCTGTGGGTGGTAGGTTGTGGGTTGCGGGTTTTGGGAAAACAGAGGCCGCTGATCGCTTCGTTGGCTGCGTTTTGCTTCTGGCTTCTGGCTTCTCCCGCTGCCCTTGTCCACAAAAGTCTCTGCAGCGCAGGCCGCGCACGTACGTGCGTCCAGGTGGCGCCGATCAGGATGGCCAGGTCCCGGGCGGGGCGGGGTGGGAACGGCAGCGCGGCCAAGAACCAGCGGCCAGTCGAGGACGAGGACGAGGACGAGGACGAGGACGAGGACGAGGACGAGGGCGAGGGCGAGGCGAGAGGAGCCGAGGGCGGGCGTTTCGGGCTTCAGTTTGGGGATCAGGGCGCGGCGGCGACGATCAGAATCACACGGGGGACAAGGTTTTTATCGACCACATAACCCAGTTTCCCGAACGACGGTCTAACCCCGCTCCGTCGCCTGCGATCTGCCGTCAACCGTGGTCCCGAGGCATGCGACTCGGCACCCTGAGACACGCGTGCACGACGTCTGTGGTTTCGTCGCTGCGCGCGGTTTCCCGCAATCGCTTCGGCCCCGTTCCCCCTAGTACCCCCTGGTATCAGGGATCGATCTGCACTCCTCCCCGTCGATGGATGGACGGCCACGCTCGGCGCCACGATCCACACCCACACCCAGACCTGGCCGACCGTCATCCGACACGCGCACACACGTATTATGGTAATATGGAAATATGGTAATATGAAAATATGGTAATACCGTTCACGTAATCACTTGGGCCACCGTGGGCGCATCACGTTGCCGCTGCCGGAACGCGACCGCGACATGCCCCCCGCAGATCGCAGATCACGCGCGCGTTTGGCTCCTCGCCTCGCCTTTGCTGGAACCGAATTCTCGACCGCCTCGCCTCGCCTCGCCTCGCACTTAGCACCCAAGAAGAGTCGACGCCACACGAGCAGGCTGGCGTGCGCGGCGCTGTCTGGGATCTCGATCTCGGGAGTAAACACAAACGTTCGGCATGGCGGTGTCTCAGCGTAACAGCGTTTGGGAGTTGGGCGTCGGCGTCGGCGTCGGTCCCCCTACAGCTCAGCTCCCCCATACCAGCTGCCGTTCTGTCAGTCGACCACTCCAGTCCGGGGTTTCAGCCTTCTTTCCCTGTGGCCCGTCACCCGCCTGGGCCCCGCCTGATCTACGAGACGGGACACGACTCCCTCCCCCTCCCGACGAGCACTCGGTTAGTCACTGCGCCCGTGCTGACGAGCGAAGCGACGAGATCCCACTTGAGCCCAGCCACTGCTGACGAGCGACGAAACCGAAACGAGATCCCACTTGAACCCAGCCACTGCCCAAGCGCGTGATGCACCTCATACCATGATACCCTGTCGCGACAGACACCGGACATGCTTCAGAGTGTCACGCGGGGCCTGTGCCGCGTCCCCTTGACCTGTCAGCCGATGAGGCATCTTTACTCCCGTTCACAAAGTCTGTCTCGGCGCCCTCCCGTCCCCTCCCTCCCTCCCTCCGACTCTCCCTCCCTCCGACTCTCCCTCTCTCCCTCCCTCTCTCTCCCTCCCTCCGACTCTCCAATCCTGGTCGGTGGCATCGTCCAGATCTCTGGGTCGGTCGTCCCCTCGATCGGGAATACCGCAACCGCTCTCACGTAGACACGCCTGAGACACGCCGAATTGGCAAGAACACCTCGGTCACTGGAGCCGAACAGCATCGCTTGAAAATCACCAAAATCACCAAAATCACCAAAATCACAAAATCACCAAAATCACCAAATCACCAAAATCACCAAAATCAGCGATCCGTCCAGGTCAAACAGCACATGTGCATGTCGTAACGGCAACAAAGGCAACAGTAGTCACCACCCTCGCCGAGCCCTTCATCTCCGCCGTCCATCCCACGGATGAGCATTTTCCTTGACACAAAACATGTTATGTTCGTTCCCGTTGGCTACGCCTGAGAAGCTTGCAAATGCCGAATATCTGGTATACGAGTATCCCCCGGGAGATGTCCCGATCCCGATCCTCCCTACCACCGTCTGCTGTGACCAATGTTGCCCATCGGCGAATCTAATTATACTCTCCAGCACGATTCAATCAAGATCTCATTCGGAGCCTGTCGATCCATGAATTTGTCACCTTGGATCGTCTGGCGGTCGAGCGTGACAGCATTTGCTTTACAGCAACGGCACGACATATACCAAATTGTCCGACCTCAGGGTCAAGAGTAAGCTTCAGTCTAAGAATGGATCCGTTCGCCGATCACACATCATGCTTGCATGTGGTCCAGGATAGCACAAGATATTGTTGATGCGCTCCATGCATGCAGAGTTGTGGCGCGTCATTTGCACAATATATTGTTCATCGTTGACGCTGGCGCGTCATTCGACTGACATTCGCATTAATGCCAGGTCGGAGCGCACCTAATGTACCTAACATTACATCGCTGTTGGAGCAGGCCCTAGTCCCCACGTGCCTGGAAGAGCAATTGTGGGAGTTCCGGGGGTTTGACCGGCTGCCACAACTGCCTGCGTGGTTGCGCATGTCTCTTCGCCAGCTGGAGCTGCCTTGTCCGACGTGGCGTCGCGGTAGGCACAAACGCGATACCTCCGCCTGTACTGACCTCCGAGGTATAGATCTCCGCCGTGGCATCCAATCGTGCTAACCTTCTACATGTTCGCCTGTCCGTTTTCGATGCTCCCGAGCATCCAGGAACGTCTGAGCGCCGAACAATGTCCTAGCAGCCGCGACCAGCTACACAGTGATGAACATGGCATCTCGATGACGTCCTTGCCACGTCCAGCAGCTGGTGGAGGACTTGGGCTGGGAACATTGGCATGCACAGGCGACGCTGACGATGCTGGATTGGGACCAAGGAGGGGGAGGCACGCTCCGAGCCACTCACCTCGTCTAGTATATTGCAGAGCTCTCCAAGCGCCTCGTTCTCCGCCATGGCGTAAAAGATTGCTAGTTCCACTCCGCCGTGATCTTTGAGCACCGACGAGTTTTGATGTCGTAAATCCCGTATATGGTCGTCCACAGCTCGCATGAGCTCTTCGAGCGGTATCCGAGCTGAAGGCAGATATTGTGGGAGAGGCGAGTGCGAGTGGAACGCCTGTCCACACGTCCACAGCGTTACGAGGACAGCCGAAATCTGATTGAATAAGCAGGGAAATGGGTTCTGACCCACAAGTTCTCGACGGATCGGCAGCACGTCCAGAACGGTCGCTTTTCGCGGAACGCTGAATCGCAACGCTCTGATCTCGATCAATGTCTCAATCAGCCGCTCGACACCATCCACCACCTCGGAGTACAGCCGAATGGGGCGAGGCAGCAGCGACAGCTCTCTCCGTTGGATAGCTATCAAGTTGCGCGAAATGGCGATGTTTCGCTACTTATGATCAACTCAACACAAGATAGAGTGGAGAGTAGCACGCACCCGCACGTCCGCCTCTATACCCGCGTACTGCTTGGCGTTGTCCTGGTAGACCAAGCTACTACGCAACAGGTCTCGGCTCATTCGCAAGTAATATTCAGTCGCCCGTTCCATGGTTACAGAAACGGCGCGGAAGTATCGGACTCTGGCATGATTAGGCCAGACCAAGGTGCCTATAAGCACAGCAGCGGCGATGCCGATAGCAATGTCCACAAAGCGGTGCCAGGCGATCGTCCAAGACGACTGGCCGTCGTCGAGGTTTAAGTAAGAAATAAACATGATTGGTGGAAGGGTTATGCCTCTGCTCGCATGAGCAGGTATCTCAGATGGTATTTCCACCTACCAGTACGACTCACGAGATGGTTCCAACAGCGGGAAAACTGGTAAATAAGATGACGTAGGATATCGGTACAGAGCAAGCGGTCGCAAGGGTCACAAGTGCGTATGGATTACGGTGGGCAATGATTGTACACTTTGAAAGTCGATCAGTGAGGATCTAGGGTATTCAAGCAAGAAGATCGCTACTGACGAGAAAGCCTCCCAGTGCTCCCACAAAAGTGCCGATGATACGGTAAAATCCAATCTTCAGGGTCGCTCCTGTGTGGACCTCTAAGACATACATGAAGCTGATCACGGCCCAAGCCCCACGATACGACGCGTATAGCGCGCGTCCTGAAGAGCCGGGTTGCAGAAGGGCCGGAACGGCGAGTAGCATTATACCGGCTGCTTGCTTGACCGCGAATTTGATGTGTGGTGAGTGCTTGCCTTGGTGCAGCAGGCGGGACAACGTTACTCTCCCTGATCTGCGCGTCAGCCTACGGAAGCATGAGACCCGCCATGGTGCTGACAATATAGGGCGTCCGGATGGTCCCAGACATGACGCCAAGCATGCTCAATCCGTAGGGAAAGCGACGTCTTCTCAACTGGATGCCGGTGCCGCTGATGCATGACCGCCGTGGCAAAGTCCATGTTCTCGTACGTCCGCGGTTCGTCATCGAGGGTTCGATCGTCTTCTGCGCTTGTATCTGATTATGGTCAGTATGAGCAGAAGAACGACATTAGGTAGCATACCCTCACCAGATTCCTCCGCTCTGTAGGCAAAGCGAGACAGACCGGGTATGCCCTCGATAGGTGATCGCCAGTCGAAGGACGGTAGGAACCACTGCAGACTGTCTGGCAGAGAGGCTGTTCGATCCTGTACGAGGTCCACGAGTGTGAGCACGTCTTTGCCGAGGTCTAGCAGCGAGATCATGTAGAATGCGAGTCGGAAGTGTTCACGGCCAGTGCGCCGATCACTCCCACTACGAGGAGTAGCAACTCCCTCGTCGAATGGGACTCCCCTGCTAAGATTGTGCGAGTGTTCTCGATGATGATGCGAGAATGCGAACGGCCTGTGATGGATCCGCGATCCATCAGTTGCTGAGGGCAATATGTCAAGCATCCCCGCTAGGCATCGCTGTAGCTCGGCGAGTGCAGCTTGCAACCCAGACTGCGCACCAACAATCTGTGTGGTCGGAGAGCTCGGCGCATGGGACCATATATAAATTTTGGCCAGGCCCCCGTCGGCCGCTTTCAAAGCCGCGATGATCGCTAGGACGAGGCAGTTGCATGACTCGGACAGGCCGTGGGGCTCGCTTGGCGATAGAGCACCGTCATGAGGTGCAAGAGGAGCCCCGTTCGACGCCGTTTTAGCTGGGAAGTCGATACCTTCCAGTTTGCTCTGCAGCGTGAGGGAGAATGACTGCGGTATGCTCTTGGCCCCTTCGTCTTGAGACCTGCTCCTCTGACGAGAGGTCTTCGGTGACCTAGGGGTTCCGGGCCGAGAGGCAGGAGTAGACCATGGATCGGAGGCCCTCTCAAGAGCTGCGCGGATCCGTTCACCTGGTGAATGGCTAGTTGGTCCGAGGAGCGGATTGCGGTGAATACGCTGTACTGCACGGATGATGGGGCCGAGCTGCGCTGGCGAAGCACGCGCCCGTACCAAGTCCCGGCCGATCGCCTTGTGGGTAGTGGCGAGCTGTGCGACGAGGTGCCGAAGTCGCTGAGAGAGCTTGTCCTGCAGAGGGGCGTTTGACGGTTCTGCCTTGTCCGGCACCTCGGGGTCGAATGATGCTATCGAGCCTGTCTGGCCTGTTTCTCCTGTTGCGTCGACCTGTAAGACGCCTTGGAGGGACAACGGAAGGACCTGGCAAGTCGTGTCACAGATACTGTGCAGCAGACCACCGAGGCGTGGAAGAGATGACTGGCGGGGCAGGAAGAGAACGGGAACGAGGGCAAACAGAGCTGCGAATATTGTCACGTAGAACTGGTCGAGAAAGTAGGACGCTTGCATCTGTTCAGATACGTCAGTTGGGATGGGGAATTGGTTCTGGAATTTGATGTACATGTACGATATCCTGTGTCGAAGTCCAGAGGAATATGGGAAAGAACAAGGCTATCCGCGACGCAACCGTCAAGCGAGGGGACCAGCTTCTTAGGAAACCGCCTGGCTAGTCAGCACACCGGCCTGTCCAGACCCAACACGTACAGGTGAAGCTCAGCAGGCCGAGCCCGAGTCCTATGACAGCCCTCGCCGCATCCGAGTCAGCCTCATAGCGTCTCCCGCATACCGCCGCGACCGCCAACGTAGCATTGGCCCAAGCGAGTCCCAAGATCGCGCCGCTCAAACTGAACACTGTTCCGCTCAGCCACAGAGGACAAGGACGTGGTAATACATACGCGTGAGTTCAAACTGTGTGGTGATGTTGTTGGAAGGAAAGAAGAAGAGTAGCAACGAAGTATAAGGAAGGAACGCATATCTGGACACTCCAGTCAGCTCATCCAAGGTATGGCTCAACACACTGTCCAGCTATGCTGCCCCAAGGGCGGACAGCGGTGAAGACGAAACACAAAAAGGAGGCGAGGATGGGCACGAGCAAGCGCTGGATCTTGGTCGTCCACGGGGGCGATGCGTTGATGTCCATCTACTATACACACATTTGCAGCTGACGATGGAGAGAGTACGAAACAGACAGAAAACATGTCACGGCCGGCGAATTCGATGGCGGGGACCCATGCAAAAACCCTCCGAGACTGAATGTCTCGCCCCTCAAGCAAGCGCTATGCACAACTCTCTAACTCTGCAAACCTCGTCTTAGACACAAGAAGCTAGACGGCACTACGCCTATTCTATGCAAGAGAGCATCATCAAGTCCTCCTATGCAAGACAGCATCATCAGCCACAGAGCTGCTCGCCGTCCCTTTGGGTGCACAAGTCATCGGCGAGGTACGACTCTTGCCGCGTGCGTCCTTGCTCGTCACACACTTGACTCTGCTGGTTTGGCAGAACAGGCAGGCCAATCCCCGTTTCATGCGATGCCCATATGGGGTCCAAGAGGTGGGGCCGCCACTATCCATCGCTTTGTCCCAGAGCCGCTTTGACCGGAGACACGGAATATCCTTGGACGTACAATTGATACAGGATTCTTCGCGGGAGGCGGGCGTACATTTCTCATCCTCTGCGACTCGGTCAGCTTCCCGAAGAAGACGAGCGAGTCGACCCTCGACACAGGGCGGAGACACGTACGGAGGGGTGTGGGGACCTTCAATGCACAATGTGCTTCCACAGCTTTCCTCAGTGCTTCGACTAGCAAGGTGCAGTCGGTGTCATGGGACCCGTAGCGAGAACCCAAGGTTTCCGCCAATGTCATTGCTCGTTGCAGGCTCGTGAATACTCTCAAATGGGCCGCCCTTCTCGTGCTCTTTGGGTGTGCTGTAGCCTCTTCAATGCTCATTATTCTAGGCCCGTCTACGGTCGCTATGTCTCCGGCGGACGTGGCTGTACGATACGGGGATGCGTCCTGACTGGAAGCAGTCCCGTTCTGCGACTCAACCAGTCCTCGGTCTGGAAGCAACCCAAAGGAAGTGGCCAAAGTGAACTCAACAGGAAACGGATTGGCCATCGGAGACGTCCAAGCGGAGGCTTCAGCTGTTTCTGCGAGGACTGAATGCCGTGGCATCAGTAGGCTGCCGACAGGGTCCTGCGAAGGCGCCGGCAAGTAGGACAGGTCGCCTGCCCTTCCAAAGCTGAAAATGTCCGCACTTTCTGGCAAGTATTCTCGATCTGTGGAGCCACTGGTCAGCTATTCTGCCCAAATAACTGAATTGAAACGCTCACAATCTCCTAGTCCGCTCATTGTGGTCTTGCAATACTCGTATATGAGGGATACCGCAGGTGGCGAAGTGGCGTTTATGGAAGTCGAATGCGAGATAGTATCTGCATGAAGCCTCTTGGGATTAGAAGCCGGTAGATAGGCTACGGGTCTAAATGGAGCGTTGTCGCCGCGGAGGGCGTGCGCTCGTCTTCGTGAGCCCACTCTCGTTTCAAGCAGCCCAGTCCTTGACTTCCATTGATGGCTGACTGCACTAGTGTACAGTATTACCCAGCGTGACAAGAAATGCACGCAAGAGTTGGCTTCGAACGACAATCTGCACAAAGGCCATGCATGTAAGCCCTAGGGGATGCCTCCCCAGCCCCAGTCGCTGCCCCAGTCCCTGAACTCGGTATCCCATTCCTTCTCCTTTCACGTTCTCTCTTTCTCTCGAGGAATGCATCTCTGATTCCCCTCTCCCTTGTTCTAGTATACCTCTTGTCACCTCACAATCCCAGCGTCGTCCTGAGGCCTCTAGTCCCACAGTCACCGACCTGACCCAGAGCCACTCGACTCGGACGCAAAGAACTTCTCGGTGACATCACAGGCTGTGTCATACCGGGTGCACATGTTGCATTTCTGTACTTGGACGGGTTTCTTGCGTTGCAGCGTAAAGCCTGTATGGCCTCTCTCTGCGGCGGCTGCGTACTGCTTGAGAGCCGCTAGATAAAGTGGTTCAAGTCGGCAAGACTCGGGATATCCCATGGAAATGCATTCTGTACAGGGAGACTTTGCCCGGACGTAACTGCTGGGTCCGTCTATCCAGTCGTCGTGAACGGTCTCCGGGACGGTTTGGGTACGTTGTGTTTGGCTGGTGATGACAAACCTGCCTCCGAGGTCCTGCCCAGGGGTGTCATGGGGAGTGCTCCGTGGCTTTGGTTGACGAGTTTGGGAAGGTGCATCCCTTGCTGGTGGGGCTGGTGGGGGCAATCGTTTTCTAGTGCCTCGTTCCCGCAGCGCGATTGTCTGAGGTGGCCAGCTTGGCCGAAGTGCATGAGTCGGCATGGAAGAGGAGGCGCCCTCTGTAGGCTCTGGCTGCGGGGCCTCGGCCTGTGGTTGGCCAGGGTAATGAGTACCATAACCACCGGGCTCCCTTGCTCTACTTCCTGTGAGCGTCGTAGACATCGGTCTGGGAGACGGGGCTGCAGACATTCCAGTACTCGGCCAATATGACATTGTGTTCTGTGGAGGCCGCCAGTGTGACCGAGGGTTCGACGAGGAGGGACCTCGTGTAGAAAATTCTGCGTCTTGCGAAGATTCGGCTTGTTGTTGAGGTTGTTGAGCTGCATATGTCTCATATGCCATATCATAGCCCATGCGAGGCCCCATGGATCCCTGAACTTGTAAATTCGTAGGGAAAGCAGTGTCCAGCGAGGGTTGGGCTTGCTGTCGGGCTGCATATGTCCCGTAAGGATCATCGTAACCCGTGGGAGGCTCCATGGATCCATGAATTTGGGAACTAGTAGGGAAAGCAGCGTGACTTGACGGTTGGGCCTCTTGTGACGCTGCATATGCCCAGTTCGAGTCATTGTAATACGTGAGAGGGGTTGTGGTAGCATAACCTTCGGGATTCGAGGGCAACGCAGGGTTCTGGGAGGATTGGTCTCCCGACTCGTCAGGGTCCGGCCAGTAGTAACCATAAGAATCAGTAGGGTTCGTAGCCATAGCTTTAACTTGCTGTGTTCGTAGTGGACAGGTCTTTGGACGATGGCTAGGCACACACGACTGTAGCTTGATATGTGACGAAGTATTCGATAGTAGCAAGGCTCGTTGGGCAATCAAAGTTGGTTGACTGATGAATGTTGAAGTTTGTGAGAGGCCAACAGGTCTGATTAGGGTCCTTATATAGCCGCGCCGCAAGGACGAATCCTAACTCCAGACTGCAACCACACACAGAGGAGAAGCGAAGAACCCGCTGACGGCTTCCGACAGCTGGGACCAGTGTGCAACTGGTACATGTGCAGAAGAGAAGACCCCCTTTGTTCTCTTTGGAAGCGCATAGAACGGGGATGGGAACAGATTTCCCTCTGAAGGGTGTAGAAAGGGCAAGAGAGAGGATTTGGCATCATGGGAGCTTGAGCGCTAATTCATGCTGCTGTGCAGGGGGAACCTGACGGCCACTCCTGGATAAGAAGGCAGTTTTTTTTTTGCATGTTCGGCGTGTAATGACGCGTGCGGCACTGAGAAACCTGTGCTTGAGCCTGGAAACGGTTCTTGGGATAGATTCGGTACGTCAGAGCTGGCACCATGCAGGAAGTCAAGCAGCGACATTCCTTTGGCAACTCGACTTTTGAACCGTCCAGCACGGAAAGGAGCCAGTAGCGGCTACATCTCAGCGTGTACAACTGCATTTGGCTTCCTGATGAACGTGCGCGCCTCACCTTGCGAGTAGGCGAGAACGGAAGAGGCGCTAGCCTCAGTGGCGATAACAAGAGCGAAGTGGCGAAAACCACAGATTCAAGGATTCGGCAGCCCATATCTGGTGACCACATGACCTCTATGACTGAGAAGTCAGCTGGCAACCCCATCAATTTACAGGATAGATCGATCGTCCCAGAGTGAGTGCATGTACATTGGTGTTCTCAATCCGGCCTGGAATCGCACCGATAAGTTTAGCTCAATCGGGAACAACCTCCTCCCTGGCACCACGCCGTATCTCCTTCCTCAAAGTGCAAGGAGCCTCGAGAGTTGCACACCCCACCGGATCTCCTGGCAAAGCACAATCCTATCGCCGCATACAGCTGTGCTCGGTACCTCGGTATCCGGGAAAAACCAGCGTGACAACGCGCTCTAGTCCTTGCAAGCTGCAAGTGCCGTGCTAGAGATGCGCCGTTGCACATCTACTGTCGCAGACCTCCAACGAGGGCAAGAGGCACTCATCCACTCCAAGTATGTTTCATTGCAGTCACACTTCCTATGCAGCCTCCAGCATTCCTTGCAGGCTTTCGCCCGTCGTGGGATTCCTCTTTTTCTGACACGATAGTGGTCTTCGAGGAGTTTTTTATGACTTAAAACAATCATGCAATGCGTACCTCTCGCAACGCAATTACTACACGGAGCAGCAGCTTCGACGTAAGTCCTCTTGACAGTCGGGGAATCTATTAAGAGCGTCAACGTAGGCTTCTCTGATCTTCTCAAGTTGGATCAGAGTGAGCATGACCATGCGATTGCTCGGCCACCACCCCATTCTCTCAAGTCTAACGCGTTCAAAATTGCTCACAATTCATCGTGGTGTCATTCGCCATCACCGTACGCTCATGAACCTCCTGGGGTTCCGCTGGAGTTACCCTGATGCTAAAGTCTCGGCACTGCTGGCGGAGGGAGTCGATTGCCGTTTCTCTCGTGGTCGGATGGGCCCCTACGCCCGTAGGGATATCAGACTGTTCCACTGAGGGGGTACAGTTGATGTGCGGCCGATACGGCTCACCGCGGCGGAGCGCGTGCGGAGACGTTTGAGGCTGTGAATGCGAACCACGATATACCCACGACCTCGGAAACTGTTCTGGGCGTAGGGGCTGTGGGGCGAAGAGAGGGAGTGACGATTGCACCGTGACTACTGGAATATCTGCAGCATCATACACGGAAGAGGCTTGTGTAACGTCCGGCGCCGCAGAGTAGGCGGATTCGGTCCATATCTGTGGAACTTGGAGGAAGCTGTCGGAGTATCTGGAACGGGGCTGAACCTGTGGGTATACGTTGAGATTATCTATGGTGGCGGTCTGTAGATCCTGAGAGTGATACTCTGCATACTCGAAATGGGGGGGCCACCCTCCCTGGAGCCCTTCGGCTTGACGGTCAGAGGCCGACACTTGCTGTTGTTGGCTGTCCTCGGCTGGTTCCGTAAACTGCGGCTCAAAATACTCTGGCCATAACAGGTTTTGAAGTGCTGTAATTGTATCCATGGTCTTAGCTCGGTAAGTGAAGACCCTGTGAAGAGTGTTACCACCGCCTCAGAAGAGTGGCGAATGGGTCGTTGAATGTGCTTGGAAATGTATCGAAGCTTGCAAAGAAGCAGACTTGAGTCGGGATGCGTAGCATCCCCCTCACTCGGCTGCCTTCGATTGAGCCCAAAGGGGGGCATTTGTGCTCCATTTCATAGCGGACTTGGAACACGATCTTGCCGCGCGACCTAAGAATGCGTGAGAGGAGCGTACGATGGGAATGTGTGCGGCTACTGTATCCGGGCCACGGCCATTGGGCATCTCGATCGAGCCATGTGTAGACCACGAGTAGATTTCCTTGGTTGAACGTCACCTTCAGTACCGCCCGTCCTCCTCGCAAGAGGACGAAGAAGAGATCCTCGATCAAATCTTGTGCAATGCGTTCCTCCTGTCAATGTGGGAGGAAGGTCTCTACGCCTCGGTAGATTTTTGCTCATGACGCGACAAGAGCTCTTCAAAGACAAAGAGCAATATACCCATATGCACGAGCTTTGACTATCTAGACGGCTCAGGTATGGTGCCGTTAGTCATGTTCGTCATTGGCATCACCATCTCCGTTCGCTCCCGCTGGTAGCGCAATAAAATCGTTAAGCCTGCAAAACGATGAGCTTGCACCATTTCAGTCACTCTACACGCTCACATATGCACGAACGGTGCCATGATGCCAACTACCCGTCCCACTTTAGCTCGAAAGTCGTCAGACAAAACGTCCTCATCCGTAAATCTATGATCGAGCATTAGCGATTGAGGGGGAAGGACACGACTCAGCCACTTACTGGTGCACTACCGCTATACTCCTCAGCTTGAGTAGATCAATGTCCTTGTGGCCCTTGTCCACTCCTTTCGGAGCGACCTTGAGCGCATCCTCATGCCCAAATACACTTTGCCGCTTCCCTTTGGGATGTGGCCGCGGTGCACCGAAAAGACCGACAAATTCGGGCTTGCTGATCTCGTCTCTGAAACGCTTGGAATTCGAGAGCAAATGATGTCGGATGGTGGCAAGTTCGTTCTTGCCAGGCTGCCACAACCCGCATGCAAGAATAGATTTGTTGTTCGGGGAGATGGCTAGATGATATGCCCCCCAAAGACCTTTGCGGCCGCCTCGCGAGGTGGACATGGAGAACGCCCGTTTGTAAGGTGTCTTGTCGGAAGAGAACCGCACATCACGGTATATGCGATGCTACGCAGGTGTCAGCCTTATGAAGCAATCAAAGAAAGAATCTTACAATAACGTCTTTTGGGGGAAGCAGCGGGACTTCTTCGTCAGCGGCGTGGAGGTCCTGCTGCACTAATCCGACAAACATTTGCCACTCCTACACGGGGTCGTCAGCTCCAAGAGAGGTCAGATCCATCCACTGGAGCCTGAAGAATTGCGACTACACGGTATAGAGTATAGGGGAGAAAGGAGCAGGAGGCTTTCCAGGCGTAGTACACACCTTTTCTGCTTGCCGAAAAGCAGGCTCGTGCGATTTGAACCAGTCTCGATCATTCCGTTCCGGTATTTGCAGGTTTGCCAGGAAGTTCATAGTATTCTTAGATATTCGACCAGGAAGCACTGCAGTATCGGCATGAGTGCCCACCTGTCCGGCATGCAGTGTGCATGGTACTCACCTTGACCCGTCTTGGGAGCCGCATAGATCCTCCCCTTGATTTCTTGTCCTTCCTCAAGCTCAATATCCAACTCCTCTTCTTCTTCCTCTTCAAATCCTTCCACTTTCACTTTCTTTCCCCCGCCACCACCGCCCTTGCTGCCGCCATTGGCTCTACCTCCCAGGGATTTCCGTTTCCCTTTGCCTGGCTTCGCCACCTCTTCCTCGTCCAGAAAGTCTGAATCCACCTCGGATAGCTCGGTCTCCTCTGCAGCCTCGACGGGTTCATCTTCAGCATCATCCGAAGCTGGCCCAAACTCGTCTGAAGTGTCATCGTCCGATGACGAGTACTCTTCTGACGTTTCTGTCAATCCGGTCGCAGAATGGTACCCCTGTACCGCTTCGTCGTCCTCCTCATCTCCGTCCTCATGGTCATCCCGGCCGGCAGCTTTCGGTTTCGATTTCGCTTTCACTTTCACTTTCCCGCTGGGGTTTGCATTATTCCGTCCCGTTGAAGAGGAGAGCCGCGACTTTGCTGTAGTTCTGGTCGACAGCTTTGAGCGCGCCGAAGTTGGAGTTGTAGACTGTCGAAGAGAGGACGCGCGCCTGGCCGACGGCGTAGATTTCGATGTGGACGATCGGGGTGAAGAACGGACAGAGGTCCTTGGTGTTCGAATTCCGGCCATAACGAATTTCGTGCTACAAGACCTGACAACCTCAGCAAGATCTGTATGTACAGTCGATCCTCTTGACTGGGCGAGTCACTGCTCACTGTCGCCAGTCTACGGAACGCGACGAGAGATGTCTGTCGATCGCGGGGTGGTCATGACGCAACTCTCCCACGGACGTCAGGAACCGGACTCCGCCGCATAGGAGGAGCAATAACTGCCAAACGTGTCGGCGTTGGACGTTCAAATAGTACGTCGAGCATCAAAGCGGTGGACAGACTGTCAGCATGTCCACGACAGCTAGGAAGAAGGTCAGTGCAGAGCTGTTGGCAATGTTATGCGCTGACGGGAACACAGGTGCTCTTGATGGGAAAGTCTGGTACGTCCTCCTTCCAGATGACGGAGTGAGAGCTGGCTAAAACCTGGTAGGAAGTGGGAAGACGTCCATGCGCTCAGTTATTTTGTCAGCTACAGAGAACCCCAGTGTCAATCAAGGCTTACCGTGGACATTAGCTCGAATTACAGCGCCCGAGATACAAAGCGACTAGGAGCTACGATCGACGTCGAGCAGTCTGCTGTCCGCTTCCTTGGCTCTCTCGTTCTTGTGAGTCCCGGAGCTGCTTACGAGTTGTCCTCTTTACCGATATGATAGCTGACCCCACTTGTAGAATCTTTGGGATTGTGGTGGTCAAAATGCGTTTGTGGACAACTATCTCACTGCGCAAAAGGACACCGTCTTCGCGAATGTAGCCGTGTTGATCTACGTCTTCGACATCACCTCTACCGACTGGGAGGAAGACCTGCGGTACTTCGAGGACATCCTCACGGCATTACGGGATAACAGCCACGATGCGGGTGTCTGGGTACTGGTGAATAAGATGGACCTGTTGGACAAGGAGGATCCAAAGCAGACGCGGTACCAGGAGCGCCGAGCGGACGTGTTGCGCGTGGACCAGCGGATAGCGCAGGAGATCGTTGGGGATGGCAAGGGTCCTGAGAGGGGAGCGTTGCGGTGCTTCCCAACATCCATCTGGGACGAATCGTTATACAAAGTCAGCCGCCTCCCTCCAATATCCAGGCCGAGGCGCTGACGAGTCTCTTTTGCTAGGCATGGTCGTCCGTCATTCACACGCTCATCCCTAATATCGGCCTCATCACCTCTCACCTGACCTACCTGCGCGATGTGTGCCTCGCCGTCGAAGCAGTCTTGTTTGAATCGGAAACTTTCTTGGTCATTGCCAAGTCGGGTTCGCCGCTCGATGCGCCGCCCAGCGAATTTGACGAACGCGAAAACAAGGGTAGTGCACAAGTGCTTGATCCCCAACGCTTCGAGAAAATCTCAGAAATCATCAAAGGCTTCAGAAAGACTTGCCAGTATGTCCCGTCGTTCCCGCTACGCCTTTGGGAGCAGGCGTTTCTCGTCGCAAACGCGGGCTCATGTGATTAGACGGACGAGAGAACAGTTTTTCGGCTTCGAGAGCAAGTTTGACGAGTGTACGGTGGTGCTTGAGCCTATGACGAGGAACACTTTCATCCTCATCGTCTCGGTCGACCCAAGAGTAGGCGAGTATACAAGTTGAACTTGATTTTCAGCATAGCAGCTGACACCTCGACAACAGAGACCGCATTGGTTCAATATAACATTGTCAATGCACAGGTCCACTTGTCTGAATTTGCAGGCAAGTTGGTCTTGGATCGGAAGTGCGGGTGAGTCCCACGTCTACTTCACTATCGGTGTATTTTGTAAAGCAGGGATATCGTTGCTGAGCCGCTGTGTTAGGTTGTGTCGGGCCAACAAGGAACTGCGGTACGAGGCGCCAGGAGATGATGATCCCACTGTGAGGGCCTGGGACGAGCCGGGGCCGTACCGCTGAGTACCTCGCAATTTGCAGCCGCGGCCGCAGCACGGGATCATGTAGAAGAGTAGAAGTCCAACCAGCCTAGAGAGAGCTGTGGAGTAACAGTCGAGAGCATATCCCCTAGAGAGAGCTATGGAGTAATAGTCGAGAGGAGTAACAGTCGAGAGCATATCGTTGTCAATATCTAGCATCGCATGTATACCGGTATGACGTGGGTTCGCAGGTTTGAGAGCCTGGGCTCTGGCAAAATAACGAGAAACAAGAATGTCACCTCTTACCATTCACGTACAATCGATTCAGGAGCCCAGGAACCCGTACAGAACTGATTCCCATTACGTCGCCAGTACCGTCACGCTGAGTTGTAGTATGGCAAAGAGCATCCCGCATTGCATATCAGACAATACGACACATTATCATCCAGGCTCCACAACAATGTCCGTCTGTCTGCCCGCTCGACAAGTTTCTTGATCCACATCCATTACCTATGCGAGTAATTTGGCCTCCGTCCACCTGATCGAACTGCATGGGCATATCAGTGCCCAGACCGGACAACGTTATCTCAACTGCCTGGAAGGATGAGGCCTTGTATGGCGGCAAGGGCGAGACCGGCGGCAAGACCTGTACCGCGGCAATTGCGTGACGGCGGCAGGTGCGTGCACAGCGGCAAGACCTGTATCGCGGCACGTGCATGTACGCCGCAAGTTCGTGTATGCCGCGCAGTGCGTGTATGCCGGCAGTACGATACACCACACAGTGCGTGTCTGCAGGGCAGTCTACTTGAACTGCGCAAACATCTCCTCAAAGCCCTCCTCCTCGACGTTTGGAATGCCCACATCACCGAAATTGAAATCGTCCATATCGATCGCGCCGAGACCGTAATCGTCCGTGCCGCCCTGCTGGTCATTGTACATTGTGGTCTGCAGCTGTGTAGGCTCGGCCGCGGCTGGCGGGAGGCCGGGGATGAGGCTGTCGAGGTCTATTCCGAGGCCCAAAGAGGAGATATCTGCAGCTTGGTCGGGTTGCTGGGCCTGGGATTGAGGTTGTATTGATATTTGTAGCTGTGGTTGTGGTTGTGGTTGTGGTTGTGACTGTGCTTGTGCTTGTGTTGGTGATTGTGGTGGCGGTTGCGATTGTTGTTGCTGTTGCTGTTGGGCCTGCTGTTGGGCCTGCTGTACCTGTGAAGGTTGTTGAGGTTGTGCTGATGCCTGTGGCTGGTCTTGGACCTCGGAAGATATCTGCCCCATCGCCTGAGACCCGCCCTCCACATTGGGAACGGAAAGGGAAGAGCCCTGGTCCAACCCACCAGCGGCACTGGTCGAATCGAGCAGTCCAACCAGTTCGGAAATATCCACATCGCCAAAATCAAATGAAAAGTCATTGCCGCCAGAAGCACTCATATCCCCCTGGCCAGGGCCCGTGCTCTGGTTGACCGTCTGGTCGGAAGACGTAGCCCCCAGCTGGGCGAGTAGCGAGTCGACCTCTTGCTGCTGTGTTGAGGCGCTCTGCTGAAGGTCGCTGGTTGGTTGAGCGGATTGTTGCTGCCCAGGATCTCCAAGCTGCTGCTGTTGCTGTTGCGCTTGTTGCAGCTGTCGCTGTTGTTGCTGTTGATGCTGTTGTAGCTGCTGGACTTGCTGCTGTAATTGCTGCTGTTGTGATTGAGGTCCGGTCTGACCGAGAGACGCCAGCAGCTGCTCCGTGCCCGGTGTGAGACCCGCCTCGCTCTGTCCTTGCCCATTCATCATTTGAGAAAGAACGTCCGCTCCTGCACTTCTTCCACCACCAGCCGGCCCAATGTCAACAGCACCACTTCTCACTCCAGTCCCTGCCCCTACAGACCCAGGCCCACCTCCCCCACCACCGATATCCCCACCGTTCGTGCCGTTGATCAACGCCGTGAGCTCCTCGATCCCAAAGCCCAGTTCAGCCAGATCAGCTTGATCATTCGCTGATGGATCGAATGCCAGTGAGGCTGATGAGGCTAGAGGTACGGGCGAGGCGAGGGGTCGCGTGTCCAGTTGCTTTAGTATGATTGCTGGTAGGGGGAGAGGGGGAGGGAGGGAGGGGCGCGGTGGAAGAGGAGGTTTTGATGGCGTCGAGGCGTGGGATATTGTTGCGGCCTGGTAGCGAGGTGCCACGTCAGTCTATGCCGATCCCAGAAGGCATGTCGTGCTACACGAGTCTCGAGGTTTCGAGAGAGATAGTGGGCTCAATGAAGGAGAGGGAATCAAAGAACGTCCAAGGAGGTTGAATACGCTAACAAGGATGCGAGCCAGGTGGTGAATGCAAACGGAGCGGCGACTCACATTGTACGCCTCTATTCTGCGGCGAGTCATCTCGTACCTCGTCCACGCAGTATCGAGCTTCCGCACCAACTGAGCCGGCACGCCCATTCGTAACCCACTAATGTCGCTTCAGCGCACATCTGTTTGTCTCGTCGCTCCGCGAGAGAGTGGCAGTGGAGTAAGAGTGTGAGGGCAGTAAATGTCGGAATGGAGTCGGAGCGGTAGTGAGAATGTGGGTGGGCATGCAAGGTGGGGAAGAGAACGTACGCCCGCTTGGCATGTGCTTCGAACTGCACCACGAGGGTAGCAGCAACGACTGCTTCCTGTTTGACAAACACCGTCAGCCGTCCATCCGCATCCACTCAGCCGTCCTTCTATCATCTCGTGTTCGTTGACCGGGCGTGGGGCTGTCTAGTAGTCTCGCTGTCGCTCTGCAGCGGAGGTGCTAGGCTTCGGGGACAACTCTTTGACTCGAGGCGGGAACGCACCTTGTACTCTCGGACCAGTTGGTCCAGCATCCCAACAACCCACTTGGCTCCTTTACTGACCTCGCGCTTGCCTCCTCCGCCTCCGACACCCTCGCTAGCGCCAGCGCCAGGACCACCATTGCTAGCATTCCCAGTGCCACTTCCCGCCCCCGCCGCAGTTGTAGGTTCCGATCCCGCGCCACCACCACCAGCTTCGGCGGTACCACCAGCCCCGTCCCCGTCGGTCCCGGCGCCCTTGCCATCACCGTTGAACCTCGCGCGCTTGGGGGAAGGCGCATTGGGCGGTGAGCTGCCTCTGACGGTATCGGTCCTGGACCGCTTGGCCGCTGCCCCTGACACCGAAGCTGTTGCTGACGCCGCTGTTGACATGGCAATCACCTCATGTCGCTTCACCCCTCGACGCAGTTGTCAGAGAACGTGAGGAACGTAAGAGTGGCCTTTCGCCGGCACTCGGTACGAGATGAATGTAGATGTAAAGAGAAGATACAAGACAAAAGATAAAAAGACAGATGTAACCTGGGACAAGACGACAAAGAGGAGCAAAGCAGCAAAAGGAGAGCTTATTTCGGCGAGGCCCGGGGAGATGATGATAATATACTACCCGCTCAGCCGACGACGCCGATGGACCTGAGCAGCCGTTTGCTTTACGGTGTTTACGCTCGTGGACCAGACAGTTCGCAAGACCGTCACAACGTGTCTAGTCAGAGTTGGACGCTAACCATGAGGCTTGCGCTCTTGCGCGCCACCAAGCCTTGCGGCCATGGCGGCTCTAGGTCCGCGCGCCGCGCCCCCAACACCCAGTAACCGATGATAGTCTATGATGTTGCATCGTCCCACGGGAAATGAAGACCAAGCGAAATCCACACCCTCGTCCATGCTCTCGTTCCCGCCCCACCATCCCACACGCTTACTCCCTCGAGACATCACTGCACTGAATCAGCCACATTCGAGCAACGCATTATAAACAAGGCTCACCGTCCAAAGATCTTGACCTTGGCCCAGTCGGCCATGACCAACGTCCTGTTCCTGACGGAATACAGGGTGGACTATGTCCACCATCAGATCACCGCACAAACATTTCCATACCACCATAGCGAACACAACACTGCAGAGAATACGACACTCACAATATACGCGGATCGCCAGAAGAGCATTGCTGCGCCACCACCCGAAGCCAGGTTGTTGTTGAAGAATGGCAAGTCGGCAATAGCCTTCTCAGACCCAATATACGCCAAGGATCCCTGACAGCTTCGTGAGCGCGTCCCTGGCACGAAATTAGGCGCGAGTGACATACCTGATGAGAGTAATGGAACTCGGTCAACTTTGAAACTCGGTTGAGCTTCTTGACCAAACCCTCGATCTCTGCCGCGCCGGCATCGCCTTGCGCTCGCAATTCGTTCAACTGCTTCTCCAGTTTGGCCTTCTGTCCGAGCTTGCCAAACAGTTGCGCGAGGTAGATACCCTGCTGACTGGCGACCTGGGCAGTGGGAGCATACTGCGTTGCCGTGCAGTCACCGAGGGAATACACGCCATCTGCACCGAGGAGCCGGAGGTAGTCATCTACGAGGAGACCTCGTCTTTGGGTCTGCGCTGATGAAAGCTTGGTCATAAGATTACGGGTGATGGTGCGCGAAGTGTTTCCCGTAGCCCAGACGAGGAGCCCGTAAGGGATCTCGCGGATCTCCTTGTTGGCGTCTTGCACAATCACCGAGCGTTCCTTGACGTCTTTGACCATTGTGCGCGTGAGAACATCGATCTTGTTCTCCTTGAACGTCGACTCGGTATACTGAATGAGCTGCTTGGAGAATGCAGGCAGCACGTTGGGAAGAGCCTCAATGAGGGTGATCCTCAGCCGGTCGGCAATCTCGGGGTACCACTTTTTCAAATCGTCCTACCACCCCGTCAGCGCTCGTCGCTTACCGCTCCACGTGGATCATTCGACCAAACGACTCACAATCAAGAAGTCGTGCAGCTCGCCAGCATACTCAACCCCGGTAGGTCCACCACCGACGACCACCATGTGCATTAAGCGGTCGATCTCGGACTCTGGCTGATCCTTGAAAGAGGCAGTCTCGATGCCTGAAGGGCAGGGAATCAGTCCGGAAATTCACCGAAAATGTTCCGACGTACAGTCAAGCAGCTTGGTCCTGATCTTGTCGGCATCGCTGAGCTCCTTGAGGAAGCAAGCGTATTCGGGTACACCCTTGATACCGAATGTCTGGTTCTCGCAGCCGACCGCATACACCAGGTAGTCGTAGGGAATTGTCACGCTGCCCGCCTCACCGCGAATATCAGACATGTCTACGGATGATCAGCATGGTTGCTCGCTCTTGTGTAGCATTTGACCAACCCTGGAAGGTGACGGTCTTCTTGATTGGGTCGACGTCCTGAGCCTCCGCCTCATAGACGCTGACCTTCCTCTTCTTGTGCCGGGTAATATATCGGGTAGGCTGGATGATCGATCGAGGCTCGAGCGTGCCGACCGTCACGGACGGCAGCAGGGGAGTGAAGAGAAAGTAGTTGCGTGGGGAGATGACGACGACGTTGAACTCCTCGGTGTCAAGGTTTTTAAGGAACGAAGTAGCACCCCATCCCGACCCGAGCACGACCAATGTTGGCTTCTCAGAGTCTGCCGGGAGTTGGTCACCTGGGTGCACATCTCGTTGGGTCACTGCGAGGGTCAGGCTGGCTTCTTTTCGAATGATTCAGAGATGGCTGACCGTAGAGGAAAGCGCCGGTCGCCGTGAGGAGGACCACGAGTGTGGTTCGACCGAAATTTCGAAGGAATCGCCTCCACCTCGTGAGCACGTATGGCTGGCGAGCGTCAGCTTGTCCGTGACTTGATGCGCATGGTACTGACCTTGGGAACAACGACCTCGGCACCCTTTGGCAGAGTTTCAGGTGGAGGGTTGGTGTTTATCTGAAACCGTCGCGTTGTAGTGGAGAATGAGGCGGCCGGACGAAATGCGGGAACAGGTCGCACCGCGATGGCAGCGCGGAAGACGGGTGCACGAGCGAGCAAGGGGTGCATCCTCGCTGCTATTTATTAGCATAGAGTCGAACACCAGATATAGCAGACGTACAGATTTGTCGGGAAGCCATGATGGACGGCGTCACCTATAGAGTGGAAAACTCGAGAACTATTCCGACGATAAGCTCAATACGCAGGAAGCTCGTTGGAGCGCGTTGCAGAAAATCATGGGGCTCGCTCACTGGCCAGAGTATATACACGCTACCGCTTGCTGCCCCCGGGGTAGCGGGACGGCGGAGCGAGACGGGGAAATGGGGCCTAAGACGATATGCAGAGAGGGAGAGGATGGGAAGCTGGACAGACGCGAGTTTTGATTCAGCCGGCGGTTATCAGTGGAACACCGCCGGAAATGGCTAGGGGTGCGGCATGACGTGGCTTTCTGGCAATCATCGAAGTTCCGTCCCCAAAGAGCCTTCGCAGCGGCAGTCGGCCTTGCAACCCTGTTCCAGAGGCGTAATCTGCCCGCCAGGTGAGCGGGGAGAGCTGCTTGTAGCTGCGATGAGGGCGTTGTAGAGGTGTTGAACGTGCAAGTTGACCTAGCGGATGATAGGCCTGGTTTGACTTGTTATGCAAGTTAAATTTCTAAACCTCCACTTCGTCCGACCCCTCCATCAAGCATTATGTCATCTGTGTCCGTTTACAGCGCCTTGCTAGATGCACGTCGAGTCAACATGGCCAATTTACGAGCAACAGAAGGCGTCGAGACTCCAGCGCCAACGGCAGGACCTTCAAAGCCCCGAAAGCGCTTCGTAGGGAGTATCAAGCCGTCTCTGGCTCGCTCGTCTGCCCCGCGGCGAGTTGCCAACCAGATCCCAGACGACATCTTGCACGATCCTCATCTGAATGCTGCTATCAATGGTGAGCGCTGCTCAGGCCTCTGTTCTGTCTGCTCTGTCTTTGTTGCCAATGCGCTCTTTCCTCCTTATGTGCCTCTACTTGCTTCTCTTCTTTCCTTCTCTTTCCTCTTCTTCCTCTTCTACAATTACTTGACTGGCAGCTCTGGTCTCTTCTTATCTCGTACCCCACCCTTCACTTCCGCAGACCAAAAATCCACCATGGTACTGACGAGCGCTCAGGTCTGCCCAGCAATTACAACTTTGAGATCCACAAGACTATCCACCAGATCCGCCGGGATGGTGCACAGACAGTTGCGCTGCAGATGCCAGAGGGACTCATGGTGTACGGCTGTGCTATTGCTGACATCATTGAACGGTGCGCCACCTTTCCGTCCTCCCATGTCTGCGGTCTTCTTTCCACCGCCATACGTGCCGTTGATCGGTCTGCTGATTTCGCAGATTCACGGGAGCACTCCCGCTGTTGTTGGCAGACGTGACATATGGCGCGTGCTGTATCGACGATTACACCGCGCGAGAGCTAGGAGCAGAAATGATTGTGCACTACGGGCACTCTTGTCTCAGTGAGCGATCCATTCCGTCACCGTATCTTCCATCACTCTCTATCATGGCCAGGAGTCTGTCCATTTTCATTGTTCGAGAGGTCACCACACCGAAGTGACAGCTCATCTCATCCTGCTGACCGTCGTGATCGTCTTTGGATTGTCACGCTGATTACCATAGTTCCCGTCAATCAGACCAGCATCAAAACGCTATATGTTTTCGTCGAGATCGCCATCGACACGCCCCATCTGGCCCTCTCTATGCGGCGCAATTTCCCCTCCTCCCGTGCAGCCTTCGAGGAGCACATTCTCCGTGCTGATCGCCGCGAGGCGGGCGCGAAAGTTGACATTTCCCTGGATCCGATCACTGCACCTGCCCGAGATGAGAATACGGCCAGCACCCGACTGGCGCTCGTGTCGACGATTCAATTTGTCGCCGCCATACAAACGCTTCGCGAAGATCTGGAAAAGGAACTTCCTGAGCCGGAGAAGGAGGATCTGACGCAGGAAACGGACGGGATGGTGGCCAGGATGAAGGCGAAGGATGTGGGCGTCTGGAGGGGAAAATACAGCATCACTATCCCCCAGTCCCGTCCACTGAGCCCAGGCGAGGTGCTAGGTTGCACCGCGCCCAAGCTTAACGACATTGATGCGCTGGTGTGAGTTCTTCTCTGCTCGTTTGCCGGCCTGTGCGATGCTTCGCGTCTGGCTCTGGCTGACAAATGACAGCTACGTGGGCGATGGCCGCTTCCACCTTGAGTCGATCATGATTGCCAACCCTACGGTCCCAGCGTTCCGATACGACCCTTATTCCAAGAAGCTGACCCGCGAGACCTACGCCCATAAAGAGATGCGTGCGGTCCGTGGTGACGCTGTACGCGCGGCCCGGGCTAACCTCGATGTGCATGGGAGCGGCAGTTGGGCAGTGGTGTTGGGCACGCTTGGCCGACAAGGCAGTTTGTCCGTGCTCAAAGTATGTGTCCCTCCTCTAATCGGCACAATTAGCAAGCTGAGTTGACGACTGCCAGTCCATTACAGGTTCACTGCCTTCCTCTGCTGATCCGCCACTACTCTTACTCCTTTCCGAGCTTTCTCCTGCGAAAATCGCCCTGCTGCCAGAGAGCGAGATCTCCACGTTCGTCCAGACCTCATGTCCGCGTCTGAGCATCGACTGGGGCTACGCATTCTCCCGACCCCTCTTGAGCCCGTACGAAGCCAGTGTGGCCGTAGGACGCGTGCGAGGCTGGGCGGGCCTGGAGCTGGCCAGTGGTGATTCTGGCGCGGGAGATTACCCGATGGATTTCTACGCGGTCAGTCTATCAACTCAGTCACGTAAAGCAGTAACAAGGGCTAATCGGAGCGCAGGATGCGAGCTTGGGAGATTGGACCCCCCGGCACAGGCCGCTCAGACCTGCAGTCAGGACTACTTAGGATGCATGCGATCGTCCAGTATGGCGCTCCATCCGAGTTCCGATGGAAACATTATCTCTGCTGAGCAAACGTAGCCGTCGGGATGACATATCAAACGCTCAAACCTGCCGGAAGCGGTAATAGGTGATTAGTGCTCCTTCGGAAAAACGAGGACAACGCTCTTCAAGCTCTGACTTTGGCCTTGCATCAACTCGTTCCCCCGTGTTAATCTGTCATGGATGGCTGACTGCGTGCGAGGCCTGCTTCAGGGAACCGCCAGCAAGCTGATTCATTGAGAGGGCTTCGCGGCACAATGCCCGCGTATAAAGGGCCGAGACTAACGGAGTTGCTGATCCTCATCTTGCCCACATCTCGAACATTGCTGCATTTCTCATTACTCTTCTTCTTTGATTTGGAAGCAGACACTTGACTGAAGGGAACGATGACCTCGACAAGCAGCCACCAAAGCATTCTCAAGCCGGGCATTGAGAAACGAAAAACCGCCCTTGTGACAGGGTGCAGTGAGCCGGCGTCACTCGGCTCGGCGTTCTGTCGCGAGCTCCTCAAGCGCGGATGGAGGGTGTTTGCTACTGCCCGCAAAGTGGAGACGATGGCAGCCCTTAAGGCCGGAGGCAGCGATGTGCGTCCCGTCTTTCCACAGTCTACAGCTTGTCGCTTGTCCGCGCATCTGCTCACTGCCACCTTGCAGGTTCTCGCGCTCGACGTCCAATCGGTGGAATCGATCCAAGCCGCCGTCGATGAAATCAAAGCGTCAGCAGGGCGCTTGGATCTTCTCATCAACAACGTATGTTCTCTCTGACCATGAGCTACTCGTCTTGGTTTGCCATCTCTTGCTCCTGGTTCAGCTTCTCCCCTAAGACCCAGCTTCGTTTCGTGATCCAGCCTTTCCACATTGCCAGTGTCCAACCTCACTGCGGCCGCTCTGCCACTGGGAGACTACAAATGGGTTGTCCTAATACTTCTTTAGGCGGGTGTAGCAGGCGGCGCGCCTGGTCTCAGGACCGACCCGGCCCGCATGGCCGAGATGTTCGACATCAATGTATTCGGGCCCCTACGGGTCATGCAGGCTGCAGCGCCGCTGTTGGTTTCTACTGCCAATGCCGGTGGGAAACAGGGATTCACGCATATCGTCAACATTGGGAGTGTGGCTGCTTGGGGAATACCCTGGCAAAGCTCTTACGACAGCAGCAAGGTGCGTCGAGAGTCTGTGTATCCATGGCTAGTCCACATGCCTGTTGCCTCCCTTCTTGCTTCTTGCTTCCTTGCATCGTCCTTGCAGGCATCCTTTCTCTTCTCATCCAACCTCCCTCGCCTTTGTTGTTTGCTGCAGGGCTTTCCCAAGTCCCTTTTCCTCACGATGACGGGCACGTCAAGGACCGCGCGAAAGGGGGGGGGGGACAAGTGGCGAGATGGATTGGATGGATTGGAAACAATATGCTGATGTGGATAGGCTGCGTTGCAATCACTGAGCAATACGATGCGACGAGAGATGCTTGGGCTCGGGATCAAGATCTCGACGGTGGAACTTGGTCAGTGGGGCTCTCTATTCCGGTGTCGTCTCCGCTGGAGCCTCTTGCCCGTCTCAGCACGTCGTGTCATGCGGGCGAGCACGGCAGGTGGCCTGCGTCTGTGCTCGGCGTATATGCGCGCGGTGTGCTGACTGTTCACAGCGATGGTGGAAACACCCATGTCGCAGGCCAAAAAGTCGTTTCCAGTCGCCTACTCGTCGCCGTCTGCTCCTGGTGCGCCGGCGGTCGACTACTATGCCGCCTCGTTCCCCGCGATCGACAAGAAGATGAAAGACGACCAAGGGAAGCGACTCGAGACGGCGCCCAAGCCGGACCAGATCGCGAAAGAGGTGTTGAGCACCTACGAAAGCAAGGCGATCATCTGGGCAGGCGAGCCGGCGTGGGTGTTCAAGTGGCTCTGGCCCTTGCTGCCCGTGTTCTTCACAGAGTGGTTCTGGAGGAAAATGACGCATTGCAACGACGTGGTGCGACCGCAGGCTGTATAGTGCTCGTCGAGGCGTAGCGAGGAACGAGTGCGGATTCTCGTCTTTCGCCGTTCGTCTTGGCCACCCGTCCATCCGTCCATCCATCCATCCATCCATCCGACCATCCATCCGACCATCCATCCGACTATCCCACGTGGATGTCTCCTTCAGTGTGTTGATCAGTAGACTAGATGGGACGTCTCCAGTATTTACTTTTATTTGCCGCGTAAGGCGTCTTGTTTGCTTGTCCTGGGTACTTTGGGGCCGTGATGCGATCAGCGTAGTGGACTTTGTGACACGTGGGATCGGCAGACTTGCAGCCAGAGACGTGCGCCATGCAAGTGCCACACGTCGCACGTCACACTGCACGCGCACGCTGGCCATGGCACTGGTACAGTAATGGTCACGAGCGGATAATCGCCCGGCACGGACTAACACAGTGCATCACAAGCTCGCCAGGAGCTCTCGGCCCAAAATACTTGCCTACCTGCCTACTCGGATATGCAAACCTGCACACCTGCAAACCTGCACACCTGCAAACTTGCAACGCTTCCGTCCGCCGTGTCACCTCACGTACTTGCCCACTCGCCCTATCCAGGTATTCACCTGCCTCGGCAATCCGATCCGCTGGTAAAGCCTACCATATACCACACATCTCCCTATACCACACTCTCCATATCCCACACTCTCCATTTATCACACATCTCCATCTCCATATACCACACATCTCCATTTCCCACACATCTCCATCTCCATTCTCTCCCGGCAGTCGCTTGATCCCTGTGTCTTGTGCCCTTATGTATTTACTCGTGCGTCGCAATTCGTCGTGTGCAGCGTCAACCTCGCCAGAATATACTTCGTTTGTGTACCACCGCCACGGCCGTATGCGGCCCGCTCGTTTCTTCTCCAAATGCGCTCGCTGGACACGCAGTCGCCCAAAACGAAACCTCCTTTCTGACTGATTCCGTCCCACCCGTCGGTCGTCGGTCCGGACAGGCCCTCGCTATCCTCCCAGACTAGCTACTTGCACTGCACCAACTGGCGCCCCATTGCGCAACTCGCAGTCTCAGTCTTACACTGCAACACCCAACACCCAACACCTGGTGCACGACTTGTATTCGTCCAGCTGAGTCGACAATGCAAGCTGCACTCGAGCCCACTGCTCATGCCTCGATAGGCTGGAGTGGCTTGACGCCAAGCGCAGCCCGACGCTCGAGCGAATGAGCCACCCATTCGACCATATCGACCTCGGCGTCCTTGTCGGCAAGCAGGAACGGATGTTCCAGCAACTCGGCATATGTCGGCCGCGCGTTCGGGTCTTTCAGCAGGCTGCGGTGGGTCGTCAGCCTGCACGTCCTGAACGCTGCAAGGCCCGCTGGCGTCTTGGATCTTGGAACACGGGGAACCAGGCAAAAGGAAGCAAGGAGCCAGGCAAAAGGAAGCAAGGAACCAAAAGAATGACACTCACCACTTGGCGACAAAGTCATGCGCATCAGCGCTGTAGCCTTTCGGCAACGTCGGCGCCGGGCCATAGACGATTGCCTGCAGCTGCGCAAAGACATTTGCAAACGTCTCGGGTGGGTACGGGTAACATCCCTTTGCGAGCTCGATGATCGACAGGCCGAGGGACCAGACGTCGGAGGATACGGTGTATGTGGAGATTTGGTTTTGCGATTCGCCCTTTATCCGCTCCGGCTACACGAACGCTCAGTACAGATAGGGGAGGGGACGCGCAGACAAAGACACAGAAGACAGCGGAAACGCAAAGGAGAGAAGACCTGAAAGACAGGGGGAGAAAACGGGAGAGAGAGGAAGAGAAAGGAGAAAGGAGAAGGGTGCGAGAAGAGGAAGGGGACTCACCGCCATGTAGCTCTGACACCCGATATTGGTCTTTGCCAGACTCTTCTCCAATTGCCCCGACACACCAAAGTCGCACAGCTTGATCTCGCCCTTTTTGTTGATCAACACGTTCGTCGGCTTGACATCTGAGCATATCAGCATCAGCTCGGACCGCCTTACAACTCGGCGCGAGGTTGGGTGGTGATGCAATTGGACGGAGGTTTCGATGGGGGTGTCGTCGGTAGGGGAGCAGGTAAATGGTGGTGTAGTTGCATGGTGATGTAGCATGTAGCAGGATGGTGTAGTTGGTTGTCAAGTTGACTCACCTCGGTGCATGATCTGCAACTCGTCCTTCAAAAACCCTAGACCACGGACAATGGCCGCTGTGATCCGCCGCAACACTGGTTCCGGGACTCTGATTGCCGCCTCCTCCGTCTCCTCTTGCACGTTTTTGGCCGGCACTCCGCCGCCAGTCAATGTATCCAGCGATCCGGCGTCCATGTATTCCATACAATAGTACACACACGACTCGATGGTGAAGGCCCCGTAAAACTCGACAATCTCAGGAGCCACCGCGCGATGCAGGATATCGAGTTCCATGATGATACCATTCAGCTTTGACTCGTCCAGTTCAAGCCGGATTTCCTGTCCCGTCAGCAGCGTGCCCACATCATAGATTAAAACGTATGAGAAAGGGAAAGCCCACCTTCATAGCCATGACGATCTGCGAGGGGCGGTGAAGCACCTGCTGAACTGCGCCGTAGTTGCCCTTGCCTAGCTCGCCAATGATCTCAATCTCATCCATGTTGATTTTAAAGCTCTGCCCGTCCTCGAAATCTACACCTTTGGCATGTAATACAGCCTTGGATGAGAATCGCAGCGAGCCAGATGGATCCCTGCCTCTGTCAGCCTACGTGATGGTAGGGGGTGTGGGGTCTGAGTTTGATATTCGGGGTGGATGGGACGACGCACATGATCTGGCCGAAATCGCTAAACTTGCTCGACTCCTCCTTGACAGCTCCCGCCATGCTGCTCAAGGTCATACCGCCAGGTGGACCCACACGTCTACCTCCGAGTGCCCCTCGAGCGCCGAGGCCAGCTGGCGCTGAGGGTGGTGCACCCATCTGAGCGAGGTTCGGCCGCGGTGCACCGCCTGCCCGTCTGGCTGCCAGGCTGAGTGGTCCTGACGCAGGACCTGGCAATGATGGCCCACTCCCGCCTGCGCCACCTGTTCCACCTAGTGCCTGAGACCGCAGAAGCGCACCCATGGACGTTGCGTTGGGGCTCGGTCCAGCTGGTCCGCCATGAGGAGATGGCGCCTGGGCGCCGCGCGCAGCAACCTACTCTTGTCAGCTGAGTCGCAAGTGTGAATAAAAGTGATAGCCCACCTTGTCCATCTTTGCTTGTAGACTTGGCGGTAGCCGGCTTTGCATTTGGTTCAAACCCATCGCTGGACCTCTCATCCCCATACCCATGGGGATATTGCCCCTTGCCGGGACGCCGGCGGGTGGTCGGCCCAGAGTTGTGCGACCGATAGCTGGAGCAGATGCAGCCGGTACGGGATTGGGACGCGCAGAGGGAAGTGGAGGTGCTTGGGCCGGGGTGGATGGTGGCGGTGATGCATGGCTTGCGAAGGCGTCGGTTGAAGGTGCGGCTTCTGGACCGGGAGTCTGCGGAGGGGTGTCTTCTACAGAAGGTTTGCTGGGATGTGGGCTTGTGCCATTGACGGATGGCTTGGATGGGCCGTTGCCGTCCGGGTCGTTGTCGCCGTCGGGCGGCGGGGATGGGGAGGGAGAAAGAGGCGGTGCATTCTTGTGCAAGAACGACTTGGAAGGCGACGACGATATGTGCAGGCTGTCCAAGCTCGGAGGGCCCGCCATGATGTCGGCGATGAGACGAGAGTCGTGTTCAGCGACTGTCACGTCGACGTGTGTGGGAGGGCCAACGATGATCGAGTCGTCCAAGGATGCGGGGCAGGTGAGATGGGCGGCGGCGAAAAGGCTGCGAGAGAGGTTAAAGGCTGACCAACGTCGATTTCAAGGATTACGTGACCAAAGGGAAACGGGGGGACAGACTCGCTTGAGCCGTGAATCGACGTCCTCGCCTTTGCTCGAGTCCAGGTAGTCAATGACCCAACACGCCGCAAGAGATGCTCTAGGATTGAGGGAGGTGTGAGGCTGAGGGGGAAGAGGGAGAGAAGGGAGAGGATGGGGAATGGGATGTAGGATGTGGGATGTAGGAAAGCGGGGATGGATCGAAGGGGGGGGGGGAGCCAGATTTGGGTGACAACGGTGAAAGCGTCAGAGCGAGCGGCGAAGGAGATATAGAGCGGATGCGCAGCTTTTTTTCAAAGCGCGCCGATGAGGGCCCTCGTTCTGTTCTCCCCGCGCAGCTTTGGCTTTCGTAAACCGTTTTGTAATGGAAATCGAGCGATGAAGGGGGGTGGCACATGCACAAATGGGGGGGGGGAGGGGGATTAGGTTCCCACTAATGCATGGATGAAATAAATTCCGAGTGGCGATTAGACTGTGGGGACTAGTCGATTAGAAAAGATTGGAAAACTCGGTGGTGGTGGAGGCCGGCCGAGAGCTGTACTGAAGTTTGCTCGACATTGGGTATTGCTTGGAGAGAGACAACCCGCTGGGCACCACAACCCCCAAAAGAAGCCCAAGACACGATGGCCAAACCACCCTCGCAGTTCCGGCAGATGCTGGAGCGATCCGTCAAGTCTCTCCAGCGCCAAACGGCGGCAGGTCAGTGCTCCCGCCCCTCGTCTCCGCCTCGTCCTGCCCTCACCCTCGTTCTTTCCCTTTCGCCCTCACTCTTTCCGTTTCACTCCTCCTTCGTCCTAGGACATGACGCAGATGTAGCCAAGAACCATGCAACGCGGCGCTAACACACTCTGCAGCCGTGGCGATGGACCCGACGTCGCGATATCCCCCACACCTCATCTACTCGTTCAGCTCGGCCAAGCCGCCGATCGAGCCGATATACAATATAGCGACGGGGTCGGATATCGATATTGGGGGACTATCGACGTGCGAGCTGACCCCTGTTCCAGCGACCGCCTCGACGTCAGTCCTGTCGTCGCTGCCATCCTCATCTTCAACTACCGATCCTTCCCCTTCGTCGCCCAATTCAGCATCCGCCTCTTCATCCTCAGCTTCATCGGACGCAGGAACAAGCCAAGAAGGTTGCGGGCAGTCGCACCTAGCCTTCCATGGGAACATGTCTCTCAAGTTTCCGCCGGCGGTGCAAGGTCGGCTGGGAGGCGCCTACGCTGCCTTCAGGAACAAGACGCGCAAGATGCTCTTTGGCGAGGAACTGTGGGACCTGCAGGGATACACGCATTTGCGGATCGTGGTTGGGTATAGGGGCTGGGATGGGTGGAGGAGCAGGTGGAGCTGTAATGTCCAGACGGATAGTCTTGTCAAGTGAGCATCGGTGTTGGCAATCACCTCCTGAATCGTCACCGTCTCACCTCCCGAATCGTCACCGTCTCCCCACCTGAATCGCCACCGTCTCACCTCCCGAATCGGCTCGACATCACCTTGTACAGACACGACTCGCCAGTACGACTTTCCAGCGGAGCATAGGATGCATCAGACGAGGGGGGCACCGGTGGACGCTGTGCTGATGGACCAGAACCGACCTATGGCAACACCGACTCGACATCCCGCCGTCTCCATCATCGGCGCCTTCGCCTGCCGCCCTCGACCCCCTTCGAGGGCCCGCACCGACGCTCACGACCCTGCACCTCCCGCTCTCCGCATTCGTACTGACCAACGCGGGCGAGACGGCCGACGACCAAGTCCCCATCGACGTCACCAAGATCCGCACCATCGGTTTCGGGCTCCTAGGTGCTGGTCGCGGTGCCGACGGGATGCCGTTGCTGGGCGATCGGCGACCGGTGGCGGGCACAGAGGCGGGATCAGGCCAAGGTCAAAGACAAAGGCACGGGGCACGAGGAGGGGATATGGACGCGGCACGCGTGGCTACCGAGGAGGAGGAGCGGTTGTTGATGAGTGCGGATGGGTGGAAAGAGTTTGCCCGCGACGAAGCGGGCTATGTCTACGGAGCGCGACCAGAGCATGTGAGGGAGGCGCCCTCTGCAGCGTCAAAATACCATCGTGTGTCGTCGAGCCCGGCGGCGGCGGCGCAACCTGTCCCAGCGGCAGAGGTCGAGACGCTCGTGCAGGATAGCGCGCAGGTCAGACCGGACAGTGAGGGATACTTTGAGCTGTGCCTGCAGAGCGTCGAGGCGATCAAGTGGGATCCGGCGCAGGACGATCTCGAGGATCTGGATTAGCGTGCGACCTCTGGCCAGCGCGACGAGGATAGGCGGGGGGGCGGGGGGGGAGGGGGGTGCAGCAGGCTGCGTAGGCGGCTGGGTACCGCCGGCAGGGTACAACAGGCACAGGGCCCGGTCGACTGCGAGTAGAGTCTGCTTGTCTACTTGTGTGTCTCTCCGCCTCGGTTCCTACTCAGTACTTGCAATGCATGCTCTTGCGACTCTATGCATCTATTCTCCGAGGCGAGGCCAAGTGCTGTGGGAGATGCATGCAGTGTTGGGGCGAAAAGGCGTGACTGCAAGTGTGTTTTGGCTGGTCAAAAAGGCGCAGGAAAATCAAAATCAAATCCGAGCACCGTCACGTCATCCATCCTCATCCTCTGCGGGATCCCAATGGCGTGCAGGCGTCCAGGCGCGGCGTCGACGAGGGGGGGGGGCAGTCGAAAGTGCTTTGGAATGCAATGATACACTGCTACTGCGTGTCTATTCGGAATCATCCACGCCCCAGCACGAGCAGAAACAGAGCGAAATTACGAGCGCGGCTCGCTGGGCATGGGTGATATAGACTGGGATGCCGTGTTCGCCACCATCTCGCACCAGGAAACCGGCGGCAGCGCCGACGGCGACGGCGACGGCAACGACAATATGGCAGTGGGACCGAGTGGCAGTGGAGGTCGTCCACCCGCATCGCATCTAGAGCACACTGGTCTTGGGGAACTGCTTCATCTGCATATACAGCCACATCTTCAGCAGCAGCAGCAGCAGCAGCAGCAACAACAGCAGCAGCACCAACTACAACAGCAACAACAACAGCAGCAGCAGCAGCAGCGAGAAACACACAGTCAGGGTATAGGGTCACGCGGTGCTGCTGGGTCGGCGCCGACAGCGGCGGCCGACACAGCCGAAACGGGCTTCGCTGGTGTTGCTGGTGTGGCTGGAGAGGCAAGGGAGGCGGAGGCAGCGAATGCAGCGAATGCAGCGAATGCAGCGAATGCAGCGAATGCAGCGAATGCAGCGAATGCAGCGAATGCAGCGAACGCAGCGGACGCGGGACCGAGTCGCCCCCGCCGCTCGTTCACGCTTCCAAACGAGACCGACTACTTCACCCACCTCTCGCGGACGCTCTACATCCCCGACATCCCCCTCCCGCCGACGTCTCACGTCCCGGCACCGACCATCCAGGACGCCCTGAGTGCGCAGATCCTGCCGCCTCTCTCACGGGATGCCGGGGGCGGGGGCGGTAACCCCAGTCTAGGGCTCGCGAGGGGACGCGGGCGGACGCAGAGCTGGCAGACGGCGAATCAGATCCAGCCCCAGCACGCTCAGACTCAGGCCCAGCAGGGCCAACCGGTTTATTCACAAGACACGCTGCATTCTTGTGTGTGGTGTATCTCCCTGATCGCGAGTGGCGGTGCTGACGGTCGCTGGTAGTCCCGCCTCCGAACCAACCGTATCCCGGTTGGGCCACCGCGCCTAGCCAATACCAGCTTCACCAACAGCAGCAACAACAGCAACAACAACAACAGCAGCAGCAGCAGCAGCAACAACAACAACAACAACACCAACAACACCAACAAAACCACCACCAACAACAACACCAAAGCCCACAACAACACCAACACCAACGACAGCCATCCATCCCCCAGCTACACTCGCAGCGCTCACACTCGCTCTCGCAAACCCGCTCCAAGTCGTACTCCCAGACCTCGTACGGCTCGTCCCCCCAGACATTCAAGCAGGAACCATACTCCGTCCCCGGCCCCGGCCCCTCGAGCTCACGCACCTCGTCGCCTGCCCATAGCATTCGCTCGCATTCCCGCCACTCGCCCCATGGCACGCCGCTTCAGACTCCTGCCCCCGCCGCGGGGCAGGGCCAGCTGGCCTTCTCGGGCTATACGTGGCAGACGCAGCCGTCTTTCTTGTCCTCGCCGCAAACTGGCCAGGCAGCACAAGCAGCACAAGCTGGACAGGCAGCACAAGCAGCACAAGCAGGCCCGTCCACCGCTACCTCGACGTCCAGTTCTCAGACCCAGGACGCGGCGTCGGGTGTGCCGGGGACACCGATGACAGTGCTTGATTCAGAGGACAAGCGGGTACGCAACACAGTGGCTTGTGAGTTGGGTTGGCAGCTGGCGCTCGGCACTCCACTCGGCACTCACAAGGCGGTCGATTCCTTCTCTAGTCCATCTCCCGTTCCTCCCGTGCCACAGACAGCCTTCGGGGCTGCCAGAGAACTTGCTGACGAATGCACGTTGTTTAGCGGCGAAATTCCGCGCAAAACGTAAACAGCACATGGCAAACATCCAGCGCACGATCGACGACCTTGAAGTGTCCCGCTCAGAGCTGACCCGGGACGTGGACGATCTTCGTCGCGAAAATGGGTTTCTACGCGTTAGTGCTCGTCGGGTGTTGCAATCCTGTCACCTTCTCCCTGTCACCTTCTCCGCTTCCTCTCCTCTCTCCATTTCCGTTGCTTCCCTCCTTCCTCTCCTCTCTCCATTTCCTTCGCTTCCCTCCTTCCTCTGACGGCATAGCCCAAGCTCCACCGGTCATCTGTCAGTTCCGTGTCTGGCCGACTGACGCACGCAGGAGATGGTACAGCTGAAATACGGCCTCGACGTCTCGTCGCAGGTGAAATCCCAATCCCAGGTACAAGGGGACGCTCACGCTCCCGGCCACGCTGAAGGTGGAGACGGGGACCGGGTCCGGGACCGGAACGGGGATGACGATGGGGATAGGGACGGGGGCGGGGGCGGGGACGCAAGAGGGGGTGCTGGTGCGAGTGGAGGTTCAGAAAAGCGGGATGGTGGCGATCACGAGGGGGGCCGAGGCGACGAGATTGACGAGCTTGATGATTGAGCGTCATGGTTGTTGATTTGCCACTTGACGCTTCTTCCTCCTCCCTCCTCCTTCCTCCTTCCTCCTTCCTCCTTCCTTCCTTCCTCCTTCCTCCTTCCTCATTCTTCCTTCTTCCTTCGTCCTTCTTCCTTCGTCCTTCCTCCTCCTTCATCTACGCTCCTTACCAGTCTTTCACGCAGCATCCGCCATGCTACATGCTCGACCTGGTAATTCCCCCCCCCCCCCCCCGCGCCAACACCACCACTACAAGTCTCTCAGCTCGTCTCGTCACGTCGCCCGACTTATAATATAGTCTTATATATCATATACCTCCGATCCCTGGTCGCATCTCACCGAGCAGCAAGTACGTAATACCATGCATGGGCTATCTCACATTTAAAACACATTTGAATTCTCTAACCTCGCCCACCCTCCTTCTCAGTAGGCTGACCCGTCCGTCTCCGCATCTGTTCTGTTCACGCGTTACCTGAAAGGCAGCAAGCATCGGCGTTGCTAATAAATCGCACGTCGAGCATCAGTGTCAGCACGCTGGATGGTATGTCATAGGATGCAGATATCTCCTGACCCTGACCCTGGTAAGATATGCATGTCACATATCCAGATGCTCAACTAATCCGGCGAGCAACAACTATCCAGATGGGCGCCAAGGAGACTCTATATCCGAACCATGGCGTCAACACCCACATGACCGGGCACCTAGCACATCATCCGCACGACGCACAAATCACCAAGTACGCTACCAAGCGCGCTCGACAACCTCCGTCTCCTGGTGACTCAATGACCCAGAGCCCAAACACCAGACGCCAGACGCCACGCCACCACTAACCTCCCGGTGAGAATCGCCGATATTCGCCCCTTCCCTGTATCCTCCCTGGTGCGCGCCGGCAATCGGCGCGCTCCTCCCCATACCCCAACCACGTTCCCAACCTCATGATGCCCGGCTCAGACCCATCTCCTCGCCGACAAGCACAAGACACCGCCGTGCCAAGTCTCTCGCGTTCACCTCGATCAAGTCTCCACCATCGCCCGCGTTCACTTCATCTATTCCTTCTCGATCTTCTCTTTCAAGAGCTTCTGCGTTGGCCTCTGCGCCAGCATTGTCGGGTTCACCCTCCTTGTCTCCACCCTCTACATGCCCATCACCATTGCCGTCCCCATCCCCGTGATCATTCCCGTTCAGATCTCGAGGAAGCAGACCGAACAGCCGTGCGTGTTCGGATGGGAACATCCACATTGCTGGTAATGGAATGGATAGAAAGCTCAGTCCAAGAAGGAGAGGATACAGTTGGAAGAGATGTGGGCGAGACGACGTGGTATATGCCATGAACAGGAGCGTCTCATCTATACGCAAGGCTTATCAGCCGAACAGTCCTCAAAGGACAGAAGCATTTTTACTCACTCGGCGTCGACGGCATGGTCCCGGGCGCTATCTGCACAGTCACGAGGTGGCGCAAGATGTACAACAGCTCCGCCTCTCTGACCCTGCTCGACCATCAGCCTATTATTCACCTTCGCGGAGAGGAAACGAGAAAGGGTCATTTGCAGGGAGGGGAAGCAGGCGACAAGCCATTCGCAGAGAGGAGACAAGCAAGTGGTCAGGTATAACTCACCTGGAGAACGGCATTTGTCCCCTCAACTTTGCATCCGCCACGAATCCCTCTATCGCCTCCTTCCACCGTCGGATCAAAGCGCCACAGCACAGAGTCGCCACTCGCTTGCCCTTGTCCTCTTCGGGGCCGGCACTCTCATGCAAAGTCACGCTCGCCGCGTTGGGACTGACATGCGACCCATGCGGCCGCACACTGGCCGCGCTCGCCACGCTCGCCGTCAAGAGATCAAATGCCCAGTACCGCGTCTTCTCGCCCATCTCCGAAACGACCGGCGCCGTCGTACCGCCATACGACCGCACGTCGTGGTGGTACAAGGCACTCGCTTTCCTCAGTGTCTCCGCATACGACTCGATGACGCGATCCGGTATTCGCGGGTCCGCAAGGTGCGGTAACAAGGACGATTGCAGCTGGGACAGAAGTGGGAGAGTGAAGGACTCGTCGTGGTCTGCGTCGGGGGTCGTGGAGGCCGAGTTGTCCGCCAGTAGGATCCCCGAGAAGATATCAATCAGTTGCGTCCAGATGCCCTCGAATCGTTCCAACGGAAGAGCTACAATGTGCATGAGTACGATCGGGATACGGAAACAGGTTGGCTCACAAAAGACATTCAGAGCCGCAACGATGCGGGTGAGCATCGGTACGAAGATTGACATGGCCTAATTTATCTTAACACATTGTACTTTGGCGCGAGGAGTGCTTACTGTTCGCCACAGTGGCGGGTCTTCACCATACTTGCTCGGTGGAGGACAATCGTATTTGAGTTTTATGGGAATTGCGTATGCCTGAATGCATCGCATCAGCCGCACCCTTCTCTAGCACGCCTAGACTCACAGCAGTGACGTTTTCGATTGTCCCATCTTTGAACAGCGTTGCGTTGTCGCCTTCTCGACTGAACACCTCCCCGATCTTCGCCATGCAGTATTTGCTTACCGCCACGTAGGTCAACTTTCCGCTGGTGCCCTCACCAACTCCCATGTATGCTAACGAGGCATACCCAGCCAGGTCAGAAAGGACTATGGACGGACCCAACTTGGTCGACGTAGCAACGAGCTCTGTGATGGCCGTTTGTAAGGGAGACATGACGTCGACGTCGGGTCGATACTCGGGCGACCGGCTGTACGTCATGACAGAGCGGAGAATAGCTGCCAGCTGGCGTGCCTGTTCTGGATCGTAAGACGACAACTGGGCGTGGAGTAATGATGCGACTCGGACAAAGGCGACGAGGTTGTCCTGTGTCAGTGGCGGTTCTGTCGTCGGGATAGCAGAAGCCATATCGTTGAAAGTGTTCCATGTCGCCGTGAAGACATGGTCGGATGCCGAAGACGACGACGCAGAAAGAACCTTTTCCAGCGCCTTGAGCGCTGCTGTCGTACACGGCCGTGGCTCGGAAGTGAACGCGAACCGGATTCGATCCAAGAGCTTTTGATAGATCTTTTCGAAAGATGGCAAGTCTGAGATGGTCGATAGAAAGAGATGGAAGATGGAGCCAATTGACGAGAGAGCGAGAACCGATCCTTCGTCGCCTCGAGCCGCATCGAGTAACGGAAAAACGACTTTCCACAGCACGTCTTCCCACAGGCCAGGTGAAAGATTGGTGCCATACAGCTCGATGCACCGAAAGAGCGTCTGCGTAGCACTGCTGCGCACCTCGAGGCGAGGATCACGACCAAGATCCAGCAGCTGCGTTAGCAGGTACAGCCAGAGGTCCCTCGATTCTGCTTGTACGGCGTCCGAGACGTTCCACAGCAACCCGATTGAGGCAAGAGCGATATTGACGTCTTCGCGTTGTCGACCAAAGCAGCCCAGGCAGGTGATACAAGTCTGCATGGCGTCGTTGTCGAGTGAGGAGAGAAAGTCGGTACAGATGAGATTGAGCGATGGGAAGGCGATCCGCACCAAGTTCGCATCACCTTTACTGAGATGCCCAGTCTGCCGGCTGCCAGACATCTGCGACATTGGCGTCATGGCTAATTCGGGCGACTCTGCTCCTACAGATACGGGATCTCTGCATACGCTGTCGAGCATGCCGAAGATCGTCTGCCAGCCTACTTCGAGCGAGTGGCCGGATGACTCCAGGATCTGGTTGAGTGTCTGGTATCCCGACGAGCGGACATCATAGTCGGTCGCGATGGTCAGGCTGACTGGGTGCACGTCGACCTGATGGACCAGAACATCAAACACCTCATGCTGTATTCTCGCCTCCTTGCCCACCCGGAGTGCAGAAATGAGAAGCTCGCCTAATGCGTCGGAAGCCTGGATCCGGATCGTAGATGGCGCCGAGACATGCCTAGCCACAGCAAGGAGATGAGTCGTGATTGCCTTCCATCCGACTGACGGATCTCTGGTGACAAGCCGGCTCAAGTTGAGGATAGATGTAACTCGAAGCTTGGTCAGGCTGTATGACCGCTCGCCCGACTTGATACTGTGAGAGATGTTGAGTCCGCTCGTCCGCCGTCTCGTCAAATCCGGAGGAGAGAATGCTTTCGATGGAGTCGGTGGGGTGGCAGGCTCACCGAGGTCGACCACAGCTCCGCTCATCGTGTCGAGGCCGATCATCTCGGAGCTCAGGCGAGTCAAGGCAGACACAAAGGTGGTAAACGCTTCGTCGCTTAGATCTCTCGTCCCGTCAAATAGACTGTTGATAGCAGCTTGTATCGAGTCGTTGTCCAGGTCGCTCAGGGCTTCGGGCTTGGTTTCCTCAGCTTCGACATGCGACCGATCTTTGTTGGGTGACGATATCGTTCGCGGAGACTGCATCGTGGGCCGCCTCGGTGTGTCCTTACGTTTTGTTGCCAGCAGGAAATTCGCATTCTGGAGAACTTCAAGCACATCATGCCATGCGTCACCAAGCGATCCGGCCAGTAATCGAGCGACAAGGACAGTACTCTTGAGACAGGCGAGGTTCCGATCCGACATGGCTGGCGGTCCGGTCGACCCTCCAACACCAAGCGCTGTCAGACCAAGCGACTCTGCTCCAATAACGCTGTTGCTCCTTGGGGCCGGTGCTTCCAGATACGACTGCATGGCAGACACCAATGGTGGCGGGACGGCGTATCGGCCCAAAGTGTTGAGAAAGGCATCTCTGGGAGTGATGAGGTTGAGGAGACCGCATGCAATAGTGAAGTCCTGCAACGCCGACAAGACCTCTGCAAACAGAGTATCGGACAAGTTGGTGTTGATGAGGTACGAAAGAGCTGCAAGCAAGGCTGGCCAGGCTGAACTGGCCATTCCACGAACAGAGGGACTTGGATCTGCATTCTGCGCGGCTGTGGTGAAGATGGCCTCGGCGACGGAATTGATCGACTGCAAAGCGAGCAGGTAGACGTATGTATCCGGCACTATCGGTGCCTCTGCCTTGTCATGTTGTTCGATCCTGGTTATCAGTGGCGTCGAGATTCTTCGCTCACAATCTCAATTTTAGGCCGGACTGCGCACCCAGACCTGCAGAGGGTCCAATCATCGAGCTGACCGTTGCGACGCCGACATTAGCTGCGGACGTCATCATTTCAATCCCCATGTCCAGGTATCCAGAATCTCTGCCCAGCAAGCCGTCGGTGGAGCTATGTGGAACGCCGAGGCCGTGCATCCGTGAGCCGATGCCAAGCAGCGCCGGCTTTTCATTGACCAGCCGTCCCAACGTAGCGACGAGCTTGCCAAACAGCCCGGGGCCCTTGGCTTGATCGTACTGCTCCCATATGCTTTGCAACAGCGCCGAGTCTCCGCAGATCCTACTCCTTAGCGATGCTCGGACAGGTACTCACCCTCTCAAGATCTCCAATGCCAATACTCTGAGCCAAGGCGCCACGGCATCCTTCTTCCCGCCCTCATCTGGTTCTGGATGATCACCCATTCCCAGCCGTATCAACGTCGTCAGGTAATTCTCGACTTCGCGTGGCAGCTGCTCGGCGAACGATCGTATCAAGAGAAAGATGAGTCGGCACACCCTCAGTGCGATAGGGAACGATGGCTTCTCGGCTTGAAGTTTCAGGAGGAGCGGGTCCAGCGAGTGCCGAAGGAGAAACAACAGTTCGGGACGCTGCAGATTCGTGAGGTCCGCAATGTCGCCTGCTCACCTTCTTTACGGCTTCCTCGTAACCGCTCAGGATACTTTCTATCAGCTCCAATCCAAAAGTCCGTTGCAACGAGCTGAGTTTCAAGAGCTTTGGTTTCGGCTTGTCGCCTGAGCCCCACAGTGTCAGACCTGACCCGCTGCCGCCGCTCGCCGTGAGCAAGCACAGGTCGGAGAAGACGTTGAATGCGTCAAGGACGGAAGGGGTAACTACGAGTCCGGTTGGCGGTTCGGTGGGAAGGGTGAGAGGCACAGAGGGAGGCGAGGTGTCTGAAGTGATACGGTCAAAGACGATCATGACTGCCTGTCGGAGAGTCGCGGCTGCGGTACTAGAGACGACTGATACCCGTGAATCCTGCAACTTGAAGCAGAGGAGCAGTGCCTAATTTGTCGTCAGTCAGGATGCTCTTCATTCCGGAGAGGGACAGGAGTAAGGAGCTAGTGGTGATCACGTACATGGCCCAGAACCTCGTCGTGGACATCTCGATTGAACGTGAGAATTGACAACAGGGTCTGCAACAGTCTGAGCTGGATGTCGACGCCTTGCGACGCCACAGAGTTGAGCGTGTGCAGTACATCTGGCAGAGACGCCTAGGAGCATAGAAACACGTTAGCAGATGTGTTATGTTACGCAGGTGAGGTGAGAACACACTGTAGGGACAGCTCCCAGAGCAACAACACGCTGTAACGCAGCGATGCTGATCCCCACTATCTTGGCCACTTTGGTCTTGCACCCCAGCGTTACAGGCTCCAACAACGTCGCAGCATGTTCTGCAGACCCAGTCAGCTAGATACCTCATGCTCATGCTCATGCTTATGTTACCGAATCCAGAACCACACTCACGTGTAAGAGCATCCTTGCTCAAGGGTCCCCCGCGCAGCAACTCCAGGGCCAGTTCGCCCGCCTGGGTTTCACGTCAGCGAGAACCCTCGCCATAGGGCTTTGGAGAGTGATGAGAGACACTCACATCCTTGACCTCTGTGTGCCGCCGCTTGCTCTCGATGACCAACGACTGGAGCTCCGAGACGAGCAGGTTCTGGTCCTTTCGTACCGTCAGCTCAACTCTAAGTCATACATTATCCAGTTGTTCTAGACACCAACGCACCATCTGGCCCTGCTGGATCTCTGGCTATCCCATGCAAGGCTGACTGAGGATGAGATGCTGTACGGACTTGGGTGCAAAGTGTCTCGAGCTGTAAATGACATCTGAACACGCTGCCAGCCGGAGACGCGTTTTGGTGCCTGGCTCATCCATCTGGTTACCGTACATGTCATGCAATTAGTATCATCTCTAACGCCCTATTAATCCTAGAATGGGGTCATACTCCAGGCCCTCTCGCCGCCTCCATTGGTGCCGTATTGTCTCGCAGGCTCTGACGATGTCCCGTCCCAAATCCTGCGTCTCCTCCCACCTGTCGACCTCGCTATGCCGCACGGTCGTTTTGCCCCACCGGCTCGAAACAGTTATCAGCCTTTCTGCCGGTACCTTTTCAGGTGATGATAGGTATTGGTCCTCGACGAGCCCGGCATACACCATCGAAGCAGCTCCTTCCGACGCGTAAATGGGGTGCCAAGGAGAACCCATCAGTCGAGCCTATACCTCGTCAGCGACTGTCAACCTTTACAGAGAGACAGGCGGAAGCTGACCAAGTAAAAGGTGACCCAGTATCCTATGAACAGGACGTGGGCGAACCAGCGATCTCCCCCCCATGCCTCTCGGAAGATATCCGTTGGTACGCAGCCCGGGTCGGCTGTGAGACAGCGTACTGGCCGCTCAGTTTTGGACGCATAGTGGCCAGCAAACTCTTGATCAAGCTGAACCATGACAATGTCGGCCATGTATTTGCTGGCTTTGTAGTGGCTATATCTGGCGCCGTCGTCGTACTTTAGCAGCTGGTAATCGCTCATGGGATCGGGTTTGAGAGCATCGAAAGTCGAGGTAACGGACGACGTGTAGATGATCCGTGGTGAATGAGGCAGAGTCGCCGGAGACCGTCGGAGCATAGGTTCAAGCTCTCGAGCCTGGTACACTTAGCAATCTGGCCGTGGTCACGTTTCATGGTAGCGAGTGTCTCACCAAGATGTACGGCGCGAGGACGTTGATGCCCCATGGCCTGCCTCGCTCCCCGTCGGCACTAAGGACTCCGGCTGTCTCGCGGACATATTTCGGGTGTGACACAGCATACGACAGGCCGTCCTGGAAGATCTGCTTGAAAAAGCCGAGCCAGTCCAGACCATGCGTATTTGTGATCCCGGCGTTGAGGTATAAGAGAGTGATATGAGGATACCTATACCACCCGGTCTCAGCTCACCGAATTAGGGTCTGCACCCCCTTCGTCGCTGGACTCACGTAGTCTTCATGCGCTCACAGAATGACATGACACCGTATTTCCCTCCCATGGCATCAAGATCGACGCCTTCCCATACTATCCGCAGACCATCTTCCCATCCCTCCCGGATAGGTAGACCTCGCTTCCTCCGACGTGCAAGCTCCTTCTGATGACGCATAAGCAGGAGGGCCCGCGCCTTTTCTGCTCTGGCCTGTGACCGGCATGCGAGTATGAGCGTGAGCGTGGGAGGTGGACGTGCAGGGATTCGAGACACTGAAGATGAGGTTGAGCCCGAACTCATCATTGAGCTCTTGTCGTCGGCCAAGGCAGATGCCGAGGAAAGCGGAGCTCGGGCGGTCAAGGGCAAAGGGGTGCCAGGAGGAAGAGACAGATTACGAAGTAGCTGTAAGCAGATACCAAACCCGAATCCTCTGATGCGGGTCAGCTTCCTACCCCGTGCAGCATCGATGCTATAGACGTACGCATTAGCCCCGGTGACTACCGCAATCATACGGTTCTCATCTGGACTCGGTCCGCCCTGGGACGATCGTGTCGATACCATGCTGCAGCTCGGCTAGCTCTTCACACCCAGTCGCTCTGCGACTGCCGCCCCCGCTGTCGTAGAGAGCACTGACAAGGTCATAAGAGTTTGACCCGTCGACTTTGGGTGAGGACACATCGTTCGATGTTTTTGGCGCAGGCCTCTTCAAACCACGTGGCGTCGTAGCTTTCAGCTTCCGTGCATTCATTCATTCCTTCCTTTGCTCTTGTCCATTTGCCTCTTCTCTCCCAAGCAGCTCAGAGACAGCATGGATCACGCAGCGGCAGCGCAGATATCAGAGCCACTCGATCTGGTCAAGCTGGCATTGGGAGAGTGGGTCTTCGTCTACCCGCTTCACCGATGTAATACTGATGAATCTCAGGCGAGTATTCATCAAACTTCGTGGTGACCGAACATTGACCGGAACATTACACGTATGTTTGACCTTTACGTTCTATCTTTCCTTGTCGCCCAGCGTTCCAGCCCTGCCCAGCGCTGGGTTTGAGATAGAGCGCAAAAAGCTGATAGTGTAGGCGTACGACGCACATATGAACCTCGTCATGTCGCAGGTTGAGGAGAGCGTGCACATTGTAGACGTCACAGACGACGGTCAACCATTACCACCTCGAGTGAGCCGCTCTACGCTCAAACACCAACACGTAGGCTCAGCTGACCATTGTGCGCAGGTGGATAGGCGGAATGTGGAGATGCTGTTCGTGCGCGGAGACAGCGTTATTCTGGTCAGCTTCCTACCTCGAACGATCTTTTTAAGTCCAAACTAATCTCGTGCAGATATCCCCCGCACAGCAATGATCTTATGCAGCACAATTATACCCCGCATCGTCCGATAGATGAGCACGTGTTTACGATATCTAACTCAAGTTCATCTCGTTGTTCATCAAGGTCATCAGCATATGCAGTGTAGCGGCATCACCGACATCTAGGTATGTCTATTTATGATCCCGTTGTTTCCTCCCCGTCAGATTGTCCACGAAACCACCGACGCGGCCCCTTTCCCTTTCTTTACCTGCGTTATCTACTTTCTTGAAACTCTGTCGTCGCCCGAAAAAACCTCTGCGTTCTTCTCTTATCTGAGGAGGAGTCTGCGGCGAAGGACGAGCTTGAGCTTTATCCACCCGTCTCGGTGGAGGTGAGGCTCCGAGTTCGGTCTCAATTTGTCTCGATTTTGCAGCTGGAGGTGTGTCTGGCTCGAGCTGCGTGGATATGGTGTCCGGAGACGCAGTCAAAGACTGTCCCGTCGACATCGACATGTTTGCTGGAGCTCGGGCCGTTGCTGAGGACGCCTTCCGGGTGGTGACCTCTACCAGCGGACTCATTGGAAGAGCACTTGCAGGAATGACAAAGTCATCGTCGTCTGCATTCGCCGGCCTCTCCTTGCCTGGTGCCTCCAGTCCGTTTATTCTCAATCCGACAGCAGGCTCGTCAAACGAAGCACTCTTGCGTCGATGCAGCCCAAGACCGCTGCCGACTCCACTACGTGAGGGCTTGACGCCAAACTCGCTGCCTGAACGACGTTTGCCCATCTCGCTCGTTGTGCGACGTGGGCGGCTGTTGATGTTCGATTCTTCAAGAGCATGTGTTGCTTCCGCCCATTGGCGTAAAGAGACTCTTGGGCTGGGCGGGAGAGAGGGGACGCGTGAGGAAGATCTGGACTGAGAGCGCGTAGGATAGGAAGGGAAGGCATCTTGTAGGTGAGAAAGGACGGATGAGGAACGTATAGGAAGGAACGAGGTACGAGTCGGCGATGACGGGAGAGACGGGAGTGGCGTGGCGTTGAAATCCCATGACGAAGCACGAGAAGCAAGGGAAGACGATGTCGGGACCCTGCGAAGCTCTTGGCGGGATTCGAGAGATGGGAGATCACCTTTACCGCTGGTCAGCACCTGCTCACTCACATACGGGACGTGATACGAACTAAGAAGACTCTCTGCGAGCCAAGCTTTCCGCTTGGCACCTTTGAGCCAGGGATGATCGATCAGCTGAGCTGCGGTGGGCCTATCGCCGCCAACTTTAGTACGAGTGACGATCTACCCGGTGTTCTGCGGTGTACTTACCTCTTGGCGGGATCTTTGGTCAAGCAGGTATCCACAAACTCTTTCATAGCCCTGCTGAACCCTGACGACCGGTCTAGAGTCGGCGCTGCATCCGAGACGATATGCTTGAATATATGTTGTGGCCGTCCTGCGGGGCCCGGCACCACTCCATTGGCCAACTCTGTCCTCGTCAGCACCAACATACCGGCAAGACTGTTAGGCAGCGGAGGTTCATGTTCGCCAGAGAGTATAACAAGACAAGCTGATGTCGATGGTGTCGATGGTGTCGATCAGATTATCAGCCCAGACAGGCTGATGTCCGCCAGATTACCAGAGCAGAAAGGTTTTTAGTCTCCCAGACCATCAGACCAGACAGGACGGTATTCGCTAGTTTGACGTCGGCACACTCACCAAGCACAGTGATGCCGAGGCTCCAGATATCCGCCTTGGTATCATACGCCATTCCGAGCACGATCTCAGGGGCCATCCAACTCGGCGTCCCGACAAAGCTCTTCCTCCGCCCCACCTCCCTCTCCGTACTAGTGACCAGCTCCACCCGCCGCTGTCCACTCGCGTCTCCTTTGCCAGCAAGGTAGATGGGCACACTGGTCTCTCCGTAGCGAGATTCAGACGTCTGGAGCACAAGCTTGTCGAAACGCAGATTTTCGGCGGTCGGGAGGGTGATCGCAGGAGACGCAGCCGATCCGTTTAGGTCGCCGCCTACGCCAAAGTCTGCGAGGAGAATGGTGCCGTCGGCATCGAGCAAGAGGTTTGCAGCTTTAAGATCCCTCTGCGGGGTGTCAGCATTCGCTGGCTGGGTAAGAACAGATCTCGGGAACAGCAGAGAACACCCTGACAGTAGACCTCGAGAGCAGGAGCGAGACCTCAGAAGCAGGAGCGTGATTCCGAGGAGGAAACGGGGGAAGATGAGCCAAGGTAGGGAAGGGGGATAGGACGCATAGCGGAGATCATAGACTGCAGTCCAGCGTACATGTAAAAACCCCTCTGCGTGTAGATATCCCAACCCCTCCAGAACCTGCCTCACCACGGCCTTGACCTCGTCCTCCCCCAGCCCTCTCGGCGGCTCGCCATCGTCCTCCCCAGTCGCAGGGCCATGTCGGCGGCCAAATCGCCTCAGAGCGCCAAAGTGCCCTGATTTCGGGGTCGAGCAAAGCCGTCTCCGCCATTCCAGGATACCAGCGAGGGAGCCGCCGCTGATCAGTGGTGTGACGAGGGCGATACGTTTGTGGTCTGGCGGGAGGGTGAAGGTGGACAATACCCTGGGAAGAGTTAGTATCCTCCTCGACTGACGAGACTCGACGAATGAACGATGAGACGTCGGTGACGACAAGACTCGGTGACTAGAATTTGGCGAGGAGGTGATGTGGTGAATACTCGATGAGTAGGATTTGGACGCGAGCACATGGCCAAACCAAGATGTTGTTAGGCTCAGAGGGAGGTTGGCAAGGCTTGGGAATCGGTCATATGGACTGACCGGAGGACGTTGGGATGCCGACACAAGCCGAGGAGACGCGCTTCGCGTGACAGCTGCTCGACATCAGGGTGCGAGCTGGAGACTTTGATAGCGCAGCTCCGCTCGTCTCCCAGCGACAGCACTGATGACGATGGGAATGACGCGGTGACGCTGGCCACTGCGGCTGTGGATGCGGTGGAGGATGCGACTGCAGTTGCGGTTGCGGAGGGAACGTGGAACACAGCGGAGAACACGGTAGAGTACGCTCCGTACCCTATGTTCATCAGCTGCCCGTTACCAGTAAACATCGCCTGCTACCAGCTACCAGCTCCAGTCACCAGTCACCAGTCACCGGCCCTCAGTCATCAGCCATCACCCACTAGCCAAACCGGAACGCAGGTTCGAATCCGAGCTTCGATGCTCAAGCCGTAGCCCACAGATCAGACGCCAATGGGATGCGATGGCATAGCCGAAGACTCACCAACAGTCGGACCCAGCTCATAATCTGCGTAATCAGGTGTAAAGCCGGCCCAATAGCTCTCATCTAGCATCCCATGGCAGATCCCATGGCAGACCCCGCGGGCCTGGTCCGCCTGGCCCGTCATGTCTCAATCTGTCGGAGGGCCAAGCACTGCAGAAGGGTTGGTGAAATTTTGCGGTTGGCGGTGGGGGGTTGACGGTGGACGGTTGCCAGTTGCCAGTTGCCAGTTGCCAGTTGGCGGTTGGAGGTGAGAGCGGCCGCAAGTGATGATCTGCGGTTGATCAGAGACGGCAATCAAACGCGGCGATCAAGGAGACCGAGGGTCGCACAGTCGCACACTTCTGACGAGTTATCGCTGACGAGCATCCTGTTTGCGGCATCCCAATGAAGAGCCAACCTGTCGAGGAGGCGACTTGCAATCCGAGAGGACTGAGAGAATGACTCCAGAACCAGAATACAACCGGATAAATGCAACGACGCGAGCAACACTTCGGCTCAGCCGCAGATCACTGTCAGGCCTGCGACGGTTCTATCACCCTCTTACAATTCGAGCAGTAAGGCAAGTCCTGGATCTACAGCATACCAGCGACAACCCAGCGGCATTTACACAAGTAAAAATAGAAGACAAGCTCTGTCGACAACGGTGAGATTCGAACTCACGCGCCTCAGACGAGGTGTGAGGTCGAAATTTCTTTTCCAGTATATATGGGATTGGTTGTTCCACTAAAACCTGTCTCCCAGTCTCTCAAAGGGCACTTTGGCCGAGTGGTTAAGGCGATCGCTTGCCATGCACGGCGTAGGGATCTACAGTGATCGACAACTCAGGCGACTCACCATAAGCCTCAACATGCTGCATCGATGAGTCCATCAGCTCCTTTCAAGAAAAAGGTATTTGTAAGGACTGTATCCTTCGACACCTGTGAGGATCGAACTCACGCGGGAAAACCCAACCGCTGTCTGTAAACAGTAGCAAGCGATCGCCTTAAACCACTCGGCCAAAGTGCCGCAAGCACGACTCCGATATGTTGCTGACCTCAACAACCGATCGCCATAGATCTGCATGCGCTCTCGCGTATACGCCGCCATGGGTGGAGAATTCTACCATCACTCGCCCGAGGACGACTGGCGGGCAGTCAGCCGTCAGTCTCGGGTACCGCGAAGGCCCTTTGGAGCTGACGTCGGCCCTCCTATGAAAGTCGGCTCACCTTGGTCGCCCCTTCCCGTTCCTCACCACATTTCCCGGCCGTGCTGGGGGTAGGCTTAAGGCGTTAGTGTTGGGGGGGAGCCCAATTGGGTAGGAAGGAGAGGACAGGTGTGAGGCGGTGCCCCTTTCATAGAGCTTTCGAGTGTTGAGGCGCCATTATGCATCTCTGCTAGGTTTACAGACAGCGGTTGGGTTTTCCCGCGTGAGTTCGAACCTCACAGGTGTCGAAAGATATGGTGTTAGCCATGTCTTGTTTTTTGTTTTGGTGTCTAACTTGGGCTACGTTGCCACATTGAGAGTTAGCATCAATTGATCTCTATGCAATTCAAAGGTTTCCGAACTGTTGAGCATTGAATTCTAGATCGTTGGGAATTGCTCGTTTCGAGCTTGAGTAGCAACGCTACGGCGGGCTCTTACACAGAAGAAGGAAGGAACAATGGAATCGAGACCGCCTGCGATGAGATGACGAGTGATACATGCCATCTGCCTGACCCCCAAAAGCCTATCCGACCCGCACCCTCATCCAAGACTACGTTGCAGATTCACCGCGCGCCGCCGCGACTGGCCTTGATGGACCCGCCGAACTGCCACGCCGACGGCGTGATGATAGCCTCGTCGTCGTGCTTCTGGAACCCCCTTCCTTTCCTGACTATACCGTCATTTTCGTCGGCCGAGCGACTGCGAATACTGAGCTCGGGTCGGTCAGGCGTAGCACGCGTGGCGGGCGTGCCGGACTTGGCTGCGTTTCGGACGCTGAGCGTGGGTCCTGATGTTGTTGTTGTTGTGGTTGTTGCCGGCCCCGAGGATGTGGATGTGGATGCGGATGGGCCTGGACCCTGACCCGGACCTGGACCTGGACCTGGACCCGGACCTGGCGAAGACAGACTGAGAGGCAGTGGCGAAGGCGAAGTATTGGGCCGGCGGATGCTCAGTGTCGGATTTGGAGAATCGTTGGCCCTGATGCGCAGGGGTTGCGAGGTTGGATTGTCGGCCGTTCGGATACTGAGTTGAGGTTGTGTAGGCGTCGGCTGGCGCCGAATCGTGAGTTGCGGTTGCGCCGTTGTCTGGGCGCGCGAGCCCGGCGGACCGCCTGCTCCGTTCCTGTTCCCGCCAGAGGGAGGCGAGGGACCAGGCGAAGCAGCCGGTGGGGGCGGCGGCGGTGCTAGTCCCATACGGCTGAGTAAAGATGGCTGGGCGGCAGACGGAGCGGGAATGGGAGTGGGAGTGGCGGTGGGAGTGGGAGTGGCGGTGGGGGGGGACGGTTTTGCCCGTTTAGCATTGGGCTCTTCGACTCGATCAGACAGCCGCGCGAGGAGGGACGGACGGGATGCCGCTTGGGCAGAGGAGGGAGACTCGGCTCGAGGCCGCTTGGCAGAGAGCCCCATACGTTCGGCGAGCGACATCGTGGTAGTTGGAGGTTTACTGTCGGCTGGTTTGGATGGAGCAGATGGTCCAGATGGTCCAGATGGTCCAGAGGGTGTATTAGACGGTACTTTTAATGTATCTCTGCCTCGATGCGCGCTGTCCGGCATTTCTACCGGCTGTGCAGATGCAGCCGAGGGCCGGAAGATCTCCTCCCCGCGATGTGTGGGTTTGGCGAGCGGTACACTGACGCCGCCATTGGTCTTGGTCGGCATATCACGCGGCGCTAACCCTTTGATAGTGGTGACGGGAGGTCGTGGTTGCTGCTGCTGCTGGACGAAAGTGGCGGGTTGACGCGCGTCGGCTGTCTTGCTTTGGCCATTAGTCGACTCGCCGTTGGCATATTCTCGCGAAGCGACAGCAGGTGATTGCGCTGGTGCGACGGGTTGCCGAGTGTCTCGATGTGAAGACATGGAGGATGGAGCGTTTGGAGCTGGAGGCGGGGTGTCTGGCCTGGACGGCGAGCTCGGCCGAGGAGGTGGAGGCTGGTCCCGCCTTGACGGAGCAGGTTTGTGGAGAGGCGGAGGTGTGACAGGCCGCTCTGGAGAGCTCGTTCTCCGTGCGGCCAGTCCAGATCTGGGACCGCTCGGGACGGCCGAGTCGAGTTTTGGCCCGCTGGGGCCTCGAGGAACGACTCGCGGTCCCCGTGGCGCTGCAGTGGGTGCTGGCGAGGGTGCAGGTCCTGCCTCTGTAGGCCGTTGTGTCCATGATGGCTGGATGTGGAGAGGACGCATGGTGGGATCCCGCAGCACCTATCATCAGTATGCTTCGGCTGTCGTACACCCACATCTGCCATATCTCGGATGTTCTTCCATATCCGACCAGTGGAGCTCTCTCTGTCCTTGCGGTATACGTCGTCCGCGTCGTCACTGAACTTCCGGAGCTCCTTGGCGTCCGACGACCCAATATCGCGCCGTCGGTCGCGCTGCTGGATCAGCATAGACACGCCTGAGACTGCTCACGATTGCCAGGAAGCTGTAGAGGATCCACAGGACTGTCTCTGATACAGTGATCAGACTCTCAAATCCCTTTCCAGCCGTATCGTACAGATCCTGTCGTCAGGCATGTTCCACCCTGACGCACTCACCAGCAGCACTCCGAGCAAGACCTTGGTAAGTTTCCGGACCAAGATGTCCTCGCTGATATCCCTATCCTCGTCTTTCCGCCCTTTTGCCCACCGGTCTAGTGCGCCGTCCACCCACCCTCGGCTCTTGTTCAATACGGCCAGGGCTGAGCCATTTCGCTTGTGTGCGAGTTCTATGACAGCCGCTCCATGAGTTGACAGGAACAGAAACCCGTATCGCGGATCAAGTGGCGGGTTCCGCTTGATATAGTCGTTGAACAGCTCGACGAGAGGCACCGACTCTCTGGCCGACGAGTCTGGTCGTATCGCTTGGATCAGGGTCTTGCAGAACCATGCCGAGATCTTGGGTGTTGTGTTGGTACCACTGACAGTGGATAGCGGGATGAGCCACTTGAGAATCATGAAGCGTTCCTCGGCGTTCAGCTGGGGCAGCACGTCCACCAGCTCTTCGCGGAAGGCATCTTCGGCGTCAAGGTCTGCCCCAGTCTCGAGGATACGGCGACGCGCCTCGGCTGCATCGTGCTCGATATAGCTGAGGACATTCCGCCGTGAGGCGCCAGTCTGCTCTTCGGCAGACTTCAGGTCGTCGATCATCACGCTGAAGACGTCGGACGGCGCGACGCTCAGAAGGGTCCCTAGCGCGTCCTTGACATACTGCAGCTCTCGTGGTGCTGCCGAGTCAGCTACTTCTATACTTGACCGCTCTGTGGTTCTGTGGCTCACGACACTCGAGAAGCTGGAGCAAAACGCCTGTATTCCCTTTGACCCACTTGGGATCCGCCTTTCCAGTCGCCGCCAGCCCTTTTATACCTATCAACCGAGTCTGCCATCAGCGCCCCAGCCTGCCTTCCCACCCACCTTTTCGTCGTCATCCTCGCAGAGATCCAGTATCGCATCCACCGCCTGGTCCTGTAGGTCTTCGAACTCTGCAAAGTGCTTGGCGACTAGTGTCCCGAAAAACGCTTTACACTCGTAGGACGGGTACCCGCATAGCGAGATCAGGAGGGTGAAGAATTTACGTCGCTGTGCCAGTCAGCACTCGACATCCCGCTCTACGGGGTATCCTTGTCTGCTTCCAGTAACTTACAGCGGCCGAAGTCGAGCTGGGTCCAGATGCAGCTGGAAGAAGGTCTCGCACTTCCTTGAGCGCCTCCTGAGATGTCGGTCGCGACATTTAGACAAGCAGTGCGCTATTGATCCATCCGTTGCCGCGTTTGTTGCAGACGTCTTAGGCTGGCAGGTGCGCTGTCCCAACCTGACAATCTCAAGAGTGCTAAGCAATCAACTCTTGATATTTACCCGCTCTGCAGCATCCGGTATTGTCGTGACCACAAAGTACAAAGAGGATGGAACAGAGGAACAAAGCAGAGGCACAACTTTTTGAAATCCAACGGAAAAAGGCGAACCCATTTATTTCAGTGGCAAACTCTAGCTACAGCTGCAAGTAGCGTCTGGACACTGCAGATTGCAGAGGTTTGCGCAGACTCGAATGCACAAGGCTGCAGAGGAATGGATCGCATGTAAATATTGGCGTCGTACAGAGACTTTAACGTAGACGTGAGTAAATAGCAAAACTCCGTATACCTCATTTCCGTTCCCTCAACCTGCTCGCCCACTTGGATCCGCCGGGTCCCGGTGCTCCCGATTGCCCTTCCGATCCTGTTGCTCCTGCTCCAGCTGTTCCTAGTCCTCCCTGTAATGCTGGCAGTGCTGACGCCCCAAATGTGCTACCGCTATCGCTCCTACCGAGACCACCCAGAGAGGTGCTTGCCCCCGCCAGACCCGCCGAGAGCTTGGCCTTTCCCGGAGGAGCAGGCGCCAGTCCACCCTTGGGTATCGTCGGTCTATCCTGCGGTTTTGGTACAGGAAGATAAACCGAGGCTGTTCGAGGACTCTGGGGCACCGATTGGGCTGGAATGGGATGGGACAGCCAGTCGGCTTGGAACGAGTTGGACGGCGGAGCCGGTGGTATCAGCGGCTGGGTGGCCATGGTAGGGATGCTGGGATTGGAATTGAGGGCAACTTTGGGGGCAGACTTGGGCGTGGGCTTGGATCTGGCTTTGGTTTTGGAGGATGCGCCGAGAAGCTGTGTGATCTCGTCGTCTAGAGAGTTTGAATTCTGACGCAGCGGATGTGGGTTAGTCGTTTGTCGCGAAGGCTCGGGTTGTGCCATCTGTCGCGGATGCTGGGGTTGGGTCGTCTGTCGCGATGGCTGAAGCTGGAGCTGGGGATGGGGTGGAGTCACTTGTCTTGACGGCTGGTGGGAATCGGTCGAAGCTTGGCGACTCGGCACGGGTTTGCGAGACATATACGAATCGATCGACGAGCCCTGCCGTCTAGCAGCCCTTGGCGGTGGAGTAGGTAGGACCGCGCTCCTTTCGCTCGATCCCGAAACGCCCGTGCCAGGTCTCACAGGCGGTATGAGCGGTCGTCCTACCATCAGCCGCCCGTACGTCATGGCTGAACTCACCACTGCCGCCAGCACCGCTGTTGGCACTGGCACTCTCGTAACGCTGCAGGGCCTCCCATTCCCTTTCCCTCTGGATCTCTGCGTTCGCCTCCCTGATCTTCCTCTGCCGCGCCTGCTCAATCTCCTCCTCCTTCTCCAGTTCCTTCTTCAACTTGGCCTTGGCTTCGACGTACTTGAGCCGCACGGCCGCTTTCTTCATGCTCGTATAGCTTGAAAACACCGAATCGCGAAACGTCTCGCGTTTCTTCGACGCAGCTACTGGAAGCGGCGGGACCCGCAGCACAGGTGACGGCGTCTCGCGATCTCGAGGTCGAGGTCGTTCCCGTCGATGCCGATAGTCGTCCCGTCTTCGACCATACTCGTCCCGACGTCTCCTCCGCCGAGGGGCATAGGTATCGTCGCTGTCCTCGCTGTCGCTGTAGTCTCTGTCCCTCCGCCGACGCCGTCTCCTCACCCGCCGCCGCCTCGGTCTGATCGTCCCTCCATCGCTTACGCTGTCGTAATCTTCACTTTCGCTCGTCTCGCTATCGCTATCGCTCTCCGCCTCGGCCGCCCTCTTCGTCGCCTCGACAAGTTCAGCCAGCTTCTTCTCCCTCTCCTCCTTCTCCAGACCCTTGGCCACCCGCTTGTCAGCCTTGACCTTCTTTCGGTGCCGCCACCATCCCCATATGCCGACCAGCAACGCCAAGACACCTCCAAGGACGATGCATAGTAACTGCCACCAGGACAAGTCAGTCGTCGCGGCCGCTTCGGCGAGAATGGACGTCGACTTTGCAGTCGCGCTTGAGGACGGCGTGATCGTTGTGGTGATGCTCGGGTCCGTGGTGACCGCTTGGCGCTCGATTGGGAGCCGCATGAGCCGACATCACGGTTGTCAAACTCCTTGACGATCGACACCGGCCTTTGCGCTTTGACGACGTTCAAGGTATCGTCGCAGGTGATGAAAGGAGGTCGCACAAAGGAGGTAGTCGAGTCATACTTTGCGGATTCAATCGCTCCCCAGCCTTACACATTCCACCCACATCCCCACATTCCACTCAAGCTCAACCGTCACTTACCCAAGGTGCTCGGTCCCCTCACCCGAAAGCCGCATCACGGTACACTGTTATGCGCTCGTGGTGGCCGTTGGAGAACATCCTCTTCCTGTCCAACCTGCCCGCAAGCATCCACCCATCCCACCTAACGCATATTCTGAGCCATCCCCTAAGACTTACCGGGGGATGGGGAGGGCGCGTGGACAGCGGCATCAGCTTGTAAGTAGCAGTTTCCTATCGCCATGACACTCATGTTTCAGGCTTCAAATCTACACCGTTCCAAAAAGGCCATCGAGGAAACGCAGGCTGCTGAGAAAATTTACACTCAGACCACTGTACCGTCCTGTGTCACCGGAGGGTATTCCACGAAGATCGGTCGATAAGCCCACGGCACACATCCTCGACCGAGAGATACCCGAGGCGTTCGACGCGAACGGTGACGCTCTCGGTGTTAGCGGCGAAGAAGACGCCCGTGATATGGCTCCGGGGGAATGGTCAGACACGATCGCCTACATCCACTTTCGGACCGACGAGCACTGTGAGTGAGCCGTCATAGTATCTCGCTGATATCAGTGTCACGGGCATATCACCTGCTGAACCGTATTACGATTGACGGGCATGCAATCAAGGTCGAAGAGCGGTTTTGGAACGCTGGACCCATTCGTCGTATGCTGCGGAGATGACGGTGACGCTGTGGTAACGGGGACGGTGGCTAGATGATCAGGCTAGAGGTGACGATACAATGGCAGTTATGGTGACGGTGATTACAATGATGATGATGATGACGATGACAGCGGTGGTGGCGACCGAGGTGAAGACAATAATGCATGGTCTCATTTCGCTCGGTTCTGGAGCAGTTGTACCTGATGCACTTTCTCCCTCACCTTTCCTCGTCAGCACCGGCTTCCGGAACCTCTACACGGAAGGAGGGACCAATAATCACAGACGAAACGGGGGTAAGACGAGTAGACGGGTAGGAGTAAGAGGGGTGAGACGAGTAGACGAGTAGACGAGTAAGAGTAAGAGGAGGAAGAGGGGTGAGACGAGTGAGACGAGTACGAATAGAGTGGGAAGACGAGTAAGACAAAACGAGTAAGACGGGCAAGACGAGTACGACACTCACCAAAGCGGCAAACCTCCTTCTATGTCTCTCACTCGCCAATCGTTGTCGCTTATCACTCGGTTTCTCGTGATACTCTTCGTTCTTCAAGAGCCTTGAGACCCCGGATCGGCGCATGAGCATCAACAGGTTCTTTATCTCGCGGGACAGGTCGGCCACGCGGCGGACGGGAAACGTGCGGCCCGAATAGGTGTGGCCGACCTTTCCGGCCTGGCGGATATGAGACGCTGCTTGCCACCATGCTTCTGCGCGAGAGTGGGACGGTTTGACCAGCTCCAGCGCCTCGGACGGGAGGTTGATGCGGATGTTCGGCCAGATACGGCCTCCCGCCGTGCGTGAGGCGGACGCCGATGCGCGCGAAGACGTGGAGCCGCTCGTGGCTGTCGTGCCTCCACTGGTGCCGTCGTTGGTGGCGGTGCTGGTGCTGCCCCCGGAAGAGAAAGGCGAAGATGACGATGCGGAAGGAGAGGAAGCCGACTCGGACGCAGATGGAGAGGCAGAGGTCGACGGAGTAGATGCTGCGTTGGTCGAGTTGTACCGGGCAGACGCGAGTCGGATGGGCGTCCTCAATATCAGACGTAGGGCGCTACCGCTCCCGACGAGGACCGACATGGCAGCGGTGTCGTAGTGGGGTAGTTTGGATCGTTAGAATCCTGCTCATAAAGGATACAGTGGACGGAGTATGGTATTTCGGGAGAAAATCGGAAAAGCTCGAGTGAATATTTGTCCGTGCGTCGCTCTAGGAGAATCTGCCCTCCAAGACGGTCGAGTAATTATCATGCCTGAGCACCATCTACACCGAACACCTGCAAGGGCCCTGGTCGGGACAGGAGTGCTTGTCTCCTGCAATACCGTGGGAGATTATTGAGCTGAAGCTGCTTGCCGTCCGTAAGAGCGTATATGGGACAGGGATCTTTCGCCACTCGTCCCTCGTCCCTCTGCTGTTTTCTTTACATGTGGCTTGATCAGAGCGCTGCAGCAAGGAGCACAGGTACAACACCCAGAAGCTGACGCTCGTACGTATCTCTGGTCTCCTCGCCTGCGGAGGATGATGGGTCATGGTCGGAATGCATGGACATCGCCGTATGGAGTCGTACCTACTCCACTGTCCGCATAACCACATATGGAGGGGCATTGACTATGACGCTAACATCGACACCTGGAGACGCGTCATCCCGCGGGGTGGGGTGGGGGAGCAGAGGGCAGAGGAACTCAGCTGGGTCTACGATGTCGCCTTGGACAGTCCGTACGAGGTTAGATATTGTGCCTTCCGGCTGGATGGTATACTGTGGGTACTATCGTGGCACTACCCCTGCACGACTGTTCGCAATTTCCCTTGAATCCTATACTGCATTCTAGGCTACTGCTGTCACTGTCACTGTCACTGTCACTGTCACTGTCACTGCTCGAGGGCCGCCGAGTGCGTGGCACTGGATATCCGCTCACGCACGGAGGCCAACGCCAGACCCGACACAAACTCACAGCCAGACCCAGACGAGGACCAGATGCATGCAAAAATCTGTAAGACTATAGCCCAATCCACAACCCACCAGATGTGTACAACATCCAAACGATAGCCAGCACAGATCGTCCATCTCCCAGACGTCCATCTCCCAGATGTCCATCTCCCAGATCGTCAAGTCCCAGATCGTCCATCTCCGCACCCCTCTAAGCCAACGTCCGCGGACATCGGCATCGGTAGAATACGCCAAAATGCACCCCCTCGAGCAGCTTTGTCCACACACTCGCCTATTACCTGTCTAACCTGTCTACCCGTCATCTCCGCAAGCCACAGTCTCCCGGCCCGCGCTCAATGCCCATCACCGCATCACGCTCTTGTCTCGTCACTTCGCACTGACTGCAATCGACGAGTGACGAACGGCTCGGTTCGTTCTCGTCATTTCCCACTCGACCCGCCACCGCGGCGCGCCTACTCGCTGTGGTTGATGAGGACAAAACGCTCGCTAATCTCCTTCAACGCCTCCCACACCTCGTCCTTCCCCAATACCTCCCTCATGTCAACCATCTCCACACCCTGGCCATCCAACATCGAGTTCTCCACTCCCGGCAGCCCATCTGGCCCCTTGAGTGTGAGGGCAAAACAGTCGCCTGTAAATTCGTACAGCGTACGAACGAGGCGTGGCTCGAGAATCCCATCAAGCCTCGGTCGGCGGATATGTGAAAACAGCTTGTCGGGCTGCAAGTTCCAGCGGTGCTTTGCTAGAATGGCATGCAGGAACGCAGGGCGGGGGTGATAAGACGGATCGTGTTTCGCAGAAACAGGTGTCAAGCCCCACTGGATCATCGAGTGCCCGCAAAAGTCGTTGGACGTCTCTCCGCCCTGAGTCTGGTACCCGCCTGCCGAGGCAAAGATCTTGGGCGCCTGCTGATAGTGCAGTCCCAGAGCGTAGAACGAGAATCGCTAGACGTCAGTACGGAACGAGACGAGAGCACTCACGAAAGTGTCCTTGTCACCGTACGACAGGAACCCATACATGTCGTCATTCGCCATCATGTGGTTGGACAGGTGTAGAACCGCGAGGTTGAGACCGTTGTTGCCGCGCTTGTCGAAGATCAGCTGACCAGCCTCCGCTGGCCAGTGATCGTCGGTGCAGGGGCGGCCCATGATCCGGAAGATAGCGTTGTCGGCTTCTTGTCAGCCCACAGCCAGTAGCACGTCACTCACGATGATCCTTGTTGAGGTCGGCCCAGAACACGCTCCCTGACTGCTTGTATTCTACCGAATCAAAGAGCTCGGCCGGGTCGGCGAGTGGAATATTGTCAGAGTCCATGTACACAAATTCAGTAAAGTTGGTGGCGAGGAAAGCAATGTTTTTGATATCTGCCATCAGCGCCCCGTCTTGCCTGCCACTCACTCCAGCTCTTGCCATCTGGGCGCTTGCCATCGACCATCCGCAACTTGACGTCATACTCGTTCTCTAGCTCCTGGCGCAGTTGCTGATCCTGCATCTCGTCCGGGAAGTGATACATCTCGATGGGTAGAGTCGACTGCAGCACATTGCGCAGCATGTGCAACGACAGCCTCAACCGGTCGAGTGTTTTCTTTCATCAGCAGGGTCTCTACAGGTAAAACTCACTCCCTCGGCTCCCGTGAAGATGATACCTCTCCTCAGCTCCCGTGGCACATCAGCCTCCATGCTAGGGTCCCAGACCAGCCGGCCACCCTCACGCTCCACCCCACGGAGGTAATCCACGATCTTGCTGCGGTAGCGGCGGATATCGGATGGGCTGACTTGTTCCCACTGTTCCGGCTTTCCATCGTGGAAAAAGTAGGTATTTCGGGAGAAAGTGTAGAACGGACAGGCATGGCGGCTCGGCAGCTCTGCCTCCCATTGCATCAGGGCCGGCCTGGAGAGAAGGTACGACAGCCTTGCCTCGAGAGTGAGCGGTACCGCGAGGTCTTCGGGCAGACCGCCAGACGCCTCGGGAATATGTTGCATTGTGAGGTCGGTATGGACGTACTTTGAGCCAAAATACACGGGGATATCATCGCGGTGGCGGAAGAGGAGGGGGGCGGCGATGATTCCGACGATCGTGAAGAGTAGCAACACCTTTGAAGGGCGGAACGAGGTGAGCCGTTTACCAGGCGACGGCCGGGTGTAGCGAGGGGACGAGTCGGGTGACGGCCCATCGGGCGACGAGGTGCGGATAGGAGCGTACATGGGGCTCTCGGTCGTCATTTTGCCCCCTCTGGTAGTGGACGGTTAAGAGACAGAGATGATGAAATGGCAGCCGCCGGTGGAATGGGGTCGTAGGGAACGCAGACTTTTGCTGATGGCCACGGGCAGCAGCAAGACTACAGTCTTGGACCAAGTTGAAATCGAAGAGATCGTCTGTGGTACCTGAACCGGGGTCAAGACTGGTACTGTCTCAGTTGGAACTTCTTTTGCGGTTCTCGGGATATGTACAGCTGACCCGAGCGCCCTGAATACCGAACGCGGGCCGGGAGTCGTGAGTGGTCTGTGCTGAAGGGGTGTGGGCGTGTGTGGGTGTGTGGGTGCTTGAAGGACAAGGAGGTGATGCAAGTGATGGTTGGAAAGAGAGAAAGCGGCATTGACAAGGACGAGGAAATCTGGACCCAAGCCGGTGGAGTCCACGAGGAACGCGTCCCTCCGCACTTTCCCATCTTTTTCTTTCCCTCCGCCTTCCTTCCTTCCTTCCTTTCCTTCCTTTCCCCTTTCCCTTTCCGCCCTTGTACCTGACCATTCAAAGTTTCGTCCAATGGGATAGGTTACGTAACTTTATTTGTGCCTCGGGTCTGAAGCAAAACATGTTGGGAGAGCCCATTGCCTCTAAACCGCAGCGCAACCGGGAGATTCGGGCTACGGCGTCGGCAGCTACTACTTGGTAGGGGAGTACTACTGCAAGGTGCAGGACTGGGATGCATACAGAAAGAGTGGTTCGCAGAGCAGGTGCGAGCAAGGGAACGGAGAACTAGTATCCGTCCGCAGTGCGTCGCGTTACATGGGTCGAGACTTGTATTCTCCGGATAGAGCGGATTGACGGGATTGGTCGCACGGATGCTTCAGTCCCACCGCGTGTCCCTAAAGAATATGTCTAAACAAGGGGAAGAGGATGGGAAGGTGTCCCAGGTGGAGTTGACGTCGAGTGCCGAGATAGAGAGAGGGCCGGTGGTGAGAAAACCCCAATTGGCACAATAAGATTCACACCACCCGGGAATAATACGTTGATTTCGGATTTCGAAATCTCACCACACACAACTCAATCCATTTACAGCCAGTCTGAGCGCCAACGTCCACCTTTATCCACTCGAACATCCACAAAGCATGAGATAGCAACTCTGTCTCGGACTTCGTCTGTCGCACCCTGTCACCTACCTCATGTCGGTCAGACCACCGCGCCCACGCTTGCTCATCGCAAGTGCGCTGCTGGTGGCGCTCGTCCTCCTGCTCTTCCATGCACCCTCCCACGCCACCGTCCAGCAGTACCTTCCTTCCTCCCTTTCCCGCCCGCGCCCAATAGAACGCCCATCACCCCTCGTGGGCTCGGATCCACTCGAGGCGGATTTGACATGGGACGAAGTGGGTGCGGATAAGGGCTCTTGGAAGGGCTTTGGGATCCCATGGCTTGGCGGCTCGAGCGGGAACAAAGGGAGGAAGAAGCTGTTGATCACTGGCGGCGCTGGCCAACTGGGTGCGTACTGCTAATGAATGCCCATCTCGACTCCTGAATACGCCTTTCGACTCCACTCCGATGGCCCATTCGCCAGCTGACGTTGGCAGGCCGGGCTCTCATTCCCGCGCTGTCAGAGACACACGATATCGACATCCTCGACATCGTCCCCCGCCCAGCCACCTTGCCAGCTGAAGTGACCTACCACCGCGGATCGGTGCTTCCTTCTTCCTCTGCATTGCCGTCTCTTCTCAACCGTAAATCGTATGACGGGATCATCCATCTCGCTTCTATATCGCTCGATGACTGGTGTGCTGCCAAGCTGGAAGAGTGCGAGGATGTCAACATACGAGGTACAAAGCGGTTGATGGAACTACTCAAGGCCAAGGCAAAGACGCCATGGATAGTGCTTGGTTCTGGAATGACCGACGAGACTACACTAGGCAAGATCCGGGTACAGATCGAGGCGATCGCTCTGGACGCTGTCGAGTCGTCTAGAGCTCTCATCGATTCCGACGAAGCCAGACCCGGTCTGCGCGCGACCATCCTTCGTTTTCCCCAGATATACGGATACGATTACCTCAACGCAATCCAATCTACGTTTATCCCTTCCATCGTGTCGGCCGCTCTTACATCTTTGACGATCCAGTACGACCAGTCGGCTGTCCCGTTTGACCTGTTGCATGTGGACGATGCGGTGGCAGGCGTGAAAGCTGCTATCAAGCGGCTCGAGGAAGGCCAAGTAGGGTTGTATACCGCCGACTTTGATTCCGGAAAACGATATACGCAGGCAGAAGTGGTGGATCTGGTCCGACAAAAGACAGGCACGATGAGTCCAGTGCGAGCGATCGGGCATGGCGAGGCAGCTCGTCCCCTCGAACCAGAGGGCGTACCGACCAACGATCTCGGCTGGACGGCTCGTGTATCTCTCGACCAAGGTCTCGACCGACTCATCACGGAAATTAACCAGGCCACACACGACTACTCTACAGCCTACCTCGCGCAACAGTGTTCCGCCACGACATTACATCCCGCGGACGAGCGTAATCGGCATCTAGATCGCTTGCACGGATGTACCGTGACATTAGGGTTTGAGCACAACGACATGTTACATCACTTGAAATGCGAGGACGGCAAGCATTGCAGGGCAGATGGAGACAAGGTAGCGGGGTATAACTGGAATGCCACGGTGTGGAAGATATACGACGTGGATAAAAAGACCGGGAGCGGGAAGTGGAGTGGGGGTGGGAAGAGTGGGAGTAGTGGGAAGGGGGAGACGCGAAAGACGAGGGTCATGTTTTCTGAAGAGCAGGGAATGGGCTGGCTGGGTATCAACGCATATGACGTTAATAAAGAGGGAAAGGTCGGGCTGGAGCTGTTCGACGAGGAGTCGGACGAGGATGAGTCGGGCATGGTGGTATTTGACGTCGAGGTGGGTTTGCATCTCTGGCAGCTTCCTTCCCTCCCCTTTCTTTCTCCCAGCTTCCTTCCCCGCTACTCATCTCATCTACTGTACGACGTCCGGCGAAGACCCTGGATACTTGGGATAGGAACGTTGGCTGATCGTCAGGTCGCCGAGGGCTCGTCGTTCCTACGCATGACGGTACCAGACACGACTAGGCAAATTCGGTCCATGGCGAACGTGTCAGACGAGACGACGTGGTTCTCCCTCGAGCCAGAGGTACAGCCACACTTCGATATGCGCATGACGGTGCTTTGCTGCGATAGCGAGGGTGACTGGCCGTTGTTGCTTGATGATCGTGAGTTCTCATTCCTGGGCTTAGGAACTTCGCTTATTATGGCAGACGAATCCGCGGATATCCGATTTGGCAGCACGGGTCAAATCCCATTCAACGCCTCTCGGCGGATGCACCTATGTCACCGCGCCGAACAGGCGGTAAGGCATAGCTCCGCCCCTATTCGCAGTACCGACCCGCCGGCCAGGCTCAGCCAGCTGCCTCACGACTGGGCGATCAAAGACCTCCCTGCATGCTGGAACGACTGCAACTCGCCTACCATCTGCGTGCAAACCGGCTCCTGCCGCTGCGTCATCTCTGACGGCTGTCGACCTCGTCGTGAAAATCCTTTACAGCTACTCGGTAAAGTCGCGGCCGCGGCTTCTGCTGCCTCCAACTCGCCCTTGGGCATGTTGAAGGGTTACGACCCGATCCTCGCTACTACCGTCGCTACACTCGACTTTCGTGATGTGCTACGCCCGGAGGCGAGGGCGGCTATCGATGCGCATCCAGAGTTTATCAAAGTCCACGTCGCCGACGGGTATTCGGGGCAGGACAAGATCGAATCGGCGAATTGCCACAAGCTGCAAGAAACGCACTGCTTCTCTGCCGATTCGATCATGTACAAAGCCCTAAGGTATATCTCGGTTCCAGCCGACGAGGCCGAGTTGGTCGTGTTGCCAGTGTACCAACATTGCACCGGTGCAGATTTCCTGCTGCACGACGTGATGCATTATGTGACGCAGACGATCAGTGGAGTGAGGGATCACAACAAGACCGTTGGGGTGGTCATGACGCATGATTGGGGGATCTGCATCGCTTTTGCATGGTAGGTCGAGTTACATTTTCTGCTCTCTTTCCAGTGGCAGCCAGCCCTGGCTTTTCTACGTTCGCCAGGAATTTCAGCTGACATGGCCGTAGGGAGATCTGGTCGGCGCGGAACAACCACGCGCTGTACCCCGACTCAATCCTGAACAACGTGCTTGTTTTCTCCGTGATGGGCGACTACGATTCCCCCTGTTACCGACCTCACCAAGACATTGTCGTGCCGGCGCGCACATGCCGAAGCTACGAACTGCAAGATGCGTTTCCCAACGTCGAGGCGATCCGACCGGCCCGAGAGAGGAAGCACCTCATGACGTGGGCTGGGACGTATTGGGGTACAGGCAAGAATACGCGGTTACGCCTGACTTGCACGCGGGGCGGCGCGGGCAAGAGGGAGTTGATCAAAGGCCAAGGACCGCAGGATAATTTTAATGCTTGGCACTATATGGATGATTTGGGGAATGCCCGATTCTGCCCTCAGCCGCGGGGTATTGCTGGTGAGTTTCACGTTCTTCAATACCTGTCATTAGTCCAGTGCTGCCAGTGCTGACACTCCCAGGATGGTCGCCACGGACCAACGACGCCATATTTGCGGGCTGCATACCGGTCCTCATCGCCGAAGGCTCGCACTACCCGTACGCAACGACGATCGACTGGTCCAAGATCTCTGTCCGAATCCACCCGACCGAGCTGGACCGGATCGAGCAGATTCTCGAGGCGATCCCACTCACGCGAGTAGAGGAACTGCAGGCGAACCTCGTGGTTGTCAGAGAGGCGTTTTTGTACCCCGGCGATGAGAGTGCCGAGCAGGAGTTGGCGAGGAAGGGACCGATGTGGTTTTCTCTGCATGAGGCGGGGATGAGGATGCGGACGCGGTACCCGAGTTTACCTGTGGTCAACTCAAACGGCGCGTCGATGGCGGCACCGCTGGCGGCGGTCAGAACGGCGTCACCTGCGTCCGAGATGTCAACGGGGTCAGAGGGAGTAGAAGCGGGAGCGTTGGAACCAGCAGCAGCAGAGGCCGAGGCGGCAAAGGCCCAAACGGGGAACGAGGCAAGAGCGGGGCAAGTGAGCGCATGAGCGCATGGGCACGAGACATAGAGCGTAATGCGCGTGGGCGACGGCATTGCAAGTCGATCTCAGTAAGCATGGCAAGTTGGATATCATTGTATAATATGGGAACCAAGCATTGCATGGATGTATATATTTTGGGCCATGGTGCTGTGGTGCCGCCGCCTGTATCTGTGATGCGTGTGATGCTTGAGTTATGCCAGTGATGCGTGTGATGCCAGTGGTGCCAGTAGTGATGCGTGTGATGCTGCTGATGCCATGGGTGGGTCTGGGTCTCGGTGGCGGATGCCAAGCCATCTGCAGTTAGAGTTTGGTCCCGTTGCCTGCGCTTGCCCAGGCAGCGACGACACTGCTTCTTCAGCATTCAGCATTCAGCATTCGTGCTTGCAACTCGTCTACTACAACCTCGTCCTCCTCCTACCTACGCGCCACTCCAGCCCATCGCTACAAGGTACTGCGCTACATCGTCTAGGATCCAAGTCGTGCACGCATCACAGGCCGAGGCCAGTCACGCCACAGCCCCGTGTTCTCCTTCGTCTTCGTCTTCGTTTTCGTTTTCGTCGTCGTTGCGGTCGCCGTCGCCGTCCGGCGGATCAAAGGAACTCGGCACGCGCCACCGACGAGCCAGATACGAGGTACTCGTGGAGTCGTGGAGATCGATATCGACGAGCCGGTACTGGATACTAAGATCTCGACGGACTGCGAACTGCGGGGAAAACGTAAGCCGGACGACACGCCAAGTAAGTCGACTTTTCGGTCCTTGTCGTCGGCCGGTTTTGTCGTGAGTGCATTTTCGTATCGTCCCACGTCGAGGCGACCCACTCGATTCTCCATTCTCGCTCCACACTGCACACTGCACACTGCACACTGCACACTGCACACTGCACACTGCACACTGCAACGTCGATTCTCTCACTCTGCACTTGGACCGTCGTCACTATCTCTGCTGTGCTGCTCTTTGCACCGTCGACTCTCGCGCCAGTTCCCACTCTTACTCCTGTGCTGCGCTTTGCCGTCACGTCTCGGTCAGTCGAGCCAGCTCGCTCTTGGCTACCTGCTGTGCTGTGCGAGAAAGGAGCGAGACTGGGCAGGAAGATTGGTCGAGGACAGAGACCAACCACCACGAGAGAGAGTGAGACCAGGTCGCAAGAGAGAGAGAGAGACGGACAACACTACGGAGAGAGAGACGGACAGCACTACGGCCGTATCCTGCGTTTGCTGACTTGTCAAGCACTCCCTTGGCCCTTTCCTTTCATCTGCGGCATATTTACTGCCCATCGTCCGGTCGGGCACTGCCATAACAGCGTCATACGGGACCTGCCAACCCCGGCTTACGTCCCCACACCTTGCGTCTTACTCTGGGACCTTCCTCACCTATTCTCCACTCGCCTCACACAGAAAGTTTCTCAGCACCTAGTAAATTCGACCCAGCAACTCTCGCGTCTGTGTTTTCGCCTCCAATCGACACTCAACCAACATCACCCACCATACTCGGCAGCGCCAACACACTCTAAAGCACCAACACACTCACACTCTGAAGCGCCAACACCATGGGCAACAAACACACAAAGCTCTCGCAGGATGAGCTCGCGGACCTCCAGAAGAACACGTACTGTGCGTACCCCCTCGTCTTCACATATCTGGCTGACGAGACCTCGTTCGGTTGAACAGTCGACAAAAAGGTTAGTTCGCGTTATCCATCCAGCGTTTGATTCAAAAGCGAGTGTGGTGCTGACTGGTCCATAGGAACTGCAACAATGGGTATGCTTGCTCCTGTCTCCACAGCCTGCCATTCTTCCCCTATATCTACGCAGACATGCTTCAGGCGTCCGAGATATTTACGCACACATGCGGGCCCGGACTTCACGGAGGATCAACCAGAGCCTGCGCTGACCCATACAGTACAAAGGCTTCATCAAGGACTGTCCTGGCGGCCAGCTCAACAAAGAAGGTGGGTGCTTGGTTCTGCTCCCATGAGTCTCCCTGCATCGTGCCACACACTCACCGCACAACCCGCACAACCTGCGTGGTGGTCTGTACTAACTTTGCCCTTGGAATTGCCAGCTGACTCTCCGTAGAGTTCAAAAAGATATACCGCCAATTCTTCCCGTTCGGCGATCCCAGTCAATTCGCAGATTACGTCTTCAACGTATGTTCCTTTGCTTGCCACGTCCTTCCCCTGGCTACACCAGGTTATCACTCTCCTCATCCCAGCACTGTCCTTGCAGCTGCTGGCAGTCCCTCTCTTGTCCGCATTGCACAATACTGATATATTTTGGGAAGGTGTTTGACGAAGATAAGAGCGGAACCATCGAGTTCAAGGTACGCATCTTGGCCCTCCTAAGCCGAGTGGATATCCGCTGATGAATGTAGGAATTCATATGCGCGCTTTCGGTCACGTCCCGTGGCCGACTGGACGAGAAGCTCAAGTGTGGGTTCAATCTGTCGCAGTGACTCCCGATCGATTCCACATGACTTGTCCATCTACTCCGTACTCTATCGACCGAGCTGGGGTCCACTCGGACCCGGGTGGTAGAGACACTGCACGTGCCGTTGTTGTCACGGTGGCGCTTCGCGACTCGAATCTTTACCTGCGTGTTTTTGCTGACGCCTCGACAGGGGCTTTCCAGCTATACGATATCAACCACGACGGGTTCATCACGTACGACGAGATGCTCCAGATCGTCCGGAGTATATACAAGATGACGGGCCAGATGGTGCGGCTGCCAGAGGACGAGGATACGCCGGAAAAGGTGGGCTCCGGCGCCATTGAGTCTTGATTGTGCCGCCATTTTTGTCCTTTGGTCCTTGTTTTTTCTTGGAAGCCGCAGCTCGGCACGGCTTCCATCCCGCCTCAGGCATCCCGTCTCCCGTCTCCCATCTCCCATCTCCCGCCTCCTGCGTTCTGCATCCGCATCCCTCCCGCACCCGCATTGATGCTCACTATGTCTCGTAGCGCGTCGACAAGATCTTCCGGAATATGGACATGAACAAGGATGCACGGCTCACCTTTGACGAGTTCAAGGAAGGGAGCAAGCAGGACCCGACTATCGTTCAGGTATGCCACGTTTCTAGCTTCAGTTCTTCCCCGCTCCTCCTTCTTTAACGCTCTGGATCGTTTAACCGGCCAAGCTAATCTCGCCAGGCACTATCGCTGTACGACGGACTGGTCTAGCCCACGTGTGTAAGCAGGAGCAGGACGAGTGTTCCTCGTGCGACGTGGATTATCCGCCAGACTCGAGGGTGCTGGTATAGGAGCTCAGACTGCTGGGGCGCAAGCAGCAGACCGGCGATATGGGGATATGGGGAAATGGGGAACCAGCAACGGGGGACGCGGGACGTGGGGACGGGGGACGCGGGGCGGAGGGACGAGTGATTGGGCATGTGGTGTTGTGCAAGAGGAGGTAATCTGTTTGTACTTCATTAGCCACATGAAACATGGATATGCACACAACATAGACGTCGTCGTCGTTGCTTGCTTGCGGGAGGGTCCCTTGCGAGGCGCATCACGGCCCATTGGTCACTGCGTTGTGTGGAGTGTGATTAGGCTGTCTCTAGGCCGTTCAGTGTGATCGGGCTGGCTCTAGGCCATTAACTCGTCGGTGTCAGGTTGCTCGACCAGGTATCAGTGTATCAGCCGGACGAGCAGACGAGCAGACGAGCAGACGAGCAGACGAGCAGACGAGCAGACGAGCAGACGAGCAGACGAGCAGACGAGCAGACGAGCAGACGAGCAGACGAGCAGACGAGCAGACGAGCAGACGAGCAGACGAGCAGACGAGCAGACGAGCAGACGAGCAGACGAGCAGACGAGCAGACGAGCAGACGAGCAGACGAGCACACGAGCTGATACACTAATACGCTGGTCCGCTATCGCTCGTCAGTCGTAAGCTCGTCCTGTCAGGCCAAGCCGAGCGCGCCCTCTATCCCGTTCTCCATACTGCTAGGGAACAGAACCGGACTGGGCTCTGTATATTAAGCTAGACAATACAAGATACAACCTCGGCTCACACTCGCTCTCGGCTCCACCTCGTCCCCCCGCCGTCTCCCCTCACCCCGCCGTCTAGCCTAACCCCGCCGTCTCCCCTTACCCGGCCGTCTAGCCTAACCCCGCCGTCTCCCCCCACCGTACCCCCTTGCCCGTCCATCCACGGCAGCTGCCCGACGGCCTTCCCCTTCCGCCCACCGACAGCCTTCCCCTTTGCCCACGGCCAGCCATTCCCTTCTGCCCACGACAGCCGTCCCTTCTGCCCACGACAGCCTTCCCTTCCGCCATCGACAGCCTTCCCCTTGCACTCGCGACCACCCCTCGGTCCGCCGTCTACACCAAGGTCCACCCAGCTCACCCGGTCCGCCGTCTACGACGTGCACGACCGGCGTCTTCGCCGTCACACAGCACTTCTCCGGCCTCACGAGAACATCGACTCGAACGCGGTGCTCGTCTCCCTCTCCCTCTCCCTCTCCCTCTCCCTCTCGCGTTCACGCTCACGCTCACGCTCGGCGCCGACCCTCGTATCGTCCCCGCGCTCGACCTCGGTCTCTCGTTCCGCCTCCTGATCCTCCTCAACCGCCTCTGGCACGCCATCGCCGCCCTGACGCGTCATTTCCAGCCGCTGGTGCACGCCAGGAGTGAGCGCGAAAATATCGTGGTTTACGGGAGTCTGGACGTCGCCGAGCTCTCGGATACCGAGCCCGACCGAGCTGTCAGCGCCGCCAATTGGGATCGGCGCGCTTCCTGCGCCGTGGTGCTGGCTGATATACGAAGGCAGTCGGTCGAGCGCAGATGGATCAGACATGACAGCGAGAGAGGCCGTGAGTTCCGGATCGTTTCCTAGCGCGTTGACTCGGGCGACTCCGCCTGCACTTTCGGGCTCCTGCTCTTCGTACACCGCTTCAGGCATGTCAACGTCGCTGCTCTCACTGCGCCGACCATCCTGCACCGCCGTCGTCTGTCGAGCCAAAGGCGACCAACCAACCATCACGCCGCCTTCCTCGCTCGCCGTACTGCTCTCGGCGCCACCCGACAACAGCTCGTCCACGCTACGCGATGCCGCGCCAAAACCAACGCCAGTGCTCGGCTCACCAGGACCCGCTTGAGATCCAGGATGTTGCGGTGGCTGGTCGGTGGTCGGCGGAAGCCGGATCGAATGGTTCGAGGGGCGCCGCGAAATGACCGATGCGCGACGAGATGCAATCTCCCACGCGTCTTCCGTTTCAACGTCTTCTTCCAGGTTGGCAAATGTGCGCTGACGTCAGTTCCGACAAAAGGACACGACTTACGCAGAGCGGACAGGAAAATCCAGGATGATGCTGCATGAGAAGCGGCCGAATGCACTTGTAATGAAAGACATGCGAACAGGGCCTGACGGGTCAGCGCCGAGTCCACCACGGGCACTCGAGCACTCACGCAATGAACAGCGACTGGCAGACGGTGACCGAGAACAGACAGATGCAACAGTCTGTCACGCTCGCCTTGCCCTTCTTATTCGACACGGGCGTCTCCATGGTCTTGCCTTTGGGCGTCTCTGGCGTCGCACCGCCACCGAGCGCTTTGAGTTGTTTGAGCGCGTTGGTGCTATGGGATCAGCGGCCAGCTAGGCCAACAACCTACTTGAACTCGTTTGCGCCGCGCTGCCATTCTCTGCCAAGTTCGACACGCATTTTGACGCATCTAAACATGTCCTCGTGGCCGCCCTGGTAGTCTACGCCGAGTTGAAGGACATCACCATCCTGCTCGTTAGCATACCCAAGCGTCTATGCTTACGTTCAGCGGTGTCGGCCGAGACTCGACGCTGGGTGAAGACAGTCGGATGTGGTTGAGAAAAGTGCCCGAGCTGCTCTTGGTGTCGCGGATGAAGAACTGGCGTCAGCTTGGTCCCGGGTTCATCACAAACCTTTCCGCCTTCTTCGCACCATATCTCCGCATGCGACCTGCTGACGACTTTGCTCTTGAACGCCACCTTGCCTGAACAGATATCGCCTCCTCCACCAGCGATCGTCAAAGATGCCATCCCGGAGATCGGCCCTCTGCCTGGCTGGCCGGACAGAGGTACGCTCCCCGAACCAGACGCGGACGCACTCCCTCCAGGTCCGTTGCCGTTGTTGACGGCGGTCTCTGGGACCGCTACGTTGGAAGCTCTCTCGGTGAATCGGCCGATTTTGAGCAACAGAGCAGGAGGACGGCCGTTGACAGTAGGTCCCACCGACGTCACGGATGCTGCTGCTACACTGGGAGAGGTGCCAGGCGGGACATGCAGCGGCAGAAGTTCACGGACGACCGGATCAAAGGCCAGGGAGCGACTCGACTCGAGGTGAGGGACCAGGCGGATGCGGTGCGTCTTAGCGGTCGGCGCATCCGGATCGAGGGTCGGAGCTGTAACGGAAGTGCGGTTCGCAAATGTGGGTGGTTGATCTGTCATGAGCGATAAGGCTACGGGATCGACTCACCAGCTGGCATCGCTAGTCCACCTGACACGGGGGTGCTGACACTCCTCGTGACGCTGCCGCCATCTCGGCCACTGGTGCCAGTGGATGCACCGCTGGCGCCACCGCCCGCTCTCGAACTGGTCGCCGATAGAGGATTTCCCGTCTCCGCGGACGGGGAGGTTGCTCCACCTCGATTCGCATTGACATTGGTCAGGGTGGCGGCGCGGCTGCGCTGTCGCATAAAACTGGGCAGGAACGAGCTCCGCGGCGAGGTCGGCGATGCAAGCGGTTGTGGGGTGGCCAGGGGAGAGCTGTTTGGGGACGTCCGGGCGAACGGCGGGTTGGGAAGGGGTATGTGGTTCGGCCGGCCGTGGGAGGAGGCCGGGCGCGACATGCTGGCTTCAGACGCAGCCGGGGAGTGTTGTTGCTGCTGCTGCTGCTGTTGTTGTTGTTGTTGTTGTGGCCAGCCCGCCGGCCGGGATTGAGGACTGGAGTGCAGGTGAGGATGGGGATGGGAAAAGTGCAGGCCGAACCGGTTGTGTGGTGGAGACTGGTGCGCAGCAGCAGGAGCGGTAGCGGTGCACGCTGGGGATTCTTCGTCGTGCGTATCGTGTGCTTCTTCAAGTCTGCTCCCGGTCCCTGTTGCGGATGCGAGGAAGCTGTGTTCGAACATGATCGTCAGCTTGGTCATGCAGGCGGGCAGACGCTGGTGCTGGTGGCGGAATGTTCTACAGGGATACACAACGGCAACGATACGTCGAGGAGTGGGGGCGATAGCGCCATGGCGTTGGCTGGACGCCTGAACATTATAGTGAGAAGGGAGAAGAGAGACGAGCGGCCAGCGGATTGGCGACGGAGGATGACATGGGATTGATGACAACCGAGGTGTGGGGGGGCGTAAAGGGGGAGCAGGGAGAACCACTAAGGGTAGTGCAAGCTTGATAGGAGGCAGGGATGATCGGCGCATTCCGTTTCGGGCAGAGTCGGGCACCCCTACCCCCTAGTCCTTGGCTCTCCTCCCCTCGTTGCTTTTTCAGTTGCCCCCCCCAGCGAACAAACAGGCTGAGCGACGAGCCCGGCATGAGGAACAGGGACGTACCTTTGAAGATGAGGCCGATGTGTGTCTAGACGACTGGAGAATGTTCTAAAGGCTGCTGTTGGCGAGAGACACAACGACTGACCCGTACAACGTGACGGTTTGACAATGTGACTGCGAGCCGTGGCTCCACCTTTTGCCCGCCAAGCCAAGCCAGTCCCTAACTCCCGTCTCCTTTCCCTACGTTCGTCCCAACACCCGCAGGTGTCGATGCGACGCAGATGATGTTTGCCTCCGAGTCGACGACCGCGTCCAAGAAAGCCTAAGAAGAGGACAAGGAGGGGAAAGAAATGAAACTCAGTATGAGAGTCTGCCCGCGGTTGCGGTATAGCGATGGAGAAGGACTGAAACGACGGATGACGAAAGCGACAGATCCAAAGCCGCACCGACAGCGAGCCCTGTGACCCCACTACCCGCAGTGCAGCTTGGTGTGTTGTGACTAGAGTCTTGCGTGCCCAAGCCAGGGAGACGCTGCGACGCGTACGTAGCCCTACCGACGGTGTCGTTCAGTCCCTGCACGCGATCCTTACCCGGCATTTTGCAGGGGTGCATACTAGTCCGCTGATGCTTGTCACGAGCCCTATTTGGCGGAGGGTAGACCATGCATTCCAGGTAGCACGTAGGTAGACAATGCATCCCGAGTTTACTGACACTCTGGACAGAACACATGTCGTCTAATCGCATCTCATCGCATCTCAATCTCCTCGACCTCCTCGTCAATCTCATCACTCGCCACATGTCCTGAGCCGCCAGCCCCTTGCACGTCAGATCTGGCCAGCACAGTCCCATTTGCAGCATTCATCATCTCCTCCTCATCCATGTCTTGGCCGGCGTCTTCCCCTACAAGACCTGCACTAGCATCCAACCCGGTCGCAGCTTCTAACGCACGCTGTCGTAATTTGAGACGACGCTCTTTACTGGGTCTATTCCGTTTGCGTGGTTTCTCCTGCTCGTCGCTTTGATCATTTGCCGAAGTGGGGCGCTTCGCCTTGGCTGAAGAAGGGTCGGGACGCGGTGAGATATTGAGCTCGATCTGGATGGAGGACTGCATGAGTCAGCCCTTGCGCCTGGACAGTTACGGTGGTCATAGCATGTACGGCTAGCGGTAGGAGACAGTCGCTCGAAGCGACCATATGTCGTGATACGGGCAGAAGAAAGACGCAATTCTGAGTGACGAGGAGCACAGTTGGAAATGCGTGTTGTAGAAGGGAGATTGAGAGGGAAGTAGGAAGGCACAGACGAGAGAGAAGAGCGAGAAGACAGAGTAGACAGAGAAGACCGACGGAGAAGACAGAGAAGACAGACAGAGAAGACAGCGAAAGAGAAGGAAGGAATAGAAGAATGGCGAAGGAAGGTAGAAGGAAGGAAGAAGGACAAGGGAAGAAAGAAGGAAGAGAAGAGCGAAGCGCGGAGACCCACCTTCATCCTAACCACCTTGTCCGGCACTGCCTCCTCCACGTCCCCAAGACCACCAAACTCCTCCTTGTCCCCGTCTGCCCGATCCACCTCATCCACACACTCCACACTCCCCGTGCGGATCTCGTACCACATCCCCCTCTTGCCGAGGGGGTACGGGAGGACGTCGAGCACTGCGTGCAGGAGTAGGAGGGCTTGGGGGATGGCGGCGCCTAGGGCGTAGAGGGTGAGTTTGGTGTACCTGCGGTGGGTTAGTTGCTGCAGACGAACGCAGAGGCGTGCTTCGGCAGGTCATATCGAAGCACAGAAAGATTGCAGGATGAAAATTGGAGGGATGGAGGGATGGAGAGGTGAGGAAGGAAAGAACCAGAGAGACGAGGTAGGAAAGAATGAAGCAGGAGAGAAGGAGAGAAGGAAAGAGGAAGAAGATAAGGAGAGAAGGAAGGAGAGGAGGAGTGGAGGCAGTGGCAAGGGGAGAGGAAGAGAGAAGGAGATGAACCAGAGAGACGGAGGATACAAGTACCCGAGTTCACGAAGGCGAACACAAGCCAGGTAGAAGGAAAACCACTCACCCCTCATCAAGCACCAAGGCGCGACACCGCCCAATCAGCATCCCCAGGCCCGTCTTCCTCGTGACAAACACGACCTCCCTTCCAAACCCAGGATGCGTACTGTCGGTCCTCCGCGTGCCGCGGCCTTGCATCGTCTTGATCCCTAATGAGGGGGCGGCGCCGGAGGGGTGTACTGCAGAAGACGGGTGGGAGGAGCGCGGTGGAACAGGGAGAGGCGGGTGGAGTTTTCGTCGGCCCTGCCGGACATGTTGCTGTAGCACGATAGAGGAGGACGATGTGATGTTGGTATGGGTGTTGGTGTCGGTGTTGGAAATTGCGGTGGCCTTGAGGCTGGCACTGCCATTAGCACTGGCTGTGAGATGGGTGCTGGTGTTGGCTGTGGCGAGGGATGAGCTGGAGCTAGAGCTCGCAGCGTTGCGATTTGGATGGGGCGCCCTCGGCTTGCGAGGTAGTTTTGAGGGGTTGATACCTGGTTCTAATGGTTCTGCACGCCCGGGCGCGACGACGACGTTGCTGCTCGAGGCATCCATAATGTATCGTCTGCCTGGAAGTACCAAACGGTTCAACGTCGCTGCTCTCTACGCTCGACAAAGTCCAAATCCTACTCTCCCACGACCACCCTTCTAAGTACTCGGACTCGGAGCTCTCTCACGGTGTACTCCCTCCACCCACCCTTTCGGCCAACACCGCATTGGAATACATGGCGTGCCTCTTGGAGTCTCGGTCAAGTAGTCTCGGAAAAGACCAGACAAAGAAATCCATCTACGACGTTACCCGGTCCCATTCCCCGCTGCCCATGTCTCCGAGATCTACGCAGATGCATCCCAAGCGTGACTCGTTGACAGCGTGAGATGCATGACCATGTGCGGCCGAGTGGCTGCATGGGAATGGGTATGGGTTGGCCCCGCAGAAGAGTCGTAGCCCCTCTTTTGATCATGCGGGGATGATGGGGTCATGTGTGATTGTCATCGCCGTAGCATAGAGGGAAGAGGCAAGGGGGATTTGGAGGGAGCAGGCACCGAGAGAGCAGAGAGCAGAGAGCAGAGAGCAGAGAGCAGGAGCAGCAGGAGAAGAGCGAATTCAGCAACAACGTTGTTTTGTTATTTGGGAGTTTCCCCCTCGGAATATTATTTCAAAGTCGTATTACCGGACGAAATACAACGTCAGGGTCCAAAAAGGAAAGAATCACTGAAAGTGTCCAGCACCCGGGGGGCGCGACGCCGAAGCGGTTTCTCGGCCCTTCGCCTTTTCAGAAAAAGTCGATTTCTACCGTGCCGCCAATTTTCCAGTCGAAACACTCGTATCGCCTCGACCTCTCTACCAAGTACCGCTCACACCTCGTCGTCGTCGTCGTCTCGGACTCGGTCCTCGCTGCCACTCGTCTCGTCGAGGCGTTTCACGTGAAAAGGGCGCACCCTCGCGTGGAACAGGCATACGGCGGTGGGTGAGATGTTTCCCGAAATTTCCCTTTCTCCCCATGACATGGATTTCACTCGACTGCGCTGACCGAGGTGCAGACTCACTCCACCTTTCGCCATTCCACGGCACTCGTGAGCTCCAACTATGGGAGCGCCGACCAGCTTTGACCAGTGGAGATCGCCGCCCCCGCAAGAAACGCCGTTGATCGAGGTGAGCCGCCCTGCGTACCGCTTTGTCATACCCCCTCCCCATCTTGACCGACCCCTGCCCGCCCGGCCACAAACAAAAGTCCACTCGACCAGTTTCCCTCGTCTTTCCTCGACAAATTTTGGACAATGCTGATGGCTGCACCTCTCACTCAACGTCCCACTCGTCCTTGCTGCTTCAATGGTCGACCACGACCCCCGCCACAATATCACTACACCGCGTTCACCTCCCTACGACCCCGTCCACGGTACAACCCATCAGTCTGCCTTACTCCTCGACACCTCCGAGTCTCTTTCCAACGTCGGCTCCCCCCCTCCGTCAAACAAGAATGAGCTCTTGCATCCCAACTTCCTTCCGAAATGCGAGCACAAAGGGGCCGACGGAGAGCTGCACCAGCACGCTGCAGGTGGGTCACGATCTATCAACCTTGCTGATGACCAGACCTGCTTCAGTTGCGTATCGCGTCGACCAATGGCCGGCCCATAGCGACCGAAGTCGTCCCCTCCTCTCTTCCTGCTCATACATCCGGTCTTTCTTCTTCGCGACCTGTCGTCGGGTCGCTCGCTGTTGGCGCGGGCTCTGCATCCAAGGCACGTCGGATGAGTTCGAGCACCACTGGAGCGTTAGGAAGAGGCAAGCTCGGGTTGACTGGCGAGGCTGCTGTTCCCAGCTCGATCAAGGATGGGTGAGTCGTGCACCATCAGACCCAGCTCATAACCAGGCGCCCCATCCCCACGCACGCTGCGTCCTTCGCCGGTTCTACCTCCTCCATTCCCAGCCGACGTCCTGTCGCCACTGGACCCTCGCCTCAGCTGTTTGACTTCGCAAAGACAGACCGTCGTCCTCCTTCACGGCCGGGCGTTCCTGCCTCCCTCCCATCCCGCTCGTATTTTGCGAAACAACCTCAGCTCGTCGAGGATATGGACTTTGACGCGCAATTCGATGGCGACGAAGAAGACGAGGGAGAGGGCAGTGGGCGGAGCGGAAGCGCAGAGCTCGAGGACGTGGATATGGACGAGGATGATGGCGAAATCAAGGACTGGCAGAAACTTGCACTGGGAAGCGGAAGTGGCGGTGTCAAGGGTCGGAGAAAAGGCATGGTCTTCAAGTGCGAGACTTGCAGCAAGGTGAGCTACCGATCGTTGAGGCTTGCGAAGTGTGTTGAATGGTGCTTACCTGACGTTAGGAATACCGTCATCCAAGTTGCCTGATCAAGCATCGCTGGGAGCACAGTCCGCACTGGAAGGAGCCCACACAGTTGAGCATGAGCAAACACCAACAAGTCCAGATGCTAGAAGCCGCCGCTATCCTTGCGCACCTGCACCCGAACCAAGGCCGGTCGTTGCCCGAGGACAAGTCGCTGTGGCCGATGATCCTGTCTCCGCCGAGTGCCGAGATCCCCCAAATGCGCCGCACTTCGCGCGACATCTCCGCCTTGCGGTCTCCACCTCCGGCCACGAACGCCATGCCATTACCGCCTGTACCGGGCCTCGAGCGCAAAGACCGCACCTCGCCAGACTCGGACTCGACGACCTCGTCTACTGGCGAAGGCTATGCCGGCGCAATGGGAATTGCCCCACGCACCGTCTCGTCGGTCGCCTCGTCCCTTCCCGGCCCAGGAACGCCGCATTCTGCCGGCTCTCTGCCGGACACGATGAACAATCTGGCCTTTTACCACGGTTCCGCATCGCATGGGATTTCGCCAATACCGCACCGGGGCACTCCGCTCTCGCTCGGGGCGCGGGCAAGCATGATCGGTAAAGGCATGTTTGGGACGCCCATCAACACGGCGCGACCAAATTCGAGCATCCGTTCCGGCGCGGCGGACGATGAAGATGATAGTGGAGAAGGGGATGAGAGCAGCGGGAGCCGTGGGAGAGACGGCAGTAGAGGCCGAGACGACGGAGTGCTGGACCTCGCGGACGGGATGGAGCTTTAGCGCGGGCGCGTAAGCTATCGGTGCCGTCTGCACGTTGCGAGTGGGTCGGGGGACGTGCGCGGAGTGTGAGGGGCACGCCGTGGAGTGGTCGAGGACGAATTTTGGTGGTCGAGGGGCATGCCGTGGAGTGGGTCGAGGGGCAAGCCGTCGAGTGGTCAACGGGACATGCGGGTGAACGGGAGGTGCGTGGCAAGGGACATGCCAGTGAGTTGAGAGAACGCTCGAGGGAGTGAGCAGCAGCAGCAGACCGAATGATAGTGTATATTTCTTGTCAGGATTGAAGAGCAGCATAAGGGCCGAGCATGAATCGTTTGTCGTGTGTACCAGACTGTTGCGGGTCTGTGGTGTGGTGTGGTGCGGTGTGGTGGGTGATGTGACTGCCAGAGGTGAGTGACCGCGACCGCAAGTGGCGCGTGGGATGGATTGAGCGACGGCTGTAGCTGAGCGTGAGCGTGACCGGGAGTGGGCCCGGGAGCGCGACCGGGGGCAGGAGCAGGACCGGGGCTCACGCATACCAGCGTCGTATGGATGTAGACGCAGAGTGGGATGATGGGAGCCACGAGCGACGGTGCTGCGTTGACAGCCGTACTGCGAGTTGCTGTGGTGCGTCAGGGAGGACGAGTCTAGTGCGGCGCTACGGTGATACGGTGATTCGCGGTTCTTGCGTTTTCGACGAATCGAGATTAGATGCGAGGCCGCGTCCGGAGTCCCGCGGCACGGGGCGGGTGGATGCCGCAAACTGCTACTGCAGACTGACAAATACACCATGAACCATCCATCGTCGTTTTTGTAGCGTGCCGCTTGCTCGTGCCACTTGCTCGTTTTCCTAGCACAGCTCACTAGCAAGCGGATGATAGACGTGGTTCTGGTGAAGATGGCTATGACGACAACGATGGCACGCCGCGGCCTCGGCCGCAGCGTCTCTAGGACCTCCCGACAGCAGGTTCGACATGTATCCCTCCAACCTGCATCTCCATCCTCGTCCTCTTCCTCTTCCTCATCCTCATCCTCGTCCTCATCTTCGCTGGCCTCGTCTCCACCCTCGCCCGCGCCCTCATGCTCCTACGCTCCCTCAACGTCGTCGGCCCTCCCGCCCATTCGATACCGCATCTTCCCCCGCCCGCTGCCGTATCTCGTCGGCCTGAGGCTCCAGGACGCCATCATCGAGCGGCGGCTGGCTGCCAAGGCGGACGCTGCAGGGGCGGAGGGCAAAGGGAAGGGGAGGAGCGACGTGTTGTTGTTGCTGGGTGAGCTATTCACCCAACCTACCCCGCATTCTTGTCTCTCGCTGTTCTCTTGTCTCCCAAGACTCTTGCTTCATATACGCAACTGTTCCTAGGATCTTGCCTTGTCCAGACTTCTGTAGACACCTGCATTCGATCATAATATGTAGGATGCTGGCGGGAGGAATGACGAAGCCAAAGTCCATAAACCACGCTGACGATTCTACCTCCCTTGACCTTGACTCTCTCATGTTCACACACTACGTTCCGACACTGCTTGTGCTCTCACCTCCCATCTTGCACCAGAACACACCCCTACATACACCACCGGCCGGCGCGACTCGTCCCCGAACCCCACTACCCTGCACCCCGAAGAGAAGAAGGTGCAGCACGTCGGCGCCGAGTTCCACATCACCAAGCGCGGCGGGCAGGTGACCTATCATGGTCCGGGGCAGTTGGTGGGGTACCCGATCCTGGATCTGAATGCCATGGAGGTGAGTGCTGTGTGGTTACCGGAGGGTGTGCATGCCATGGGAATGGGCGAAGTGGGGACTGGGTGAGCACGGGGTGGAGGGAGGACGGAAGGAAGGAAGGAAGGAAGGAAGGAAGGAAGGAAGGAAGGAAGGAAGGAAGGAAGGAGGAAATGAGGGAGGAAGGAGGGAAGGAGGGGTGGAGGGAAGGGAGGAAGGAAGGAAGGAAGGAAGGAAGGAAGGAAGGAAGGAAGGAAGGAAGGAAGGAAGGAAGGAAGGAAGGAAGGAAGGAAGGAAGGAAGGAAGGAAGGAAGGAAGGAAGGCGAGGAGGAAAGACGAAGAACAGCACGCTAACCGCCGCCAGACACCCACCCGTTGCTATGTCGAGTATCTCCAAGCGCTGCTCGCAGACTACGTGCGAGATCGCGGGGTGCCGAATGTCCTCGCACCCCACCCAGAAGGCCATGTAGGCGTCTTCACGTCGCCTACGGAAAAGGTGAGTCTAGTGTGGAACACCCTTGCCTCCTCTGCGATCCGATATCTGTACCGTGTCTCGCCTCTGTTTCGAATGTCTACACATTTTTCCCACCTCTACAACCCGATGTCCTGTGTTGTGACCTAGGCGCCGGGAGACTTGGGATCTGAGAGCGACGTCAGAGAAAGACTGACCAGCTCACTTGTCACTTGCAGATCGCGTCGATAGGCATACACCTGCGGCACCGTATCACCTCGCACGGTTTCGCCATGAACATCACCCCAGAACCTATCAAGTGGTTTGACCTCGTAACCGCGTGCGGGCTCGACCATGTCCACGCCGTGTGTCTCCAGGGTTCGGTTCGCCCGTCGTCGTCGTCGTCGTCGTCGTCGTCGTCGTCGTCGCGATTACCATCACCATCGGTGTCTCCATCACCATCGGTGCCTCCACCACCGAGCGAATCACCACCGACCGACTCACTACCCCTCCAAGTCCGGCAAGTGGCAAACGACATGCTACCGCGCTTCCAAGACGTATTCGGCAGACACCTCGTCGAGCTCAGCGAGGGGATCCGCGCAGACTTGGGAGAGGCGGAGCAGGACGTCCTTGCCATTCGACAGCTGTGCGCCGAGGCGGAGATGGAGGCTGAGAAAGTGACGAGCTGGCCGACGGAGCCTGATCTGTCCAAGCAGGTCGAGTAGATTGGGGGGCCTGTCAGGTCAGCTGAGGGCATTACTTCTACACCTCAAGGCACTCCAAGGCAGTAGTCGGCGATGCTGAGCGTGAGCGGGGATGTCGTTCCTCGCCTCGTCTGTTTATGCGTCATTGTCGTTTGTCATGCATTTGTCCGCAGTATCACAGTACGATCAGGATATATCGTTGGCGTATCAGTCACCTCTCTACTCTGAGAATCAGAATTTACATCCAAGCACAAACACAACCACAACCACAACCACAACCCCAACCACAACCACAACCACAACCACAACCCCAACCACAACCACAACCACAACCACAACCACAACCACAACCACAACCACAACCACAAGTAACGCAAGCATGCATTGAATTTGATAAACAGCGATGCACCTTCATTCGCCCCACCTGATCTTCCACGATGGCTCTATACTCTACATACCACCGTGTGCGTCTCATGCTCTTCCTCCTATCACCGTACCACAGGGACTCTCGGCGTCGGACATTGACCTACACCAGGCGCTCGACCATTGTGATGCCTTCTTCCTTCTCCAGCCTCTCTCGGAAGAGCTTGCAAGTCTACGTCGGGGATCAGCCTCGACACTTTGCCCAGCCGCCATCACTGCACTCTCAGAGCACAGGCCAGCCGCCATCACTGCCTCTCAGGCACAAGATCGAGGGCCGAGTGAAGCAAAGCGGGTAACGACCGGCACCGGCAGCCCATGCAGGAGGAAGAGGATCAAAAGTACGAGCAGGACTGACCTCTTCATCGTATGGCGCATGAACACCAGGCTTGCTGAGCACACCCTCGAGAATGAACTGCACGGCCATACCGCACGGCACGCCGACGAGCCTGGCCATGGCCGATGGTCCGCCGTTACGGTCACCGTACGCCTCGAGAGTCGACGTTCTGGTCTCCTGCTCGGTGTCAGCATGCATCCACAGCCACTTTCCAAGCATGAGGTATGCAGCCGCATGTGCCAATGAGATGCGATGTGTCATTGCACACGCAAAGTGCAAGAGCAAGAGCAGAGCAAGCGCAAGAGCAGAGCAAGCGCAAGAGCAGAGCAAGCGCAAGAGCAAGAGCAAGAGCAAGAGCAAGCGCAAGAGCAAGACTGCAATTTCGAGGAGAGGGGACACACCTGCTTGCCGTCTGCGCGCTCAATCTCAAAGGTGTGTTGCAGGAGAACAATGTCCACCTCTCCGTCTTGGAAAGCGCACTTCTCCTCCAATAGCGCCGCGAGAGCGCGCATCGCCGATCCGCGGAGCGCAGCCTGCTCCGACGAGAAGAGGCCGAGCTGGCGGAACTTGGGAATGAGAATACGGGCCTGGTCCGGAGGGAACGACTTGAGCGTGTGCAATTTGCCAATCACGGCCCTGCAACGGTCCATCAGCCAGAAATTCGACCTTGCCCGGCGGGTCGGGTGGGCGGGGCGCAGCACAATCAGAGGAGCACGAGACGGGTTAGGGGCGCAGGACAACGACGTACTCCTCGGTGGGCTCGACGGAAAGAAGCTTGCCGAGCACCTCGATCCAAGTGATCGGCGCGGCATTGCGTTCGAGCCACTCGAGAGGCGTGTCCTCGAGAAGCCCAACCTCCTTCCACGCCATCGCGACCTCGCAGAACCCGCCGTACCTGACGCATCAGTAAGCTGCGGACGGGCACGCGTGACTGAGCTGAAGCTTACCGCATGGTACCACGGACGAGGTTCTCGCATTCGGGGATGTTGTAAAACTCTCGGAATACGGACGAGTCCCGGTTGGGGTAGCACACAAGGTTGTATGCTGGAGTGAAGTAGTATGGCTTTGCCGATGCCCTATCCAAATAAGCACCTTTCCATTACTCGCTGTAGCCAAAGGAGCTCACATGAGGTCCTTGCCGGCGACACCTGCGACTTCACCGTTCTTGAGGAATTTGCCGTCGTTGTTCAGTGCCATGAGCACGCCGACGGGAGACCAGGAGAACTTGTAGCCCAGAGCGTTGTCCGCGGCCTACATTGTGCGTGAGCGCTAAACGGCAAACGACACAGACGCAGGCTTACAGAAGGTTCGGGCAGACCGGCACAGTACGAGTAGAAGCTCTTGATCTTTCCTCCGGCCTTGTGCACCTCGTCGATGGTCTTGATCGCCCACAGGTGATCGACTCCCGGGTCTGCCATATACAGTCAGCTGCGCTCATAGGGCCAGAATTATACGCACCAACGCCGATTTCGTTGAAGCAGACCAATCCCGCATCGATGAATTCCTTCTCGAGAGCCTTCATTGCGGGGTTGACGTACGACGTAGTGACGACCGCACACTTCTCTGCCAGAGCTGCCTTCATGACGCCGGCGTGGTACGTGTAAGGCACCAAGCTGACAACGACGTCGTGGCCCTTGATAGCTTGTCGCAGGGCATCGGTCGAGCTGACGTCCACGGACATTGGGCTGGCGTTGGGCAGACCCTCACAGAGCGCCTCGGCGGTGGCGTAGGTCCGGCACGCGACGGTAATCTCGTGGTTGTGGCGCGTGATGTACTCTGCAGCGGGGCCGGCGACCATACCCGAGCCAAGGATCAGGACCTTCTTCTTGGTGGTCTTGGGCTTGATGTTGCCCTTGTCGAGGTCGGGCAGAACATTGACACCGTCCTCAAGCATGGCGCGGCCAAATTCGGGAAGGGCGAGGAAAGCTCCACGGTGGACATCAGAGTTGTAGTACCTGGTGAAGGGGACAGCGCGGAGGGGGGTCTTGAGGTCGCGGCCGGCTTCTTTGGAGCAGACCATGATACCGATTTGACCGGCGGGATCTGTTGCTGTCAGCCAAGGTGCCGCAAAGAGTCTGCTGATACTGACAAGTGGGGATAGTGGTGAATGCATACTCGGCGACCGCAAAAGTCTTCTTGCAGGTCTCCTTGAGCTCCTTGATCAGGGGGAGGTGGAGCCAGATGCATTCTGCCTGTGTGGACATGTTGCCTCCCTCCTTCAAGCTCTCCTTCAACAGGGTGAAGTACGGGGCCTTGAAGAGCGCCTCGGCGGGCCCGACCGGGTCAGACGAGTCGGTGATGATGACATCGTACTCGTTCTTGTGCTCGGGGAGGAACTTGAAGCCGTCGCCAATGTGGACGGTGACTCGAGAGTCTTTGTAGCATGCAGACATGTGGGGCAAGAACTCCTTGGACACTCGGATGACAGCCTGCCAAGAGCGAGGAGAGGTTTCAGCATTCAGCGTTTACGATATCGAGACGCGAGAATAGGAGTCACCTCGTCAATGTCACACAAGGTGACCTTCTCCACCGACTTGTGCTTGAGCACCTCGCGAATGACACCACCGTCTCCGCCTCCAATGACGAGCACCTGCTTGGGGTTCGGGTGCGACGCCAATGGCAAGTGGGCGATCATCTCCTGGTACCTGTTGGGATCAGCCTCCTACTATCTACCCGCCTGGCCCAGCTACCCGCTACAATATCTCGACAAGGGAAGCCTCGGGGTCCAACATCGATGGCAGGGGTCAAACGATCATGATCCCACTTACGAGAACTCGTCGCGCTCGGTACATTGGATGACGTTGTCGAGGACGAGAACATTGCCGTAGGTCTCCGACTCAAAGACCAAGACGTCCTGTACGAGTGTCAACTTGATTTCCAATACACCCCGGGTCCAGCTCATGCCCTGGCCGGAGTTTTGCCGAAACGGCGAAATGGCTCTCTCTCACCTGGTACAGCGACTTTTCATGGTGCAAGATCTGCTTGACCCTGACCGACCGTCAGCGTTGATCCACCTGCCGCACCGCTGCGGTATCTGTGTGCATATTGGGAGGTTGGGCTCACTTGAGAGTCATGGCTTGGCCTGCAAAGCGCCAGAACAATCAGCGTGGACAAAGGAAGTCGACGACGACGACGACCTACCAGGCCATTGAGAGTTGATCTCCCTAAACCAGCCGTCTACACAATGGCGATATCAGCAAAGCGGCATCACTCGAAGGAACAGTGAGTCTGGACACTCACCAACGATTGCGGGGTGAGATTTGGGCACTGTCATTCTGACAACTAGTCAATGGTCGAGCAAGATGGTGAGAGAGAGACGAGGACAAGAGAGCGGTTATGAACCGTTTGTTGCAAAAAATCCCTTCTCCCCTCGGATATCGGCGCCCTCCGACGGAAACTCCTTTGTCGAGTCGACGCGGGCCTATCTACCGGTTCTCCGACACATGATAGGCGCGCGAGCTTCTGCGGACAAGTGATTCAGAGGACGCAGAGGTATACATGTAATGCTTTTGCTGCAATGCAAAAGGTCTATAGTACAGCAGTGCCAGCCATCCGGACACCAGATAGCCAGATATCCAGAGAGCCAGAGAGCCAGATGGCCAGATTGCCCAAAAGCAGATGATTCCCCAATCAGTCCACGCCTAGATCTCGCTCCTGCACCATCCTCTCCTGTAGCGGTTCTGGTGCTCGCTCGCCATTTGACGGACTACCGCCCGAACTGCCTGCACTGCCATTCTGGCTGGTCTTTAGCGCGTTCTGCGCGAAAAAGTTCTTAAACTGCGCGAGCTGGTCGTCGATCGGTTTCGAGCGGTCGACCGCTATTGAGCTTGGGCGAGGACCCAGTGATTTCCGCGGCAGCGCACGAGCAGCTGGACCGACACTTGCGCCTGAGCCTGTGCCTGCACCCGCACTCGTATGACTCGGTGCGATGGGTTCCACGTGCGCCGGAGAACGCAGGGGCGAAGCGGTACCTTGTAGTCGCGATGGAGCTGGCTTGGTCAGCCAGAATGTCATGTTGCCTGTCATCCCGATAGCGTAATGGGAACCGTGACGCACAGGGTGTTTCTTTGCTCTTACGAGTCTCGATCGCCCGTCGGACATACATCGCCACAGGTCCGCTCAGCGTACGTGATATCACGCTTTGCACCTCGTCTTCTTCCTCCGGATGCGACTTGATGTACGCATACAAAGCGTCGAGAGCCTAGACGGCGTCAGTATATCCAGTTGGCACGAAGAAGAAGCTCACCTCGCTCTGATTGCCTGTCCTGAGTGTGCGCACCAACTTCTCCGCCTGTGTCTCGGGCTTCGCAGGCGGTGAGACGCGCTCATCCAAAGTGGCCCGGCTTGCGATCGAGCTTGGGCGATCGCCAGTGATCGTGCTGGATGGTAGGGTGGACGTTGTCGATGGCAGGACAGGACTTTCCGCGCGTTTCTTGTTCGACTCGTGCCCAGCTTCCCGGCATCAGCGTCGCTTTGCAAAAGCGGAGGTAAGGGCATGGACAGCGGATGAAGAGCAGATGGAAGCAGATGAAGAGCAGATGAAAGCCATATAAACAGCAGATGGAGAGCAGATGAACAGCGTATGAAAGAAAAGCAGATGAACAGCGTATGAAAAGCAAACGAGGAGCACATGAAAGCACACGAATCTCGATGGGAGCTGGGTGGACGTAGACGGGACTTGGTGAACGTAGATGCGGGGCTTACCTAAACGGAATACATAGGTATAGACAATGGTATCTGACGCTGCGTCGCCGAACTCAGCCAGGAGGATATCGTAGATCTCCTGATTGGTTTCTTTCGCATATACTTCCCAGCCATCAGCTTTCCTCGTTCCCGCTCTTCGTTGACGATGCAAAGCTCACGTAAGATCTTTTGAATGATCGTCTTGACCGTCCGCAACGGCATGTCCCCCAATGCGATCCCCTCTGTAGCGCGTCGCCTGTACTCTGACGGCCCAACAGTCTGTAAGAAGCCATCGAGAATTGCCAACAGGCCTCCAGCGCGGAGTCGTCCTGACCTGAGATCGTCGTCGAGCACTTTACACCTCTTCCACAAACACTTGAGGATCAGGTCTCCATTATGTGCGACCTCCGAGTTGGGCTGCGTCTTGTGGATCGTAAAGTCCTTGCTCAGGTTCATGAGCAGCTGGAACATCGCTTTGAAGACTTGCAGTCGCTCGCCCGTCGCCAGAACCTGCACGAGAAGCATGTTCATGAACTTCGCCAATTCAGGCACACTGCCGCCAACCGCGTCGGCCTGCACCAAGCGCAAAGTGAGCGTGGCGACGACGGTATAGAGATGATCGTAGCTCAAGCGACGCATCAGACGCGGTTCAGTACTGAATCCAGACACCGCTTGGATGATGTGCTTAACCAGACGGAAGAACTGTGGGTCGATCAGGTTCTCTGGCGGCGTGAACGCTCGATCGAGCTCGTCCATCAGTGCATCGGCAAGGGTATTGACATTGTCGGCAAACGCCTCGGGATCTTCGTTGAGCAAGAATTGAATCTCCTTGAGAGCGTCGATGCTGCTTTCCATGTCGTCATGCCGAATGTCATTGATCAGAGCGGCAATCTGTTCATTCCTGACGCTGCTGTTACTGGGGTTGGCAGCGCGAGGAATTGGTTGCAGCGCGGATGCCTTTGCTCGCGGAGCTTCTGCAGGCCGCTGAAGTCGGTTTTGGATAGACGCAGGACGAGGCAGTCCCGAAGGACCAGGAATAGGACCGGACGGCGCCGGGGAAGCTGTTGATGATTGGGAGACACGAGCCGGAGTGGCGACAGTGCTAGCAGTTTGGCTAGTAGGGTTGCCGTCCAGAACCACACTTTCCGGCCTGGGCAATCTCGAGTTGACAGACGAGGGTACCGCCAATTGGCGATGTGGCCGGGCAGGCGTGCTTTCCGGTACTCCACTATCCACTGCAGTCTTGGCAAAGGACGATCCGCTCCTCGCAGCAGCCATCGTGGCGCGGCGATTTGCAAGCATGTCCTTGGAAGCATTCGGCATGGCTTCCACCACGCTCTCAAGGCTCCTCGTGCCGCCTTGAAGCTGGAGCAGGCTGGTTCATGAGCAAGGAATGCACTGCGCCACTCACGCCATCACGCTCAGCGCGGCATTGCGCGTCCCGCTGTCGGCAATACACCTAGCGATACTCTCGTAGAAGCCACGATCGTCTTTGGTCCGCAATATACTCCCGCGCTTTTTGTATGCCTTTTCAATGAGCTGAAGCGATTCGTTCTTGCAAGTCTTGCCTGCGGTCTTGTCCTCCAGGCCGTACTGCACAAGCAGCTGCACGACCTGGGAACCAGCGATAACCTTGTCCAGTGACTCAAATATAGGAACCAGCTTGGAACTGAACTTTGAGTCGCCGAGCTAGGAATCAGCAGGGCAAAGGCTCTAGAGACTCACCTTTATAATCAGAGCTGGAGCGAAGAGCTTTGCTTCTGCATCTGAGAACCGTTCGTTGTATTTCGGCAGGGTCTCCACAATATGCGTGATCAAGTCCAAGCAGCGATTTGCCATCTGGGTGTTGTTTGACAACAGCTTCAATGCAGCGTATTTGACAGCCAGGTCGACATTGGCGAGCTGGAATGCTTGCAGCTCAGGTTCGCTTATTCCGAATGCAGACGCCGCCGAGTCTTCGTAAAATTCGGTCATCTGCGCGAGACCAGCCATGAAATCCTCCTCCGCTCGATGATCTTTGCTGAATAGTAGACTGAAAAATTCCGGTGACACGGTCGACTCCATCTGCTGAGATAGGTATTCCAGCATGTCAGATTTAGGTGAAGGCTCGAGGTGCCATCTGATCGAGTCCTTCTTGACTCGGACTGCACGTGCTTCGATCGCCGAGGAGATGAATGGCAGGGTGCGGGATGAGGGTATCGCTTCTACGAGGTGTGTAGAGGCTGGACGACTACCTAGCGCCGCTCGTGGCTTTGGTACAGCAGTCGGACGATCGTCGGCAGAGCTCATGCTAGGTGGTGGCCGACTAGTAGCTGTAGATGACAAGGCTTTCATTGCCAAAGACCGAGCAGGCGGTGCGGTGGGTCTTGCAGTCCGTCCCAATGCCGGGCTACTTGGAGCGGCAGAAGCAATGGAGGCAGGCGGGCCTGCAGCCGGTCTAGCCACTTTGCTGGCCGCTGCAGCCGGAGCAGCGGCAGCCTTGGCAGATGGCGCCGATTGCGGTGCAGCATTACGCGCATTGGTGATAAGAGGGATAATAGTGGCCTTTGAGGCCGGCTTGAGATTCGACGTTTGGTCCATACAGAAGTCGAACCCTGCGCTCGCAACGACAAACGGCAGAACCGCGCTCGCGCCCTTTCGGACATCGGCATTTCGATCTTCGAGACAAGAGATGACTGGTCCAGCGAGAGACGTCATGTCAGCCGATTTTGACGGAGGATCCGCCTGAAGCTTCTCGGCAAGCCAGCCAAGGACAGATGCACGTAACGCTGGGTTGTTCGTTTCCAGTGCAGAACCAAGCCCGGGGTACAAGCTGTCCATGCTACCAATAGCATCCGCGACGGCTGTGAGAGTTGCCAGAGCAGCTGATCGAGTGGTGGCTTTCTGATCGGCACAGACAGTGGCAATGGGCGCCGTAAGCAGTTTGGTATACTTCTCAAAGGCGACTCCCATCCCAGCAGCGATCTTAGAGACGATGCTCAAGGAAAGCATCTTGACAGACAGGTTGGTATCCGCCATTGCCTTTTTCAACACCGTACCGATCTCCCCTTTGACAATCAGCAATGCTCCACCACAAGACAGAGAACGAACCCATGTTCGACTTGAGCCTGGAATTAGACTTGATCTCCAGTAGGGCGTGGAGACTCTCGAAAGCCTCTTTCCGCACCTTCCACGCGTCGCTTTTGGAATCTGCAACGACCGTAGTCTGACTGACCAACTTGTCCAGATCAACTCGGGGAATAAGGTCGTCGAGAGGATCTGAGCCTCCGCTCTTGCCACCCTTGACTGGTCCGGCTACCGCATCTTGCAGGTCCGCCTGAGATTTGATTGGTTCCGGCGGCGTCTCATTTGCGGCCTTGTCGAACTCTGAATTGATCGTCGAGAGCAATTGCGGGTTGACGTCTTCGAGGAATCCAGAGATGTCTGATTGTCAGCTGACAATTTTACAGGTGCGACCTACCAGCTCCAACAGATACCTTGACCGTGACGAGCAGCTGCGTCGCGCTTTGTCTGACCTGAGCGTTTGGTGACCCGAGGGCAGATTTCACGAAACTGATGAGATCGCGGAGTGGAATCCCCGCTATGCCAAAATCAATCAATTGTTGCTTGATCCATACGAGTGCATCGGCTTGTGCTTTGGGCGCCTTTTGCTTCTGCATTGGCTCGTACGCTGCAGTGTAAGCGAATATCAGAAACCGAACGCACCTTGAGCAAGGACAAATGCCAGAGACGTCTTTTCAGCAAACGCAGATAACGCATCGCCTGCCGGTTTCTTAAGCTTTATATCACCGAGTTTGTCTGACAAGGATCCGACGCAGAGGGCGGCAGAAGCCCGGCCGAAGTTAAGGCTCTTCTGCGCCATACTTGCCATGACCTGATACACTTTGGCAGACACCTACGAGTCAGCCTCGCAGCCGTGCGCTCAACGCACCTGGAAATTCTTCTCGCCCCAGCCTGGTGTTTTGCCCAGGAAACGCATCATGACCTCGCTGTCCACCTTCTCCGCTCCGCCTTCGTCTTCAACCCACTTGAGCAGCTCCTCGGCTCCCTCGAGTCGAACCTTCCATGCACCGTCCGCAAGCTTGGTATGGAAATCGGCTGGAATGGATTCTGCAGCTTGGACTGCCGCTTCTTCGGGCGACCAGCGGAATTTCACAGGTTCGCTAGGGGCGGTTGCGAGGGTCTTTGAAGGTGCTGTCTTTCCTGGCGCAGAAGGCTTTGCGGCGGCAGCGGGTTTCGACTGCGCAGCTGGGGGAGGTCTCCGAGCAACGGGGGGAACAGCAGAAGCTTTTGGTGGCGGGGGTGATGATGGTGCGGATGAGGTTGCTGAACCAGGCTTTATTATCTGGATTTATTAGCAGTGCCTTTGCTGCCTGAAGACGTACAGGACGACTGAATCGAGCTGGAGGAGGCCGAGCGGGGGGTGCGACATCGTCCAATAGTTCATCTGCCGAGAATGTACCAGAAGCCTTGATGGGCGGTGAAGCGGACGCTGAAGGGCGGATCGGAGGTGATGCGGTAGGCAAAGCCGCAGCAGGCCGGATAGGCGGTGATGAGGGTGTTGGCCGGGACGCAGCAGGACGGATAGGAGGCGACGATGGAGGTCGCACGGTTTTAGCGAGACCTGTAGGACCCTGGGGCATCTTAGCGTTAAGTCTCTTGGATGAGCTCACCTTTTTGGCCGCACCTGCTGGGGGTGCAGCGCTTTTAGGACCAGATGGCTTAGCGCCGGCTCGATATCGGATCTCGGCTCGTCCGAAGGCATCCTTGACTTTGGACATCTGTAGTTCCGGTACACCCTCGACATACGGATTGAACGCTCGCTCCCCCAGGATCTTCATCATCGTCCCCAGGCACTCCGCAGCGTTGGTACGCACTGGCTCCACGCTGTCACTCAAGAGAGACACAAGGGCTTCGGCAATTGGCTTCACCTGGTCCTTGCTTGGGGCATCGAGGGTAGCACAGAGACAACGATGAAGGAATTTGAGAGTTCCTTCCTTGACCTGGGGATTTTTTGATTTCAAGGCCGTCAGAACATCGTCGACAGCATCGGGTAACGATGACTAAGACGATCAGATACGCACGAAAGACGCCAGAATCCACTCACAACCTCGAATAGAGCATCCAATGCCTTTCCAAGAGCGTCTACCACATTCGCCTTGCGCTCCTTGAGTCTCTCCAAGCAACCAGTCATGATGCTACCCCTGAATCTCCCAAACGGCTTGCCAATCCCTTTTGCTAGACCTTCGATCACCTTGGTCGCCTCGATTACCACGTTGACATTCGCGTCGGACTTGCATTTAACTCCTAACGTTGAAGCGACAGATCCATAGGCGTCGAGGTTACTTTGCGCTATCCGGGCGTTCTGTGGCTGCGACAGGATCTTGCTACACTCTTCCAGCGATTCCAGCCTGTCCTTCCATTTGCTCGATGCTAAACGCTCATCCAGATCGGAAGGGAACAGCGCTAATACATCCACTGGGTCCAGGAGGGACCGTGGGTCAAACGGGGCCGCCTCTTCAGGCTCATCCTCTGCAGCCCTGCCGTTGCCGCCATCGCCGCCTGCAGCATCCCTCTCCCGTTGTGCCTTCCGCGTCCAACGGCTAGGCTTGCCCGAGCCTGCACCTTTGTGCTCTGAGTCCAGGCTGTCAAATGACTTTTGCAGCTCCGTCATCTGTACCGGTTTCAGGTCGGCCAGCGCGGGTAGCAGGGCTGCCCCGAGATAGGTGTAAAGAGTCACTACGAGAGACGTCCCCTCTGCTCGGACGTTTTTGTCGGGGTGTGCGAACATCTTTGAAAGGACTTTGAGGATGGGCTTGATATTGCCCAAGGCTTGTGGGCCGAAGAACCTGATGTTCAGCATCCGTTCCCACTGGGAAACTTACTCGACGACCTCTTTCAAACAGGTAATGGTACCTGCCACAATTTTTGGTTGCTTAGAGTCGATACCTGGCAGCAAGTCCCCCTGTCACCGATCAGCCTGTTGCACGAGGTCTCATGCTTACTATTACTCCGTCTCCGCCGTTCTCCACCTCGACATACATCGCACATAAGTCCAGCCCTTTCCGCTTGGTCCCTGCTCGGGCTGCACCCAGCGATTTTTCGACGATGGCCGGGACGACGTCAGACCGAGTGCTGCCTCACCATTAGCTCCAAGGTTAACGCACAGAAAGAAGACAAAAAATAGAGAACACGTACCGTGAAGAGCTCTCCCCGCTATTCTGAACAATCGCCAGAACCGCCTCTATTCCCTTCTCCTGTGCCACGGCGTTGGCATCCAAACACCATTTCTTTCTGGTCATCGTCAGCAAAGCCGTCCGAGGTCCAGAATAGCTCGAACTGACAATAATGAGCCGTCTGAAACGTATGGACGAAAGAAGGGGTCGGTATCTGAAGCTGTCTTTGCAGATTTGGCAATGACATCGTTGTAGGCTGACAGCCGTGCTTTCCAATTCTGTACATCTGTCAGAATGGCCACTTATCGCTAGGAGATGTCAAGTAATTAAGAGGGATGACGCACCTTGTGCTGACTCCGCTCGACTAAAGGAATCTGAGTGAAATCCTCCTCTTGAGGAGGTTCGCCGTCCATATTGCTCGAGTCGCCTGTATCCGATTACTGTGGTTTCCACTTGAACTTCAACTGAAGAGGTCGGTATCCCTTATGCTGTGGTATACATATATGAACGAGTTGTAAGCTGTGAGCGTAGACGCAGAGGTCGCTGATCTAATCGAGAGGTCGTCGTTGTTTACGCTTTGCTGGTTCACTCAACCACGGCGCGCCCAGACTCGCGTTGACGGGAGCAAATCCACGTGGTCTTGGAAACCCGGCTTCCGGCCAGCCCTCGAGTCACTCTGTTGAACCTCGTCGTCGGTGCTACTCTTTCGATTACTCTTCGCATTCACCTTTGGAACGGGCTGCTGCATAGTAGGTGGAGAGTCGTGCAGTCATGTCGGGTGACTACGAGGCTGCAGTTAGGGAAAGTTCACCGGAGGAGAGTTGCCCTTTGTGTCCTTCCACTGGCCCTCCAGCGCGTTCAGCAGTCGCTGCAACCGCCCAAGCTGCTCCTCTGCAAACAGTGCAAGACGCGACTGCGATATCAGAAAGGACCGCATCCCAGACATCGTCCTTTCAAATCGGCTTCTCAAGCTTGCAGCCTACGGCTTTGCCCCCAACCCCGCCTGACACCGCGTCCCCCACCGATGATGATTCGTACCATTGGATCGCATGTAGCAACTGCGATAAATGGTACCATTCAGTCTGCGTACTGTTGGGAGGACCCGAATGGGTCCAAGGCGTTCCAACGGAGGTCAGGCAGGAGATCGAAAAGAATCATCAAGAAGAAGGCGCTTGGACAAACTGGACAGAATGGGTCGGCCGATGGTGAGTGCACTAATATGTTGGTGGCGCTTGTAGCAGTTTTTGATGAGATCCAGGTACTGCAAAGACTGTCTGCAGACCGAGATACCATCCACCTCGAGCTCTCGCCATCATCCTCTCGTCGCTACACTCAAGAAAGGCTTCCCTCCTAATCGAAAGCCCAAGGGGGCTTCGAGATCGAGCCAGGCTCATAAGCGGTCGTCGAGTGCAGCTCACGATGGATCTGCAGCTTCGCCTGGGACTTCGATAAAGCGACGTCGCACAGCCGAAAGTCAGATTGCATTCAGCCCAGACTCGATGCGAGCTAGATACGATACGAGCATCGAGCGTAAGCCGCTCATGGACCGCAGTGGGGGACTGGAATTAGGTGTAAATGAGCTTCATGCTGGAGATGATCATGGCGAAGGTTCTTCCAGATCTTCTGTCCATTCAACACCGCGTGGAGCCTCTCAGGATCCTCATGGAGTGGCAGGCGAGGTGTCCAGTCGGCCGAAGCGACAAGCAGCATTGAACAGACCTGACTATCACGCCCTGCACAACCACGACGCGGCCCCAACATCTCGATGGTTGGATCTCATCACCGATCCAGAGAGATACGGTGCCACAATCAACGCAGGTAAGTGCCCTTTCCATGTCCGCGTACTCGTTAGCTGAATGTAACTCAGACAATTTCCCTCGCGTGCCTGCGTCTTTGCTGACCAAAGAGTGGATCGACTCGCCCACTGCACATTCTCCTCCAACTAGGTATCCAGACCCAGATAACGACGCGAAGCCAATGCAGCCCACTGGCGACTATCCACCAACCTTGTTCTATGGAGCGATGCGAGAACCTTTGGTGGTCCGGAAAGAAGATGGTGGATTCGAGGGCATGGGCGGGAGGTTGCCTAGCAAGGATCTGACTGTTGCAGATGTTGCTCGACTAGTCGGCCCAGATGTCCATGTTCCAGTCATCGGTCCGTACAAATGCCAAGGCTAAACGAGCGTTCTACAGGCTGATGGAGCTCAGATGTTGGCACGCAGAGGTCGAGCCAGTGGCCATTGTCGCGCTGGGCTGAATACGTCCATCTATGTGCTCATCCGACTCACACGGCCAGCAGCCCAGACATGGAGGTCTTGCGTGGCAAGACGTACAATATCATATCCCTCGAAATCACAGGCACAGATCTTGCGAAACGAGTCCGGCCACCTCGATTAGTGCGAGAAGTGGACTGGGTTGATCTGTTCTGGAAATTTGGCCCAGATGGCAAGCCAGGCGAGGTGGCAGCCCTGCGTGAGGAGATGGATGGGACGGCAGTGACAGCGGAGGGTGGAGGGGATGTGAGAAATGCATTGACGGGGAAGAAGGGCAAAGGCGCCAGCTGGCCAAAGGTCCAGCTGTATTGTTTGGTGCGACTTGATTCTCGTACCTCGATTCGAGAGCTTACGTTATTAGATGGGTACGAAAGGCTCCTGGACGGTATGCGGTCCTGAGTTTGAACGCAGACTAGTGGCTAACGCCTAACCAGGACTGGCACGTCGACTTCGCCGCAAGTTCCGTCTATTACACTGTGCATACCGGAGCCAAGGTGGGTTCGAATCAGCCCAGTCCTGAGTCACTCATTCATGCCTACAGACCTTCTTCTTCATTCGACCGACAGAGAAGAATCTCAAAGCATACACCACTTGTACGTTGTAATGCACCTCACGCGACCCTCGCTGACAGCCTCAGGGTGTGGATCGAGCGAACTACAGCACTCGACATGGCTCGGAAGCATGTGTGATGATGATGTTCGTAAAGTGACTTTGCGTGCTGGCGATACCATGTGAGCCATCTTCGTCTGCTCACGTGGATCAAGAGCTGACATGTTCAGGATCATTCCTTCAGGCTATATACACGCGGTTGTAAGTTCATTGTGGCAATTTCCGCTCATGTCAGTACACTCCCCTTGATTCCATTGTCTTTGGAGGCAATTTTCTGCACTCTTATGACATCCCAACGCGTAAGGAGTTCGACACTCGTCCCGTTATCTGCTGAAGACTTTCAGAGTTGCGTTTGCGGCAGATCGAGATCGATACCAAGGTCCCTCCCATGTTCCGCTTCCCACAGCTGGACAAGTGAGTCGCTGCTCATCGCATCGGCATGCTTCTAATGGATCAGACTGTGTTGGTATGTGGCGGAACGGTACTGTGGGGATCTACGTCAGCTCCGAGCATATAGACCTCGATCAACGACTAGCCCAACCCCACCACATCCTCGGATCCTAGCTGGGCTAGTCTACCTGGCCCATTTCCTGAGCTCCCAAGTCGCCGTATTGGAGGACGAGACTGCTGAGGACAAGGCTCGAAAATCAGTGTATGATAAAATCCCGGCTGAAGTCGTGCGAGATCCCGCGGGCCTTGCCAAGGAGCTCTTGTGGCGTGTTGAGCGAGAGCTCGCGATGATGAATATACCGATAGATATGGTTGATGAGAATGGGTCAGAAGTCAAGTGGAATGGCGAAACCAAGGAGGTTCGGAATGGGAAGAACCGGGTCAACAGTATCAAGCAAAGAGCAGCAAATGGTACGGGGTTGAGGATGTTATCGTCAATGTCTAGGACGGACAACTTCCACCCAGCGTGAGTTTTGGTATGATGAGCGACCTATCTTTCCGCTAAGCGTCATAGGCCATGGAACGAACATCACATTCCAGTTGCGCGGGAAGTCACCGCCGTCCAGCTGCCTCGTCCGTCCAAGGAGGGATACGGTCGTCCCTGCGACGTTGAGGAGCAAGCGAACAAGGAAGTCAAAATCAGACGCCAATCAAGAAGCAGGGTACGGTATCTGGACGATGGTCGCGTCGTGCAAGAGGATCAAGACGTGGTGTTCACTGAGACGAGGATCTCGTGGCCTGCACCGTCCGGTGGCGGCTCGAGTAGACCGGACGTGAATGGCGGAGGCGTGCATGTGGAGGACGAGCTGAAGAGCGAAGATTGATCCGTGTTGACATGTTGACATGCATATGTTGTGGGATTAGATCGCCTATATCTCCGTGTCCCATCCCTAACCACTCCCTCGTGGTCTCCCACGGTCGATCTACGTTTTCCAACTGAGATTTCTCAAAAATCCAGTCGAACCTCTTCGCTGCTACCAACACTTGCAAAGAGCTGCTCCTTTATCCCTTGCGTCGACCCAAGACACTCTGAACGAGGACCGTTCAAGATTCCCATCCGATCACTGTCCAATTTGCTGCGTTCTTCCGTGCTTCGTGGTCATTGCAGCCCCTCTGGACCTCGACACTGCCAAGCTTTGACTATTGCTCACCTCGCACACCAGTTCCAACACCGGCAAGCGTCGAGCGTCTCTCCATCACCCCGAGGCTCTCCTATTTCTACATTTAGGCAAATACATCACTCACATCACTTTCAACACGAACAACATAACGGGAGAGTAGGAAACATGTCAACCTCAGCTGCTCCGCCCAGCACTACCCCCCGCCCAGCCATCAAATCGGAATACGTGTTGCCCGAGCTCCCAGCGAATGCCGCCAACATACCTGGTGCCGACCCCGAGCGGATTCCGCTGGATAGGTTCAAGTTGGACGTTGCGGCGCTTGTTGCTGAGGCTTGGGATGAGGATCTGGCCAGGGTCTTTGGCGGCGTTGATGCTGGTGGGTCGTCTGTTTCTCTTTCCTTCACCTGCTTTCCTTCTTTGCTATGTTTTCCTTTCTCGCTATGCTTTCATACTGCGTATCTCGTCGTTCTCCTTCCTTCCCGGAAATCAACTGCTCTTTATGACCTCTGCGTGTCTTGTCTCCCGCTGTGGTCTCTTGTCTCCCTTTGTCTCCCTTCATCCTTATTAGCACTCTTGTAATCTGAATGGAAGATCGCGAGCTGGTGTGAAGCGGCAATTAGCAGGAGGGGTCAAAAGGTCGCAGGAGAGCTGTCCAGGTGCTACAATGTCAAACAGAAAGCGTGCCAGGCAAGCGGGAACCAGGAGCTGATCCGTAATCCAGGTAAAAAGGGCGCAGATTTAGCAGTCGCCATTCCGAGGTTCAAGAAAGGCAAGCCAGATGAGTGGGGCAAGAAGGTCATTGCTGCTGTGAGTCTGAGCTTGGACTCCACAACATACATGCATTCGTGGTTCCGCCGTCCCCACTCTTGCTCGATCCCACACTCTCAATTCAGCGTGGCAGAGAGTGGGATGATAGCTGATGAAATCAGTTCAAGCCAAATGCGTGTATTTCAGAAGTGAAGCTTGTTGGCGCATTCTTGTACTTTACTCTCAAGTGAGCTTCCGTTCGTAATGACTTGAGCAAGCTGACAGACGCAGCAAACGGTCCTTCACTTACCATATCCTCCGGCAAATCAATCTCACCTCGACCGCTGCGCGCGACAACCCCACCTCTCACACCCTGGCATACGGCACGACCGACGAGTTCGCCGGGAAACACATGCTCATTGATTTCTCGTCACCTAACATTGCCAAACCATTCCACGCGGGCCACTTGCGTTCCACCATCATCGGCGCAGTGATCTCCAACCTCCACGAAGCTTTCGGGTGGCGTGTAACCCGTCTCAACTACCTTGGCGACTGGGGAACGCAATATGGGATGCTGAGTGTCGGTTTTGAGCGGTACGGAAATGAGGAGGAGTTGGTCGCGGACCCGATCATGCATCTCTACAAGGTGAGTCCGCTTCCGTCCAGAAGCACAGTGGATAGGTACTGATTGCTTAGGTGTATGTCCGGATCAATCAGGACAGGCAGGCGGAGACGGACAAATTCAATGCGGGCGAGGAGATTGACTCGGAGACCACCGTCCATGCACTGGCGAAGAAGGTCTTCAAGGACATGGAGGATGGTGTGGAACTCTAGTTAAAGGATGACACCAGAGAGGCTGACGCTCTCTGTCCTGTAGGAGAACCCACAGCGATTGCTCGGTGGAAGCGGTTCAGGGATCTGTCGATCGAGAAGCTCAAGCAGACGTACAAGGAGCTCAACATCGAATTTGATGTCTACTGGGGCGAGAGCCAAGTCGCCGCCGAGTCAATGGAGCGAGCTATTCGGATTGTGCAGGAGAAGAATCTGGTCGTGGAGGATCGCGGAGCTCTGTTGGTGGATCTGGAGAAATACAAGTTGGAGAAGGCTATTATCCGGAAAGGAGGTGAGCTGGAGGTCTCCTGGCGTGGTACTGAGTCAGCTGACATGAGCAGACGGAACCTCGATCTACCTCACTCGAGACCTTGGCGGAGCATACGACAAATGGCTGAAATACAAATTCGACAAGCACATCTACGTTGTGCAAGCCGCACAGACACTGCATTTCAAGCAGGCGTTCAAGACTGTCGAGTTGATGGGTGAGGAGTACGCTGGGCGGTTAGAGCACATTTCTTTTGGTGAGTCACCTTTCACGCGTTTGAGATTGAAGCATTGGATGTAAAAACTGATTGTGCAGGTATGGTGACCGGCATGTCAACGCGAAGGGGGACTGTGGTGTTCCTTGACGATATTCTAGAAGAAGCAACGATCTCGATGCACGAGCAGATGCGGAGTAATGAGGCCAAGTACGCCCAAGTCGAGGATCCCGAGACGACGAGCAAGATCATCGGTCAGACCGCGGTCAAGATCCAGGATCTGTCTGGCAAACGGTACGTTCCAAGCTGGTCTCGACTCGCTTGACAGTTTTCATCTTGTCCTCGACTCGCTTCCCTGTCCTTGTGCTGTTTTCCTCGACCCTTAGCTGTCTTTGTGTAATTGCTCACACGCGGGTGTAGGGTCAACGATTACGCATTCAACATGAAACGATGCACGTCATTCGAGGGCGACTTTGGGCCATTTATCCAGTACTCGCACGTCCGCCTATGCTCGGTGCAGCGCAAGAACCCAAACGTGACCTTGCCATCTAGCGCCGACGAGATTGACCTGGCGGTGCTTGATGAGCCCAAGATTCACGAAATCATCTACCTCCTGGCGAATTATCCGGCGGCCGTACGCACAGCGTACCAGTTCAACGAGCCGTCGACGCTAGTGACGTGGTGTTTCCGCCTGAGTCACTTGGTGGGCTCGGCTTGGGAGAGCGTCAAGGTCAGCGGCGCGAGCGAGGAGGAAGCGAAAGCCAGGTTGTTCCTCTACGTCCAGACGAGGGAGGTGCTGGCGAGCGCGATGAGGCTGCTGAGTCTTACGCCTATCGAGCGGATGTAGTTCACCAGGTGGACATGTGGAGACGGATGCCATGTGTGCGGGTGGGAGGTGCCGCCATGCCGGCATGGAGGTTTACAGTGCCGTGACGCCGGTGTGGAGCTGGAGGACCGAGTCGCCGAGGTAGACCAGGTAGAGAGCTGGGATATCATGCACATGGTATTCGGGTCGCGAGAAGGCTGGACGGTAATGGAATCTGTAATCAGACACATCTACATCACAAAGTACCATCGCACGTTGGGCACCCATCGCACACTAGGTGCTCAGTCTGGGTGATCCGAGGTTAGTCTGATCCGAGGTCTGGGGGTGAGAAGGGTGTGGGTATCGGACGTGTGTGACCGCAGCGGGATGTTTTGACCAGAACCAGCCGGGAGTCCAGAGGGGACCGATCTAGCCTCTCTCTTGCACCGGATCAACTGGTCAGCAGATCAACAGAAAAAAACAAATCAACTGGTGAACGGGTCTACGTTTCAACGGATCAACGGATCAGTCAGAGAATTGGAGGAATCGGAGCAATGGATTGGCCACTCGGGCTCTCCGACTCTCCGCTTCTGGTCTCGGACTCTGTGCTTCTGGTCTCGAACTCTCTGCTTCTGGTCTCGGAGTCTAGGCAGAGTCTCAGAGTCTCAGATCCTCCGACAAGCCTCTCAGAATCGCGTCCCTGAATCGATGAATACCAGTCTCGCACATGCTTATTTCAGTAATGAGGATGATTCTGACCAGCGTCCAGAGGGCTGCCAGTGTGAACGCGCACGGCCGACCGGAGGAGCGGCCTATCGAAGGGACGTGGTGACGTGACGGTACGGTACGGCTATGGTGATGCCGATTCCGATGTAACGACGATGCCGATGTAACGGCGATGGCAATGTAACGGGACGGTAATGGAACGGGACGGCGGGACGCACTCTCTGAACATCTATCTGGACGTCTGTACAGCCCGTCACGCTGTTCCTGAAACCGAGGCACCCGCTACCCAGCAGATGCGTGATGAGCTGACCGCAGCCGATTGCTGCGTCTCAAAGCGGCCGTGTGCCCACTAGCGAACCGTCCAGTGGGTCTCTTTGTCCTCGTGCTCTCGTGCTCTCGTGCTCTCGTGCTCTCGTGTCCGGTGAGCATTGTCCGTTTCGGCTCGTCTGTCAGCTGTGGCTGCCCAAAGTGACAGTCTGATGGCGTTTCATCTCATTTCCCATTCTCCAATCTCCATTTCCCACTGCGCAGTCCCGCGGATTCCGCCATCCCACCTCAAGACAACAGGACAACGAGGACAATACCGGCAGGTTACCCGACTAGCTCTCTCGCCGACAACCAGACGCGGGGGGCGATACCGCCGGCATAGCCGAGGAGCTCTCTCTGAAAACAAGAACAAGGACAATGCGGACGATACTATCTGTCTCCTGGAGGTGCCTCCTCTGAAGACAGCAAGACAATGAACACCAGAACATCAGGCGCCAGACTAGCTCGTCGTCGTCGAGAACAATAGACCACGGGGGCATAGATAACGTCGGTTTTAACTCTGTAACATCTACCCCTTGGACCACGTGGCTGACATGACGGCGCGAGACTGTTTGCAGTTGCTTGCCTTCTCCCGCTCCCTCCCTCCTCCTCCCTCCTCCTCCTCCCTCCTCTCTCCTCGCTCCCTCCTCCTCCTCCCTCCTCCTCCCTCGTCCCTCCATCTTCTATTTCTCTTCTTCTCGTCTTCTGCGGGTCTTACTTCCTCTCCTCCCCCTCCGATGCAGTAGCATCCTTCCCGCCCCTTCGTCCGGCTTCCTTTGTCCCGCCGCGATATCAGTTTTCCCGAGCTCCACACCTGTGATATCACGAGCAGGACAAGGATTTGCCCCCGAGAGACCAGGGAAGACAAACAAGGTAGAAGCGGAGAGCTCCAGTCAGAACATGAACAAACAATGGCTTTCACAACAATGGGTTCCGCACCGGATCTGACTCCCGAGGTCGACCACACTGTCGGGTCACGCACACGAGCGCAATTGCCATTGACATGCGGATGGGATGCGGATGATGATGGTGGCTGACCTTATTGTTGATGGAACACTCCTCCTCGCCGATGTTTTAGCATCATTGAGAGCATTGCCTCCCCTCGCCGACGCTCGCGTCCCACACGGTAGCCTGTTTCTACTGATGCTCGTGCTTTCGCACTCGGGATAGAAGAACGAGGGACAGGGCCTTCCAGCGAGATATAGGGCCTTGGAAGGACATAATCTGGGAGTGGACGGCGAGGATAGGGAGGCAGAGGGCGTATCAAAGACAATAAATCCATTTCCACCACCAGCTCGATCCTTCCTCCTGCCTTCCTCTTCGTTCCTTCTTCCTTCCTTGCCGGTCGTCCTTCCGTCCTCCCCTCCCTCGTGAGCTACTTCATTAAGCGGCTCCCTTGTCCTCCAAAGTGCCCAGGTGTCAAAAGGCATCCCGTCGACACGGGGACGGCGAACTCGGACCACGCAAGAATCGATCACCCCTCGGTTCTCCAGCTGCCCATATCCGCCGCTCAGTGGTTTATTAGGACGACGAGCGGTGAAAGAAAGAAAGAAAGCATCGACCCCTTCATCCCGTCGTCTCTTGTGCTTACTCCCTCTTCCATCACGTCGTCCAAACGTCCTTCTCAACATAGCGTCCGAACTCACGGTTGGATCGTTGACTCTTTGTGGATCGCCATTCCCCTCGTGTCCTAACCATCAGCCGTTGTCTGTGCGCACCAAGCACGTCCCACGCTCCTTATCTAGCGATCACCAACTTTAGACGATACACTACTTCGTCGTGAGTCCTCTCTCAACTGGATGGCATCCGTCGCCAAGATGCTCGTCGCGCAACGTCATGCTGACACCACCGTGCCCCCCCCCCCCCCGCGGTTCGCCTTGCGATCCCCTCGCCACACGTTACACCCATCATTGCATCGTCGCCACTGGCTTCACCACCATCAGCTGCCTACTCTGTACTCTCGGCAATCTGCACGCCCATCAGACGCCCACCACCCTTGCCACCCGCGCTCCCTGCCTTTCCTTCGGCTTGCCGTTGTCTCGTCGCCGGCCCGAGAACTCACAGACCCCCAACCCTCCTTTGATATACTCGGCCTCGAAAACCCCCTTTCCCTTGATCATCTGCTCACAATTTTTTTTGCACCGCACCGGGTTTTTGATCGTAACTAGACGGCGGATTCCTTTGGCTGTCGCCACTCTGCTCTCCTGCCTGTTTGCTTCCTCGTTCCCATCCCCCTGCCGTTTCATACCAGGCTGCGGAGCTTGCGCCCGAGTTTTCCACCCCCACTCGTGGCCCACTAGCGGTTATCGGCCACCGTGACCCCCAATCGAGATTTTCATCCGACATCAGGCTTTTGGACCTCGACCGTGGGCTCAAACGCATCAGTAATTGGCTTATAGGCTTATCAGGTGAGAGACGCCACTGCATCATACCACGAAATGAGACTCTTAACGTGTCACCGTTTGTGGTCGCGCCATGTCTGATAGCGCCGGCGAATCCACCCCTCTGATCCTCGAGGTCATAGAGCATGCATCACGCTGACCGTAGGATGTTTGTCTGCATCCGCTCCCCCTCCTCCTCTGTGTGACCCCCTCCTTTCGATGATAACGCCCTCCCGCTCTCTCGCTGCGCTATCCCTCAAACCGGGGTTAAAAAACCTTGTCCTAGGCATCTGATCGTTCCTCTCCACTTCCCTGCCCTCGTTTCGGCTGCTGCTCCGCAATCTCCACTTGCCCGACGACCTCCTCCCATACTTAACCACGGCTGATTCCGGCAAGACCGACTCTCGTTTTCTCTCTTCCATTAGACTCCTACCAAAATCAAACACAAAAACACACAGACTCTGTCTGTCGACCGGCGTTGCTCGCCTCCAAAAAAGTCGCCTGTACCACGCCCTATTTCCACACGCCATCTGGTCCTCCGCGCGCCGATCCTTCTGCTCTCATCAGAGCTCTCCAAAAAAGTAGACAGAAGAAAAAAAAATCGAAGACCAAAGGAGGGTGCCTCGCTGTCGCCATGGAGGTTCTCGACGTGAGTCTGGCTGTGTTTATGACCCACACCACTCTTCTTTCTCTGCGTCTGTCTGCCTAGAGCATATCAACTGCGTCGTCCTCTATAGACAGTCTGTAACAGTAGCCTGTCGGGGAGGAACAGTCTCATCCTCTACTTTCCCACTCTTCATCCCCCTGTCATCTGCTAGTATCCACCTGCTAACGAACCGATCCCTTCCTTCCAAAATGGTCTCTACCGCCACTCCTCCCACTTCCGCCCACGACCTGCTCCATCCAACCTTCCGCAACATGTCCCAACCGCCCCGCCGACCTTTCCCAACCCGCCACACTCCTACCGCACTGACTCATCGATCTACGGGCTCGATAACTCTCCGTACAAATGCCGGCCGTCTCGCTGCTCTGCCTTACTCTACGCCTTCTCGAAATGCCAAACGTCCACGACAAACCTCCCATGTACCCGCTTCTGATCCTCAGCTTATCAACGATAGCAACAAGGTTGGTCCCGGACACGATATCTACGCCCGACCGTACGTCTGTCAGTTCCAGAAATGTGACAGGGCATTTGCCCGCAAATCCGACCTTGTGAGGCATCTTCGTATCCACACCAATGACAGGTCAGTTTGCCCGAATCATAGAACAGCAGATCAGCTGACGTCTCAGACCCTTCATTTGCCTGTACCAAGGATGTGGCAAGAGCTTCATCCAGCGTTCCGCTCTCACTGTGCATACACGCGTCCAGTGCGTTGCCCTTCTTCGCACCAGACAGTAAACTGACACGAGCAGCACGGGAGAGCGACCTCACCACTGCGAAATATGCATGAAGGCGTTCGCTGATTCAAGCTCGCTGGCTCGTCACCGCCGCGTCCAGTGAGCTTCCTGTTCCGTGTCCAAGACAGATGGGCTCTCACTGATCTCGGCAGCACTGGGAAACGACCGTATGCGTGCAAAATTGCTGGCTGTGGCAGGGCATTCGCCCGCCGCAACACCTATGTCAAGCACTTTAGGCGAACGCACCCGGATCAGCCACTTCCCGCAGCCAGTTCTGTTCTCCGCAACACGCCTCAGATCCCAGTCTATATGACGCGCGCTCCGGATGGGTCCTTCGTCCCTTCTGGACCTCTCAGCTCCACCGGTCGATACCACGTCCCCGCCAGCGCCAGTCACCCCCACTTCGTCGCCGCCCCTTACCCGTCAGAGGGTGCGGCGTATGCGGGCCATGGCGGCCACTGCTTCCCCGGAGCTGCCCACGGAAATTTCCGACCCAATTTCTTTCAAGGCAGTCAAGGCGGCTCTCCAGCCACACGCCAGCCCCTCAGCGCCACGGTGTCGTACCACTCTCTTCAGTCCCCCGGCACTGTCGATCCCAACACCATGGGGAACGAGCCCCATACTGTCGCCACTCCAATCACCTCCAACCAAGGTGGGAACGGCGGTCCCGTCGGACATCTGCAATACCCCGGCGGCTCACAAACGCGTGCGCCGTTCTCGCAGTACCCAATTGCGCGCTTTGCAAGTGACGGCGCAGTAACCTTCTTCAAAACGGAACCATCCGAGCCCAGATCAGTCTCCGACTCTGCCAGTCAGCCGCCAAGATTTCAAGCTTACACCCCCATATCGTACAATGGTGGTATTGGTGGGTTTCAGCCTGGTCAACTGGCTCTGCCGCCGCAACACATGGCGCATCTTCAGCCGTCGTATCTTTCGCCGCCGTTTTCGCTCCCGTCTTCCCAAGGTCGTGGACAGAGACTGTCACTCTCTTCGGACACACCGTCGTTAGACTACGATCGGGGATCGTCTCCTGAAGCACTCGTGGACATCAATTCTATGCCGTCGATAAATTATTATTCCCTCAATGGCGGCGGACCCGCTTTCGTGCCTCATTCTGCCACTCAGGCGAGCCAATTCAACCCTCTCACGCATGGTCCGCCGCAGATCATGACCTCCACTACGCCACAGCCGGATCGGCTTCACAGCGCCCCACCGATGATGCAGCGCTTCAATTCGATGCCCGCGGTGCCATCTGTCCCCGGATGGTCTCTCGCGGGTCCCTATACCAATGGGCACCGGGATGCGCAATCGACCGGGGACAGGCGCAACAGAGAGGAAGAAGAGTGGGAGGAGCTTCAAGAACAGATGTTGAGCCGGGAAGCGTCTGATGGCGGCAAAGACAGCGAGGAGGGTGCAGATTCGGGCGTCAAGAAAGTCTCGCATGAGGAAGAGGCGTCGCAGACTGCTACGCCGGAGAAAGGTTGGATCAACTCGAATGGCCGCGCTTCGACGTCCCAAAACATGTTGTCGTCTGGCGCGTCGTCATCCTCGGCGTCTTCAACACTGGTGGCAACTTCGTTGGATAGTCTGCCAATGACCCAGCGCCCTCCGATCTCTATATACCCTCAACACACTCATCACATGGGTTTCACGCCATACTACCCTCACGGATTCTATCCCATCCCGCTCACTCCAGCCGACGCAAATCCCGGATGGCTAGCCCCAGAGCCAAGCAAGTGCGACTCGCAGTGTGCCCTCACCCTCACGACCAATGCCCCCGACCTGCTGCCCCGACCATACGTCGCGAGCAACTACACGGACCAGTCGAGGAACGAGAGCGAAGGTGACTGTGAGCACAGCATCACCCTCACCACCCCGGCGCAGCTGGGTCGTCGGGACTCGAGTGACGTAGCGACGGTCGGGTTGGGTCTCGCCAACGTGCAATTTGACGAGCGTGAAGCACCGGTGCCTGCCGCCTGCTCGTCAGGCGAGGGCGAGGAGGAGCTGGAGAGCGATTTCGACATGGAGCGCCTGGATGAGAGCAATGGTGAATTTGTGCTGGGCAGCAAGAAGCGGGCGGTCAATGCGAAGAAGGCCAAGAAGACGAGTCATAAATCCGGTATCAAGGCGACGAGGCGCAAGTAGGATAGGCCGGATACCCTGGTAGTACGAGAGGGAGTGTGGGCGGGGAAGTGGAGAGAAGACGCCAACGACAAACGCGATACCCAGAGCACCCAGAGACAGGACTGCGGATACCCCGAACCGATCATGTGTAACGAGTTCACGAGGACGACTGTGACCTTCTCAACAGCCTTTTAATACTTTTCGAGTTCTTTCACCGCATGCTTTGACCCCACTCACGCGCAACACCCTCATGCAACACACACCGACCGCTCAGCTCTCCAAAATCGACCCTTTGCATCGATCACGCCGCACATCTCATCATACTCGATCTGCAAATTCCCATCCATGGCATCCCCACCGCTCCAGCCCTCTCGACTCTGGGTGTGAGAAAATTCATGACTCGCGACTGCGGGACTGGTCTTGGAGCCAGCAGACCAAAAACGAAAAGGGAGAGAAAAGGAAAAACACACACGACAGAGTTCCTCTTGGCGGTTGTCACATTTATATCCATTCCACACTCCATCACGTCTTATTCTTTATTCGCTCTGGCGCTCTATCCGGCTCGTCGTTTGTATAGGAGACAGGGGCGATTACGACGTACAGTGGTCTTGCACGCGATGACACGTGGACACGGATAGCGAGCACCTTAGTACTACCGTACTAGCCACCGGATCCAAGGTAGATAGATAGTCGAGGAGCCACGCCCTCATGGCCCAGATCATGCATCCATGTGCGCTGTGACTCGTGACCCTGCCGCACTGCACCGCACCACACGCCAGCGGAGCCGACGTCGGTCTTGGAGTCTATACAGCGTCCGCTTGATGGAGTGTTATGGTCTGGCTGGAGTCAGAGTCGGGAGTCAGAGTCAGAGTCAGGCGTCGAGCGAGGAGGCCAGATGGTAAGTGTCCGAAGGCGGATGGTCAGAATGACGACGACGGGAGGTCAGAACGACGACGACGGTGGTCAGAACGACGAGGGCGGACGGCCAGAAATGCAGTGCTCATGGTGGATAAGGAGTCGGGAGCGACCTATGCACATGCTGCCAGATACATGCGATGCAAATGAGGAGATGAAGCCGACGCGATGCGACAACAGAAAGCAAAACCAGACACACCGACGACACCCTACGAGGTGTAGTATCGGTCCCTGCGGGGTCGTCAGCTCCGTGTTGTCTGTTTGTTTCTCTGTGCGTGTTCTCTGTGTCTGTATCCGCGGTGTCTGTGTTCTCTGTGTCTGTGTTCTCTGTGCACTCTGTTCGCCAGCACGAACGAAGTTGCAACGTACCCGATGTGCCCCATACCTGTACCAGAGGTCAGCTTCGTCCACGCTACAGTACTGCATCCAATGCTTCGGGCCACAAGGCCACTGTCATGGCCACTGTCCCCCGTCAGACCATCGTAGTCGAGACAATCCACGTAGTCGACAGACCCAAGCCGTCAAAGACTGAAACAGCCTAGATATCCAAAAAATAGCGATAGGAGAGCGTCCACTCGTCGGAAGGAACGAGGCGAGGAAGCGCAACACCACTCACCGGGAGTGACCACCCACGCCCGTTTCTCCGTGACGACCAGCTCCCGCCTGCCCTTGCGTGAGAACTTGAGCTCCTCCGTCACCCGCTTGACTGGCATGCGGAACTCGTCCCCCTTGAGCTCTACCTCGACTCGAGCGCCATCGATATCGCCCCCCTCACCGGCACCGGCCCCGTCACCGGCACCGGCACCGTCACCACGGCCACGGCCACGGACACCACCACCACGGACATCGGGGGTGTCGTCCACGACCCGAACTGCAAAGTCCGCCTCGCCGGCCGCCTCGCCGACGACCACATCCGTCAATGGGAAATGCATCTCCTGCAGGCCGGTATCGATGGCGGCCGTGACGATTTTCACGGCGGGAAAGGCGCGGTGTACCGATGCCAGACCGCGTCGTGAGATCAGGTAGGCGAGGAAGATGATGTTGCTTTCTGGGCATAGTCAGCCTCAGCTTCAATCATGAGATGTAGTCAACCTCAGCTTCAACCATGAGATGGCCATGTGCTGGTGACCACAGTATTCAGGGAGGGACAACAAGAGAAAGAACGTACCAGGAACACCGTGGTCCAGCAACACGCGGATGGCCATGACTGCGGAATCAGCGACCACCTTTCTCTGCCTCGACATATGACTCACGCGACGCTGCACCTGTACCCAACTATACCGTTCCGTTAGGATGAAAACTACAAGACATGTGACTTAAGTCTGGCTCTGGACGGACCTGAGAATCCAGTAACAGCGCTCTGACATTCCCGCTAGTCTCCCTGCTCTTGATGCAGCGCGGCAGGTCACTGCTCAGCAGTAGGGGCTCTCCCGTCTTCGGATCCGATTGGATGAGCATCGCTCCCAACGGTACATCCCGTATCACACGCCTCAGACCATTCGCAAACGGTCCACCAGAGCGGAGAATCGATATACCCACGAGATACTATTATCATCAGCATGCCGCACGGATATACGATACACGTGGGACGAAAGGAGGTCGAACCACTTACCTCGTTGCATGGTGTCATTCCGGCATAAGTCGCACCAACCGGAGTCCTAATGTTCTTTGGCTGGTAAGGAATCAGGCTCAGCGCCTTTTCGACGATAAGTGTTGAGAGTCGGTCGGCGTAGAATATAAAGTCGCCTCGCTGTGTCTCGCGATCTCTCAGAATTGTCAATATGCCCTACACGTTCTGTTCAGCACAAACGCGGTGCCAGATCTTGAGTTCCGACTTACGAGAAGTTGTGGTTTCTGCTCCAGCAGCACCAGTGCCTCCTCGTCTGGGTGGCCCTTGAGGCCGTTCATCCCTTGCTGGTCTTCGTTACCTGGCCGACCCAGCATATTGCGGAACCGTAATGACCTCGAGTCGAGTTGCCGTTTCACATGTGCGACTAGCAGCTCGACCGCAGTGTCATTGTAGGAGCCAGAGACAATCTGGAAGGTAAACACCGTATTGCGAGCGTGTATGTGCATACCCTCGGGACTCACAATATCTGCAAACTTTGACGAGGGCTGCACAAAGTTGTCATAGCTGTTCTTGACGAAGCGGAGATACTAATAGGCTCCGTCAGCTGGCCTTTATTGTAGCTAGGACGGCGAAAATCTGACCTGGTCTAAGATTCCATCCACGTCTCGACCCCGCTCCTTCACATCCCTACGTATCCGCCGTGCGAGCATCAGGTCCGAATCGCAGTTCTAGACGTCAGAAGCGTCGTCCTCGCGATCAGAGCACTCACGACGAACACTTTGAGATCATAGAGCGCTCTCAGCTCGGCCGACTGCATAGCCATGATGCCCTCCCTACATTGGTCAGCGGAGAGAGGGACGTCTGACCTTGCTCACACGATGATAACGCTCGCTCCGTAGATATACTGCTTCTCGGGTAATCGTTCTGTTACTGCGTCAGTATGTCCAATTATATTCAGACCAAGGATGGGTGATACGGACGATGATGCACGAAAGAGTACAGGGGAATCTGCTTGCGCATCAGCAAGAAGTAGACCATTGCTGACAGACAGAAAGACGGACCTCGGTAGCACGGCCCTGCTTGAGATCTTTCAACGACTGTGTTATATGTCAGCGAAAGAGCTGCAGGTGCCTCTTTGTGAATTTTGGGATCAACGGACTTTGACGAAGAGCTCCATATCGATCGCATCAGGATGATCTATTATCGTCAATGCCACGAGTATCAAGCATCCATGAAAGCTCACCCAGATCCAAGTCGTTGTCAAAGGCTAATGCGATCTCTTCGGGGCTGTGCTTTTTGTAGAAGGAATCTTGCGAGAGGATGAGAACGGTGGGTATATAGTCGAGCGCCGAGAGGATGGCTCGCGCGACATGGGTCTACATTGATCAGCTGTGTGTCCGGACTCTCTCTCTTTCGTTCAAAGATCGCGAGGCGAGGGTTTGTGCGCTGCAAGAGTCGAAAGCTCACCTTGCCAGATGCACTCCCACCTGCAATACCAATCACATACGCTTCGACGTTCCTCCCGTCTGGTCCATACCACGGCGCCCGCCCATGCGACGCCATGACCACATTTTTCGCCTTGAACTCGGGGCTGCGGGCCTGCGACCGCTGCCCAATACGCACGCGCCTTGCTGGAACTTCGGCTGTCATTGGCGTGTCTCCAAGTCGCTGCCAGTTGAACCCAGTGTGCAAGACACATAGAGAGTAGTAATCTCCGGCCGGATCTAGGGTGCCACGTGGGGTGAGTCCCATGACACGTGCCGCTACCAAAAACGTCGAAATGTCAGTGGCCATGGACTGGAAATCTACATAGTCTCCTAGTCTGTGGACACGCAAACGACTGCTCGTGTGCACGTCTCAGCCTGCAGGTGAGAGTGCTCTCGGTACTGGCGAGATACTCGGTAGGTTTGCAGAGAGACCAAGATGCTCTGGCGGAACACTTCAGCCACATCTCGGCTTGTCAAGACCGTGGCTTGTCCAGCTGTCCTGGCTCGACGTGCTCACTCTGGTCGACTGGAAAGAGTCGAGTTGTTTGCTCAGCCCGAGGGGAAGGCACCATCAGCACCCACGTACGACTACAAGTTTCTCGCGAAACCTGCCACTGTCTCCGTACGTCCTCTTCACTCCAGGCTCCAGCGTCCTTGCCACCAAGCTGATGGTGCCAAGATTGTCGGATGCCCGTTCAGGTGAGCAGCACGCTCTGCCATGGCAGCGGCTCGATATCACTGGCGAGTAGCTCACAAGGTCATAGCGGTGGTCAAGGCCGATCAGGCGTCGACCTTGCCCCTAATCGGCTGATCGACGCGGGCCTGATTCCTCAGCTCGCGTCGCTCGGCTGGCAAGTTCACTACGAGAACCAGCAGTCCTTTGTCGACATACCCTACAACCCTATCCCCTCTACATCCTCTTCCGATGGCCCTACAACTCAGCAGCTGCCAGACCCGGATGTAGGACGGATGAAGAAGCCGCGCCTGGTGAGCGCGGTGAACGAGCAGGTGGCCGCTGCGGTTGGCGGCAGCGCGAAGAAGGGGTGGCTGCCTTTGACCCTCGGTGGAGATCATTCGCTGGTGAGTAGCGCATCATAACGTGACACCACGTTTCCTCTTCCACCGTTCTCCGTCACCATTTCATTTCACATAATACGCAATGGAGCTTCGCGAGCCGCACTGTTTCCCAGGACCGCTGAAGGCCGCTGCTGATTGACCTGAACAGGCTATGGGCACTGTGGCCGGCACAAAGTCCATGTACCCCGACGCATGCCTCATTTGGGTGAGTTTCTTAACCGCGTCAGCAGCTAAATGACCAGGTGGACGCACATGCCGATATCAACACCCCACTCACGACTGATTCTGGAAATTTGCACGGCACGCCCGTCTCGTTCTTGCTTGGTCTGGCGGGGACCGACGTCGAGCCGTTCAAGTGGATCAAGCCGTGCTTGAAGCCGTCGGACATGTAAGTCCCTCTCCCCTCATGGACACCCCCGTCGAGGCGCATCATGTCAACTCGTCTCTCACTCTTCCGGCGGGACAACTTTCCTTTTTCACCTGTGATGCTCTCCGGACATTTCTCCCGTGGTCAGGGATGTCGTGTTGACGCCTTTGTAGCGTGTACATCGGCCTGCGCGACATCGATGCGCCTGAAAAGGCCATCCTGCGCGAAACAGGCATAAAGGCATTCAGCATGCACGACGTCGACGCCCATGGGATTGGGCGGATCATGCAGATGGCGCTGGATCTGGTCAACCCTAATCGGGATCGGCCGACCCATCTGAGCTTCGACGTGGATGCGCTTGATCCGACTGTTGCGCCGAGTAGGTCTTGTTACAGCCTATAGCCTTGCTTTCTGTCTTCATTCTTCGCGCCCTCTCCTTCTTTCTGCCTATCTTCTCTGTCCACCGAATTTCCCCAATTTCTGTCCCCACGTCCCCACTTCTCCACGGATTCCCCTTCTGCTTCTATAGATCGTCTCTTCGTCTGCCTCCATTGCCTTCTTCACCATCTCCCGCTGTTCCTGTGGCTGGTCGTACCAGACTGTGAACAGAGGCACTAACCCGCGCAGGCACCGGCACACCTGTGCGAGGCGGCCTCACGTTCCGCGAAGGCCACTACATCACCGAAGCAGTGGCGGAGACCGGTTGTCTCGTCGCACTGGATATCATGGTATGTCCAGGTCCCAGACCTTTCACTGTTATGCCCTACCATCCCACACCCACTCCGATGTCCGGCACCGCATTCTACCTACTGATCCCCATTCTCCCAACAGGAGGTCAACCCTTCTCTACTTGATGCTCGATCGGCGGAAAACACAGTCGCCATCGGCCTCTCACTGGCCCGCGCAGCACTGGGCGAGACGCTTCTCTGAGGAGGCGGCGGATATTGAGGCTGTAGCGCCTTTCGGCTGTCAAATCTGAGCTGCGGTCTTAGCTGTTGCTGGTGCTGGATCAGATGGCCGGATGGCATGTCGAGGACGTGCGCGCGAGGAATGCGGATGTATCTTGCGAGGGGATCATAAGCCGCCAGGAAGGGATGTGAGGGGAGGATCGCGGGGTTGCCAGGAAGAGATGTGAGGGGAGGGTCGCGGGGTCGCCAAAATCGGAATGCGCGGAGGAGGATCTTGAGGGTCGCTAAGAGAGGAATACAGGAGCGCCAGCTTGTCAAGGGACACCTGCAGCCTGCACGTTCGCCCACCGGTGCCGGTCCCCGCCTCACTGGCTTGTCAACGCTTGCAGTACTAGCATTCGCAGCATTCGCATCACTCATATCTACATGCATTGACTGCTACTTCCCCTCTCTCACGTGCGTCCTCCTTCGCGGAATGTTTCTCTTGGTGAATTTATTGAATGGTCGACTCGGTTCCACCGCTGGATACGCGCAGTTGCTAGATCACTGTTGCACTGTAACGTGCCAGCCAAGATATGCAGAGGCCTTGAAAGCACTGGCCCGGCTGGGCCCACGGAGACGGGCATCCCCACGGAAACTGGCACGGCGCTTCACTCGCCACAATACGTGCATCGCACCCATGCTAAGTCGTCCGTTGTACTGTATGCTCCATCCACATACCCATGATCGTCCCGACTCCTCGTGGTCTCGTTTCCTCTCGGTCGTCTCGCTTCGCCCGCCCCCATCTCCACCGACCCTCCTCCACCAATCCTCTATATCCACCAACCTTCCATATCCACCAACCCTCCATCTCCACCAAACAATTGCACTCAGCCGTCGCTCCTCGCCGCCTCGCTACACCAGCCGCGTCATGCGACGCCACGCCTCGCCACGCCTCGCCACGCCACGCCATTCCAGTTCTTTCCACGCCACGCTTCTCCATGCCACGCCACACCTCTCCATTTTTGTCCACTCCACGCTACACCACGCCACGTTCGCGCTGTTCATGCCCCATTCGCCTCTCGCAATTTGACAATGAGCCCGCTGCTCATGCCCCATTCGCCTCTCTCAATTTGGCAATAAGCGCACAGTGCTGTCCGCCCGCCGAGACCTTGTAGGCATTGTACGGCTTGAGCCACTGCCTCTGTCAGCGTCTGATATCCAGTACGAGGCACTGCACTGACTTTACTGCGTACAAGCGTCGGCACGTTGGCGCTCTCTTGTTGTCCCAGGCCGAGCTGCGCTTGGACTAAGTTGGTAGAGACATCAGCATGGCTTCGCACGACCGCACGCCTCGAACATGTGGAATCAACAGGGAATGCAGCGGAAGAGTGCTCTTGAGGAAGGGGAAGGGAAATGGGGAAACGATGTGGAATAACGCACTGCCTAGACCCCACGAGTAGACATGCCCCGAGCGGGACACAGCAAGGTTGTGTCTCGTGCCCGCTGCAATGTCGGCGATGGGATTGTCCGCAGACTTGGAGTCTTGGTACGATGGGAATTCGGGGACTACCTCGTACGTCTCTGGGATAGGCGGGAAGCAGATCTGCAGAGCGTCAGCGCCATTTTCCGTCACTGTCTGTTTGTCATTGTTCAGAACAAGTACAAAGAGCGGCAGGGGTCCGCGCAGAGAGGACGGAACGACAGAGCAGCGAGCGTAGGACGCAGACGCACTCTGACTGGTTCGGGGATGTACTCGTCCAACGCAGCGTGGAGATTTGCCTGCGCCGCGCCGACAGCCTGTTCAGCGAGCCTGCGCTTGTCCTCGTCGTCTTGCTGTTCCGCCTCGCTCAGCGTCCTCTGAGCCGCCTCGAGCTTGGCCGCCTTGGCCTGCTGCATCTCCTTGCGCCTCGCCAGCACGCCTTGGAACGCCGGATGGTCCTCTGCAATGCCGATCTGGTGCGCGTCGCACCGCCCACATCCCCAGACCTCGCCATTGTCAAACAGGAAGATGGTGTGGTGTTCACCACCGGCAATCTGCACGACCTTGGCTCCGCCGTGCTCGTCAGGGTGCAGCGCGTCGACCTGCGTCGGGATGGAGATCATGTCTTCCTCTCCACCGCGGGACTCCGACACCCCCGTCTGCCGGAACGTGTTGAGCCCCCACGCCCACACCGTGCCGCTCGAGTCCACCGCAAACGAGTGGTACGTCCCCGTCGAGACACGGGTGATGTTACGGAGTCCGAGGCGTTCCGGCTCGAGACCATTGAGCTTGCGCCGTTCCATGATTCGGCGACCCAGCTGGCTCTGCTGGCCGTTTCCCCAGACATAGACGTGTCCAGTCGTCGTGAGCGCCAGCACGTGGTCGGCGCCACACGAGACCTGGACAACCTGCACCTTGGCTTTTTGCAGCGAGTGCAGCGGCATGGGCGTAAACTGGAACGGCGAGTGACCAGGTACGCCGTCAAAACCCAACACGCCATCATTCGACTACCACGATCAGCAGGCCGTCCAAACAAAGGAAGAAAGCGATGCCGCTGTCGCTGTCTCACTCTGAAGCTGCCCCACGCCCGCACTTCGCCCTTGTCCGACACCGCCACGCTCACACTGTCGCCCGCATCGACCTGGACCGCCCTGAAACCCTCCTTTTCCAGCGACTCGACGACGAGAGGGTACGTCTCGAGGTCCTCGTTAGGAATCGTGGTCCCCGGGTTGTGTGGATCGGGCACGTCGACGGTGATTCGTCCCAAGGCAGCATTGTCATTGATACCCCACGACCGTACCTGGGGAGTCACTGCATCAGCGCGCGCCATGATCTTGACTTGGCAACGCAGACACTCACTCGTCCATCTTCGTCGACGGCCAAGGTATGCATCCCGCCACACGCAAGCGTCTCGATGCCTCCCCTGCCACCTCGGCCGAGTTTCCCCTCCTTCTGCTGCTCGTCCAACCTAGACGCAATGATCAGCTCTTCCCTCTGCCTCTCATGCGGCATTGGAGATAGGTTCTTCCCCGTTATGTGAGGTTGGACAGAAGTTCTGTCTCATTATGCAGGGTTGGAGATAGGCTCTGCCTTGTGTGCCGGGCTGGAAAGGGACTGACCATGTCTGCAGCCTCGGCCGCGGGATCTCGTCCAGCTCGTCCGGCCCCAAGCCGTTCTGTCCCATATCTCCCGTACCCCAGACAAACACCGTACCCGGCGGACCCGACGACTCTGACTGGCGTCAGTACCCCGCGGGATTCGTAACATTGGCGTGGGACACGCAAACACTCACTGGGCGGTTGGGGAATGGGATTCTTGAGCACCATGCCCAGACTGGACCGACGCCTGGCCTTCTTTTCTTCTCCGGCAAGCTCGGCCACCCTGCCCCTCTTTTTGCCCGCATCGCCATGTCCATTTCCATTCACGTCTGCAGCACTCCCATGTCCATTGCCATTGCCATTGACACTGGTATTGCCATTGCCATTCACCCTGGCCGTGTCCGCCGATCCCATCTCGACGTCACCATTCTCCTGGACAACAGGCTGAACAGTCTGAACAGTCTGAACAGTCTGAACAGTCTGAACAGGCGCGGGCGGGGCAGCACTGCCGCCGCGGCGAGAAGCCGGCTGGGCGGTAGTCGTCGGCTTAGCGGCGTGGTTCGCAATGATGGCCTTCGCAGGGGGTTTAGAGGCCCGAGACGGGGGCTTGACCGACGGAGTAGCAGAGGTGCCTGTAGACTCTCAGTGAGAGCAGCTCAATGACTTGAGATGGTACGAACGTTTGGGAGGCATACTGTCGTCGCTGCGTGGCGTGGTAGATTCCAGACGGTAAACAACGGCAAGTTGAAATGACCCCGGCCACTAGAGATGCAGCGCATCAGCCGTATGTCCAGTGCCCCAGGGATGTCCAGCTGGCTATGAATCTCGGGTACGTACCAGGTGATGTAGAGTTCAGAAGCTGTTGCTGTCCGATCTTCAAAGACAAGCAGAATGCAGAAGCAAACAGAACGTTGCCGCCAACTTTTCTGAACGTTCCAAAAAGAAGGCGCCTAGTCTCCGAATGACTAGTGTGGCGCATAGCATGCCTAAGCTAGTCTTTCATGCATTTTACTTTGTCGTTGATTGCAAGACAATGCACCGCAACAACACTGGCTCATTAGTTACATACACCCAGAGTGCATGTGTTAGCAACCTTGCGACATGCATGCCTGCGAAAGAAAGACATCGGGCATTGTTGAACGAAAGCGCTCGAGACAAAAAAAACATTGCCCTGACACGGATTCGAACCGTGGATCTTTCGTTCACACGACAACGGTTGTACGAAACGAACGCCTTACCTAAACTTGGCCATCAGGGCGTGTTCGGGCGTGGCGCCAGGGCATTTCGCTTATATACTATTTTGCATGTGAGCGTTTCTCAATTTCTTAACGCTTGCGGCTCATTGCTGACGCCATACACCGAGCATGTATATACCCCTCAAGCTAATGCACCTCCCTGCTGCCCCGACCCACCTCCGACATTCTCCTGCACCTGCATGCGTTCCCCCACAAGGCAGAGACTCCTGCGTACCTGCGTTGGTCCCGCATTTGGGCTTTGGAAGACAGGGAAAACTTGGCGCCTTGCGTTTTGCAAATCACGACATGTACCAGCGCCTGCCCGGGCACTGCGACGACCTGGATGACCGCCGAGCGGAGTTTGCGAGCAATGCGCAGTGCATCATTCCCGTCTCGCATCCCAGCGACGCGCCTGCTCTGCTCTTCCGCGTGTGTCACCCAGCAAACCTCCACTTTTCCTCTTTGTAGTCTTTGTCATATTTGCCACCGGCATCTGGGAGATGAGATCTCTCGTCAAAAGCGGCACTGAGAATGTTACTACTAGGCTTATTTCCCCTCCACCTTGGGGCTTTGTCAGCCCAATACATATGGTGGAAGGTTTCGATATGAGCAAGATGCTGAATAAAGATGCTTGTGGAGGGCACTCTTAGCCCCGAACCCGCATTGGCCAACACTGGGTATAAATGCGAGAACGAAGGAGAGGGAGAGACGGTACTGATCATTCTCTCTCCCGCGTCGTTCATTCTTGTTTCCTACTGAGCGCTTCACGCACGCCGCATTTGACCTCCACTTACCACCAGGCTCCACTCAAGAGCAGCCTCCACTCGTCTGGATCCCTGTTTTGACCCTTGGACTGACTGGCTCTGTGCCCATCCCAACAATGTCGTCCTTGCAAGTACCGCACACCGATACCATGGCGACCGTGATGTCTGCGAACACGATCGACACGATCGAGACGGTCGACTCGTCGCCCCGCGGCCTCTCGCCCAGTGCAACCATGGTGGACCTGAACAACACGCTGGCATTGCAAAAAGAGAAGACACCTTCCCTGAATTCCGACGAGTTTGACACCCCTATCGCGAGGGCGCTGGCAGCAGGCGAATCACGGGTGGAAGGGGCGCAAGACGGTGCCCAATTCAAACTATCTCAGACCAAGAAATGGGCACTCCTCGCCATGTTCTCCATGGGCATGTTTGTTGATGGTAAGTGTTCACTGAATACGCAATCACGAATCCTCGCTGACATTGGGCAGTGTGGTCGTATTCTGCCTTCTTCATCTTCACAGCGCCAATAGCGGAAGACTTGGGCGTGCCATTCGAGGCACAAAGTTGGGTCATCGTAGGTGTTCCCTTCTCTACCGTAGAACGGCCCCACTGACGTTCGCAGACCGCCTACGCAGTGACGTTCTCTGCGTTCCTGCTGTTCTGGGGTCGGGTCTCGGACCTGTACTCTGCCAAGCCGGTATTCGCATACGGCTTCCTGCTACTGGGTATCCTGAACTTGGTCATCTCGTTCTTGCCGGACATGTACTCGTTCTTCGTCCTCCGCGCAGTCTCTGGAGTCGCCGGCGCGACGCTCATACCGGCGAGCTTTCGACTCATCGTCGCAGTGTTCGAGCCGCACGAGCTCGGCAAGGCCTTCACGCTGTACGGCATGAGCGGCGCAATTGCCAACGTCTCTGGCATCATCGTCGCTGGATTTATCGAATACATCCCCACGAGCGGCCAGGGTGCGCCGTGGCGGTGGTTCTTCCGCATTCTCGCGATGATGATCTTGCCGGTCAGCGTGGGCAGCCTGTACTGGATCCCGAAACCAAGCGGGACGATCGCCGACGTCAAGGGCAAGTGGAAGCGCCTCGACCTCGTGGGCGCGGGCACGATGCTGAGCGCCATCATGCTCCTCATTCTCGGCCTGACGCTCGGCGCGTCGTACGGCTGGAAGAAGCCCGGCTTCCTCGTCCCGTTCCTGCTCTCGTTCGTTCTCTTCCCGTGCTTCTTCGTGTGGGAGGCACAGATTCCCGCCGAGTACGCGCTCCTCCCGCCAGCGACATGGCGAATCCCCAACTTTACTCTCCTTGTCGTCTTTGCACTGTACATCTATTCTTGGTGGGCGACCAACTTTCTCGCCTTTGTCGACCTATACGTCAGCGTCCGCGGCGAGCAAGCCATCATAGCTGCCGTCCGCCTCTTGCCAGAGGGCCTCTCGGCCTTGGCTGCCACCCTACTCTTGACGTTCTTCCCGTCCCTCGCGTCCAAACCGCGATGGACTATCGTCGTCGGCATGGTCATGGCTCTCACTGGGATGGGTCTGTTCATCGGCTCTCACACCCAGATTGGCACCGACTACTGGCGCTACGTCTTTCCGGGTGCCATCATCGGCTCGGCCGGCGCCATGGCCGCCTTCACCGGCACCAAGTGAGTTTTTCTCTGTATCCACGCATTCCCGAGTCTTCTACCGTTCCCGAGTCTTCTACCGTTTCCGAGTCATCGACCGTTTCCGAACCCTTACCCTTTACGCATTCTCGTCTCCACGTACTCGGTGCTGACAACCCGCAGCGTCGGAATTATGACAGCTGTGCCAGGCGAACAAGCAGGCGTCGCCGGCGCCGTCCTTCAAGTGGCGCTCCAAGCAGGATCCGCAGTCGCGCTTTCCATCCAGGCCGGCCTGCTCACCGTCAACACTGGCTCCATCGAGAACTTTGCAAACACCCAGGCGTCGTGGTACTTTGAGCTCGGGTGGGGGATCCTCTGGCTCATCGGGTTCCTGGTGTTTTATCGACCGAAGAAGAACGCCCAGAACGACGAGGAGGGCGGCGAGAAGAGGGTCGTCATGGCGCACTAGGCGGCGCCGAACCCACTCGGCCCTTGAACGTTTAACGACAACGACAGCCTTCGGTGCCGAGTGCCAACCCCGTGCAGGATCAGCGGCAGCGCCAACTGCCAACGTCAGCTGCCAACGCCAACGCCAACGCCAACTGCCAGCACCAGCTGCCGACCCCAACCGCCATCCCAATTGCCAACACCAACGTCACCCTTGGCTCCCTCCTCTTACGAGCGTAGACTCCCTTTCGACCGCTGTTCTCGCCATACCAACGTACCGTACCAACTTGGTCGGCGTACAATTACCGTCCCAGTCCGCCTAGTAGACCTCTGTACAACCCACGAGCATTAAAGGTAGAGATAGACTCGCCGTCACGTAGACGTGCTGTAGAGTTTGTTGGACGCGCCATCCATGTATTTCAGTTGTTGTACCCCTTGCCCAGTGACGACGTGACTGCCTGGCTGTCCCCTGCGACTGCCGGACTGCCCATGAATCGCGCCCCCAGCGCCGCACCACACGTCGAAAGGCATGCGTGCATGCGTGCATGTCCGTGCTAGTGCTGATGCCCAATTGAGTTTTCCCCTGCGTCCTAGTCCATCCAGACCATACGCCTACGCCATGCGCCCACGCCATACACCTACGCCTACGCCACACCCCTATCTTAACGCCATGCGCCCCAACGCCATCCGCCTACGCCTACGCCTACGCTATACGCCATACGCCATGCTTCCAGCAAACTGACTATCTAGCAAACTACTATCATAGACTTGGTCTGTAGACCCGCCTCTCCAGTTTGGCGCGACGCCTTCCCCCTCGTCCCGAGCTGGATCTCTGATCTCTGGACGGACCACATACCCACCCGTGCCCGTGCCGTAACGTAGAGCCCGACCTGCGGGGACAACTAAATCCCGACCTGTGGGCAGTCAGTCCTGCCCTGCCCCTGTTTGTGTCCTGTGACAGCACGGCTCACCTCGTTCTGCAGCAGGAACCCGACCCGTCTCTGCGACTTTGGCGCCGTCCTGCCGCCTGTCGTGCGCATCTCCTGGCAAACGAAGCTGTCTGGAGGCCCCGCCCAGTCCTCCAGCACGTAATTCCCCCCGGGAATCTCGCCGGGCTGCTGTGGCCCGCCAAACAAGTCGAGCGCCAGCTGCGTGTGCGATACGCCGCCGTACGTCGTCACGCACCGCGGGTTGACCAGTATCCGCGCCGGCGTGAATGCCGAATTGGGGATCAGGAACGCCGACGCCGGCAGGTCTTGCGGTCGCAGTGGTTCCGGCGCGGGGTTGGCCGCGTCCTCTTCGATCGCGTCCATGTCCGTCCCGGAATCCTCGTCCTCTGCCGCCGCTCGTTCCGCGATATGCCGCTGCTCCAAGTCCATCTCGACCGGCTCAGGCTCAGGTTGAGGTTCAGGTTCGGGCATCGGGTCCCGCTTGCCGAGCTTGCTTTCGTTGTCGATAGAGCGCTTGTGTCCCCCGGACAGCTTTTGGTGGCCCGACCGCCGGCCCTCTTTGAGTCCGCCCTTGGCAGCGTCCGTCCACAGGTCACGGCAGAACCACATCTGCGTCGAGTCCATGCACTGCGTCTCGGGGTCCCAGTTTGGCTGTTCCTGCGTCGTCGACAGGTTGTGGCTCAGCGGCGAGGCACGGTACGAGATGTCGCGGTAGTATGATTGCTCGGGGTCCACGACGTGCGAGCCTGATTCGCAGCAGAAGACTTGGAACGGCAAGTGCGCCTTGAACCGCTCGGTCCCGATCGCGTCTCGCGGTGGACCCGCTTCGGGCTTTGAGTTGGATTTGGCGTGTCGGAAGAGGTTGCCTTCGATATCTCGCGTTCGCCAGCTGGGATCCGTTAGCTTCAGCCCAGCTTTTTCATTCTGCAGTCTTGATGGCGGATATCGATACTCACCGGTCAGAGAAGATGAAGAACCCATTGTGCTCTGCCCAGTCCATTCCGCACACCATGGCCGCGTTGTTGACCTCGCTCACACGCAGACTCTCGAGCACGTCGTTGGGGCACGTAAAGCCTTTCAGCCAGATGACACGGTGGAACTTGATGCTCCTGCGCTGCCACAGTTCGTGCAGGGGCTCAAGGGCGAGATTCCGAGCTTCGGCCTCTTCGAGCGGGTAGTAGGTGGCCGCAGGATCGACAGTCATGGGGGGGACGCGCCTGATGCGGAAAGCGATGCCCAGGATAGTCATGACTGCTTCACACAGGTCTGCGAGGGTCGGCGTCGAGTCTGTAGATGCCTGGTCGAGCATCGACACAAAGAGGTTGCGAGTGCCGAGACGGCGCGCGAGCTGAACGATCACCGCGAGCTGATCGACCAGAAAGTGATCGGCCGAGTGAACAACGATAGCAATGTAGTACAGGTGGTCTTTGCTTGCCAGATCCTCGTAGTGGTCGTCGCGGCTGTTCTGGCCAAAGGGACGGACGAGCGTCGGACATGCAGCGGCGACCCAGCCGTTGAACTGCAGGAGATCGTCGACGACGGAGCGCATCACCTGGGTATCCATATGCGCTGTGTCCTTGCCCGTGATAAACGGCTTTTGGAAGCGGCTCCAGAAATCCAGCGTACCGTCGTTGACTTCCATGTCAAACAGGTCGGGGCGGTTATCGCGCCCGAGCCTCGACTGGAGGAACGGGTATTTGGACACGTCCAGCACCTTGTCCGTCATGAGCACGCGCTCCAGCACGCCGTGCGACTGGATCTCAGCGGGCGCCGCCGACCCGCCAAAGAACAGCGCCCGCAGAATCAGGATGCTAAGGACCCCCAGGGCGACGCGGATCGCCAGCCGCTGCGTGTGTGGCGTGAATGACATGGACGGCGTGGGCGTCGTCGGCATGTTGGGCGAAATGGGCTGTGGGGATGTGCGATTCAGCCGTCTGCGAGATTCGTTGAACCCCTTATTGGGGAGAAATGAGGGTGCTGCGAGCGTCAGCGACAGCATCAGTATGCGTCGTTTCCTCGCCCCAGCCTCTCCATCCGCAGCGCCAGCACGCGCCTTGCAGACGCGACAAGCGATCACAGACAGTCGCAATGAATTCACAAGAGTTCCTGGCAACTCGTCACTGCTTCATGGACGAGAGCTCTGGGGTCCTCTCTCACCGCGCAAGTTAGAGCCCCAAAAACGAACACCGTGTACACCAAGCAGCCTCCAAGATTCTACAAAGACAGGTGGACGGGCACTCACATGAAGATGGAATTTTGCCAGGCTTTCTCCGAGCTACCGAGGTAGCTCAAGGCGGCACCAATAGATCGAGGGGGTGGTACAGGTAAACGTGTATCTGACCTGTGAGTATCCCTGCTGGTGGGTGTCGCGGGTGTCGTGTGGTCCTTATAATTCCCGGTTATCCCGGTCTCAAGTCTCCGCCCTAGATGCACGTAGCTGTCACTTTAGCCTGCGCTGCTGTCGGGGTTATCGTTTCGCGTTTGGTATGCTCGTCGGCTCGACGATGAATCAAAGAGTTGTGGTGATGAACGCGGTCGATGAGTAAATGGGAGTAACCAGTGTCTCGCTGGAGATTTCTCAGGGTTCCCGTCCGGCAGAACCACGGGTGGAAACCACGTGGCAAGATTTCTCACCGAAATGCGCTCTCGAGGAGAGATACATGCAATGATGTCTATAATATGTATATGACCTTGGAATGCTACAGGGTTTAAAGTATATGCCTGATCACAATGCTCCTCCTCCAACAGATTCCATAGTCTGAACAAGCACCATCGTTAGCAGCGGTCATGTGGCTGGAGGAGAAACGAGACAAGCTCACAAAGGGACTCGCCACTGCGCCATCCAGAATGCCTAGTTCTTCCTTGGTGAATCCCAGACGGGGCACAATCAATAAGCGTAGCGGAACAAGTAGCGTGATGATGATGGGGAATCCGATGGCTGCGATGGTCTTAAAGATATCAGCCTACCCTGACAGGCTCGACGCTCGACTGACCTGGGTGATGGCAAAGGTAGCGCCGAATCCCAGCAGCTCAATGAAAGTGAACAACATGATCCTGCTCTTGCGAACTTTGTTCAGCGGATCAGAAGGGGAGGTCGCCCGCGCATCCCGAATAAGGTACAGTATCTTTTCCGTCATGCCAGAACCGAGCAATGCATCGGTGCCCATGTACCACTGGTCCTGATCAGCCTGGACGTGTATCTGATGTCGGAGGATAGTGAGAGGTATCTCACAAAGAGGCCTGCCAGGACGCCTTTTGGAATGAGCCCGAGGACATGTTCAAATGGTCTTGTCATAAGCACAAGACCTGCTCGCTTAGCTCAACGCCGACACTGTCTTGATAGCGGCAACTCACATAAGCACCCTTGCGCAAGGTTCGAAACGCGTTGCTCGACGACTGCAACAGGCACTTGGCGCTTTGCTTTCTTCATGTCGCCTTCACTCAGCCTTCTCTCCTTGACGGCTTTGGCCCTTTGACTGATCCGACGCCGCAGACTCAAGCTCTGCCGGGGTTCTTTGACAGCCTTGTCGGTCGCGTGATTGGACGGGAACTGGCCTTCTTCAACATTACTCGACTCGACTGCATGTCCATGCTCCTCTGCATCGTTGCGTCCCACCGCAGTGGCTGATGACGCGTCCGACGCCGATTCGTAGCCTAGTATGACGAGAGACGCCGTATGAAGCGGTGCTTGCGGGATCAAACCTGACGAGCGATGAGTATAGTCCTTGGTCCACTCCTACTTCAGGACCTACCGTTGGGGGCAGGGATACCTAGCAATCCAGCAATGAAAGTGGTGATGCCGAGCAGGAAGAAATCCCAATGAAATGCAGCTGGCTTTCGGAGCGGGAATTCAGATCCTTGCGCGATTAGCGACTGTCTTGATCAGCACAACGGACTCGTCAACCACTGAGAGGCAGGGCTTACGGAGACATTTGCGTCAAAGTAGAACAAGATGAACAACACCAGACCGAAAGGCAGTGCAATACCGACATACTTTCCCTCTAGCTGCCAAAACCGAACAAGCCACTGTCTCCCACTCGCGGGCTGGAAAGACGAGTGCGTGACTGGGAGGGTCATGTTTGCTTCGAGAACGTACGGATCGAAGCGGCCCCAATATGCCATCCCGGTCATGGCGATGATGGTTATGGGCATGCCATAGTCGGAGCAGAAACGCCGGAATTGTTGGTTCACGTATCCCGAGCGAGCGATCGCGTTGAAGTAGTGCGGTAGCACCAGAGTCGACAGTGCCAGGCTGCAACGACGATCAGTCGGTATCGCCGTCACACTTGGACAGCGTGGCTGAGGAGAATGGCTTGGAGAAAGGAAAGAGGGAAACGGAGAAGGAAAGAATGGTGGGGGGGGGGGGGGGAGTGGGAGGAGGCAAGGGAAGGTGAGGGGCGAAGGGGTCGACGCCTCACATGATGCCTAGAAATGCAGCCGCAGTGGAAGACTGATGAAACTGTCTAGTGACGACCTGAATCCCGTACTGCACATATACAGCAGCGACGTAGAACCCAAAGGTATCGCATGAGAACCGCGTAACGTATTTGAGTCCTTGTACCGCTGCAGAAGGTTCAGCACCACCCTACTAGACCGTTTGAGAAGAAGGTGGGGCTTTGGTGAGAAGGTGTAGATCCTCGGCAAGGTAAAAAGTGAGTCGGCAGTTTGCGAAAGTGTATCCACCATCTATGAGAAGAGGGGGGCCTTGTGGCGAAAGTGCGCAGACCATCTGAGGAAGGGGTGGACCATTTGACAGAGGTGGTTGAATGAGCTCACCGTTGAAGAGCGCGGCGACCCAGTGGAAGATTGCTCCCCAGAGGTAAGTCCAGCCCATGAAATGGAGGTACTGGGTCGCATCGAGCTGGTTTCGGAAGATGTCATAGATCGTCTTGTTGAACACCGTGATTGGGCCTGCACGCCTTGTCAATGGAGCTCAGGTGGAGATCAGTGGGCGAATTGGGGGCAAGCCAGTGGGCGCCTTATAGGAGACCCCCGTTGATGAATTGCGGGAGCAGTGATTGGACGAGAAAAGATTTGTGTGTCAGGTCGATGGGCTAAATCAGGAGTGAGGGTTTAGGGAGGACATACCCGTCACACCAGAGATGAGCAGGGGTTGTCCGCCCAGGAATGACGCTACGAACGCAGCCATGAACTGTTCTTGTTAGCCTTCGATTGTTTCCGTAGACCTTGAACGAGGCGGAAACGCACCGAAGAGAGTAAAACCTCCTGGACGCCGTACGCGCCAGTGGTTTCCTGCGCCTCCATCAGTGATGGGGTCGACGACCTGTACAGCGTACTCACGATCAGGTCCAAGGAGAACGCGATTCCAGGTAAGACATTGGCAAAGAAGATAAACTACCTCGATCAGCTCTTGCCTTCACTAGCCTACCATTGTGCGCTCCGAGGCACAACGCACCCAAGTAGAGGGGATGACTCTGTAGTTCCACGCATCTGTCCAATCGCTGATATACCACGGCGCTCGACTCTTGACATCCCTCCTCATCCCAGAACCGATCCAGCCCAGCCCCCTTCCCCTCCAACCTCCCTTACTGCCTCCATCACGTTCACGCTCACGCTCGTCGTCCTTCTCCTCGTCCCGTGGGACTGGAGGTGCAGGCTCGTCGACGCGAGAATGGATGGGATGGAGGAGTGTGAGCGGGGGTTCTGGCGGGTTCTGAGGCGGGATCGGGCGGGGAGAGGTATGGTGTGGAAGCGGGCTGGAAGTCTGGGTCTGACGAGGCATGGTCGGTCCAGCTTGGGCGGGCGTGAGTCGGTTATTGTGGGCGTCGTCGAGTTGGTGTTATTGTCGGCTGCAACACAGGTCTTTGGCCAGACCGGCCATCGCTCGTGAGACGATCGTGAGAGGATACGAGGAGAGGAGAGAAGGAGAGGAGATGCTGGAACTGGCTGGTGGAAAAGCCACTGTATACGGTATACTGGTTCGCGAAAATACAAAGCCAATCCGTAGATATTGTTTGGTCCGGTTGACTCATGACACCAATCTGTGAGCTGTGAACAGCTCTGCACCATGGATTTGGCTACAACATGCATGCTTCGACCGACTCGATACCATACATCACCCCTCCTTGGATTCCCGTGCCTCGTATTTCAGTCGTCCACATCCCAGCAGCATGAACGACAGCCCCTCGGCGTCCTGGCCTCTGCTCGTGCTGGGCCCCTCGACTAGATGACCGGAGGCACACCCACTTTGAGACCAGGGACTTTGCCGACGTAGAATGCGACGCGGCCTGCCACCTGCTCGGCGCCGGGCTTCGGGGTGGGGTAGTACCTAGCCGAGTCAGCGTCCTCCCTCGATCCATCTTGCCGCCTGCACTCGTACTGCCGTGCAGAGCCCCTTCCTCTGGCAGGTACCGAGATACCGTGGAGGCATGTCTCGTGCTCGTGTCTCATATAAGAGGGATTCCGGGTGCACGTCTCGCATAGCATGATGGCACGATGGACGGAGGGGGAGGGGGGATCAATGGTCGGAGAGGGGTTTGATGCTCAGAGGGGGGGTTGATGATCGGAGAAAGGGGTCGAAAATCGGAGAGGGAGAACTAAGAGGGAGAACGACGATGTAGAAACCCACCAAGCAATATCCTTGATGTCCTTGCCCTCATCCGTCGTATAGTTAAAGTAACTCGCCGTCCCTCCCACGGTCAGCTCAGCCCATGCCTTAGCTACACCGACATTCACCTTTCCAGGGACACGTAGTGTGCGTGTTGGAGGGGGTGAACTTGGATCGGTCGATGAGTGCCGATTCTTTGAAATACCAGCTGTCCTAGTCAGCTCTGTTCTCCGGACCTGCTCTTCTTCTTCTTCTTCTCCTCCTCTTCTTCTTCTCGCCTCTCTCGCCTTCTTCTCTTCCCTTCTTCTCCCCTTCTCTTCCTTTCCCGCCTTCTCTCCTTCTTGTCTTTTGCCTCCTCTTCCGCTCCTTCCCCTTCTCTCTTCCGTCTTCTCAGTCTGTCCAGGGCGGGGCAGTCACGGTCTGAATGAATCACGGTATGGATGGGCGTCCCGGGTCAAGGTGACTCACTTCCCCTCGACCTTCTCCAGGTCACTAGTCATGGCTTTCGCGAGAATCTTGTCGTCGAGAAAGATTGCAGTCTGAGCGTCGGCCATGGTGTGTTCTCCTCTCCACGTATGATTCAGATTGTATGTTGTGCAGTGTAAGAAAGGAGAAGAGGAGCCATGAATAACCGCCACTTGGCCATATACCTATGCTGACAAACACAGTGACGCCATCACACTGCCGCGATCGTTGCTGTCCAGGCGGGGTCAACCGGTCGAATCCGCACATCCATAACGAAATAGATAATAGTAGTCTTTTCAACACAAGTCAACAGAACAGACTGGTCATGGCATCTCCAGTCAGAAGAACCAGGAGCTAGCACATCCCACCGCCACCCATGCCCCCGCCCATGCCACCATCGAAACCACCCCCGCCGAATCCACCACCGAATCCACCCCCGCCGAACCCACCGCCAAGGCCGCCTCCCATCCCACCTGCTACACTGACTCAGCAGCGGCCCCTGTCGGCCAGATGTCGCACTCACACATCATGTCGCCCAACAACAGCCCGCCCACCATCCCGCCCATGAGGGGCATACCGATGCCCATCCCACTACCCATCCCACCATAACCGTAGCCGTACCTGCGCCCGTACCCACCATTATACCCTACCGCGTTTCAGCTGCATCTACGACGACAGCCAAAATACCGGCACGTACCATAACCGTATGGATTGTCGTACAGTCCGCCTGCTCGCGAGTAGACCATGCTGGGTGCAGCGTAGCCATAGGGGTCGGATGCATACATACGACCTATAGGTTTAGCCATCAGTCTTCGCCTTGCCTATACACGAGTACTCACTGATATTAGCGTCATTGAGCTGCCTCTTCATCAGTTCCTGCCTTCGCTTCATGTATGCCTCTTGTGCCTCCTGCACATTGCGTATCAGTACGAATGCCTCGTGCTCGTGGTGTCGGAAACTTGCCCGCATTCTCTTCCTCTCTTCCTCCCTCTGCTTCCTTCTCTGTTCCTTCGCCTGTGCCCGCTCCTCCTTCGTGCCGACTAGCTTATCTTTTTGCCGTTGCAGCCAATTTCGATCACCCCCAGCCGCCTTGGCAGTCTGCACGACCATACCGTCGTCCAATACTGATGTGTCTGCCCCGTGCCCCAGAGGCGTCTTCTTCGCCCCCTTGGCATCGGACTCCTGGATCCGCTTGGCCAGCAGCGACTCGTCTTCTGCGCGTTTGCGCATCGTCTGCGCCTCGATGGAATTGGGGTTCGCCGGGTGAGTGTCAGGAAGAGTCCGGAGGTACTCTGGGTCATCGTACGGATGCAGCCAGGTCGATCGCTTGGTGGCTTCGTCGACGTAGAAATGGTGTTCGGTCCTTCATCCCGGGTCAGTCCCTGCTTACCTACCTCGTAGAACAGGTCGAGGACGCGGAAGACGACTTACTTGGGATCGAAACATCTCACCCATCCTTCTGGCAATTCACGCATCTCGTCATCCATACTGCGCCGCCCTTCCTCGCCTATCATGTCCTCGGCGCCTAGACCAACAGAAGACACCGTCGAGATACTCGCGTTGCTTTCTGACCTTTGGATGCGTTGCGCCACGCCACCGGAATCGCCCTGAAGGCGATCGGTATGACCAGATGGATCCGTCACGTTCACTTCGGGTCTGTCCACTGCCGTCTCATACGATGGAGGAGCGTCGGTTGGCATCTTGTTAGCTATGTGGTGGATGCTATGCTGGTGTTTGATGGATGAAGAGTTGTTGTGAGGGTGAACTACGTGCAAATCGTACGCTCCTGTTTATGACCATGGCAGAATGAGTTCGTGTCGTCATCAGTAGATAAGCTGGAAGCTGGGGGACCACAGATCACCGGGAGGGGCAATAACCGCCACACCATCGGCAATATAACCCTTACACTTACGCGATTGTAGCACCATCGCATGCCCGGACTATCCTAGTCCGCATCCTCTCTGGCCTCTTTTGGCTAAGATCATGTGTAGTATCTGTTCTTATAGCTGTAAGAAGCTGTACTGACCTACGGGTCTATCTTCTTACGAGATTTTTCTGAGTCCGCGTCGCCTCTACAGCTTGCTGCAAGCGCTCGCACGATGTCGTCGGCACCGCACTATCGCCCTCCGATGTCAGGATACCCTCTTTTTGAATCTCACAGCGACAAGACAGAACAGACATCGACATCAAAGCGAGGACGCCGACCAGGGCAGGAGAAGGAGAAGCCCGATACCGTGAGGCTTGTCAAGGGCCTCGGGGAGGTGGTCAACCCATCCTCCAGAGTCAACTTCGACGCGGTGGAGCGTCTTTTGGCGCCGCCATCGCCTACCGAATCCTGCCAGTCCTCCGATGCCGACCTACCAGATCCCTCTCCCTCCTCAAGCTCGCGAGATGCTCAAGCGACGGGCTCCCAGACGACTGAAGCGCACGCGACGACGACGACTACGGCACTCCTGTCGACGGGGAAACGACCACGATCGCCCACCGCCTCAGCATCTTCATCCACGAAACCCTCCCAATCCTTCTCCCCTTCTGATCCTTCTCGCTCCAAGTCGTTGACCGCTGCCAACAAAACCACTCAGAATTCAGCACGGCGATTTGGAGTTCCTCTTGATGTGAATTCTTCATCTCTTTCATCATCACGACCCCTATCCTCTACTCCCACAACTCATTCCTCACGCGACGATCCTCCATACAAGAGGAGCCGAAACGACGCGCCCACGCTCAAATTTAAACCAAACAAACCGAACCGACCCTCCCCTCCAGATGCCTCCCCCATCCGTTCACTTCCCCAGACTCGAGACGATACGGCCACTCAGCGTAGGGTCGACCATCGACCCCTGCCCCGGATTCCTCAATCCCTCACCCAAGCCCCCCTCCAGTCCACCCACGATCGCTTTCTTGCTCTGGCCCGTTTACCTGGCCGCCGGAAGCCTTTCCAGAAAAACGTCGACAAGCCCTTCAGAGATGCTGCCGCACGAGCCGCAGACGCGTATCTGAAGGACCCTTCGGACGCAAACCTCCTTTTGTTCCTCGAGTTGCCCAAACGATGGCTCACACCCGCCCTGCAAGACCGCCAGCACCCGGCACGATGGCGTTTGGAGAAATTCATGAAGGAGGAACTGGAATGGCCCGAAGTACGCCCAGCAGACAAGGCAGCGAAACGCGACAAGGTACACGACACAACGAAGCTCGTGGAGTTGGGCCGTCTGGGCACAGGCTGCCGGGTCCTCACCGAGGACACGGTAGTTGCGGATATCACTGATGAGACCGTGGCAGCTCTAGTGGCCAAGCACCCTCCCGGACCCACCCTTCCATTCGGTCTTGCGACTGGACCGGTTCCCGGTAGGGCGCCAACTAAAGACGATGTCCTCCGGGCCCTGCAAACGTTCGACCCGGACACGTCTCCCGGCATCAGCGGCTGGACAGCACGCATGCTGAACATCGTCATCGAGTCTCCGACAGTCCTCGAGTTTCTCACCATCCTGACGGCCAGTATCTTTGCGGGTACAGCCCCAGGGAAGGAGATGCTCTGTTCATCCCGCTTGACTCCGCTCGGCAAGCCCGACGGTGGCATTCGGCCGGTGGCTGTGGGGGAGGTGATGTATCGCCTGGCTATGAAGGCAATCTTGGAGAAAGCGCTCGACGGCAAGAAACCCCTGCTCCCATATCAATTGGGAGTAAAGACCAAAGGGGGTGTTGAACCCGTTGTGAGGGCAGTGGAGAGAGCGATGGATGGCACGTTGGACCAGGAGTACACGCACCTCGTGTCCCTGGACGCCAGCAATGCCTTCAATGCTATCGACCGCAAGGTGGTCAGTCAAGCTGTGCACAAGTTCCTGCCTGGACTCTTCCGATGTGCCAGGTGGGCCTACCAGCTTGAATCGGATTTGGTGGTGGGCGACCGCGTCATCAGGTCACGCCAGGGCGTCCGACAGGGCGATCCTCTGGCGCCTCTACTGTTCTCGTTGGGCCTACGGCCAGCCTTGGATGCACTCTCGGTGCATCTGGGGCCTAACCGTAAGGTCTTGGCGTACCTCGACGATATCTTTATCCTCTCGACAGACGACAAGGCCCTGGGCGACACCAAACGCTTCCTCGCAGACTACCGGACCACCCTCCAGCTTAACCCCAACAAGTGCAAGATGGTCAATTTCGAGGAAATATCCGAGAATGGTTTTCAGCTCCTGGGCACAACCATTGGAGGCCAAGCGGCGAGGACTGCTTTTCTTCGACGAGCTATCGGCGGAGCTAAGCAGAAAATCTCTCATCTATCATCCCTGGACCACCAGTCTGCCCTCCTCCTCCTACGCAAGTGCATCTCCGCCGACCTACGACACTTGCAACGCTCCCTTCGGACGGACGACATCCGAGAAGAGTGGGACCCATTAGACCTAGCGCTATGGGAGGAGGTCAAGAGGATAAGGGGCAGGCCAGATATAGAGGGAGCAGAGGGAATAGAGGATGACTGCATTGGACGGGATGCTGCATCCCTCCCAGCGCGGTTTGGGGGGTTAGATCTGCTCTCCCACAGGGATGTCTCACCTCATGCCCGAGCGGCGGCCGAAGAGACCGCCGACCAAGTTGTCGACGATATTTTCGGTACCAAGCATTCAACCGAGGAGAGAGTATCCCGCTCGCAAGCAGAACGCTGCCGCGAGATGTGGGAGCAGCAGCGCCGTGAGTTGATGAGGAAGGTGGATAGCGTTCGGGCGGTAGCGGTCTTGGAGAATGCGTCGGTGATTGGACGAAAGTGGCTCAACACAATCCCCTTCTTTCACCCACTTCGCCTCAGCGACGCAGCCATCTCCACGGGACTCGCCCACCGAACACTTGCCAGAGCGCACCGACCTGTATGTAAGTGCGGTACGCCGGCAGAATTCCTTCACGAGGAGGTCTGCACAAGGATCGGTTTGACGGCCCGACACAACAACGTCCGAGACATTATCGCCGCCTCGCTCCGCAAGATACCGTCTACCGAGGTTATCACGGAGCCCAGGACATCTGAGGGTCTAAGGCGAAACGACATCGGGCTGCGAGGGCCGGGCCGCATAGGGCGGCGGAACATCGACTACGACCTGAAAATCTACTCTCCCAACTCGACGTTTGCATTCCAACGGGTCGGTCCTCCCGTGCGGCTACCCCATGGTGCCGACCCCATCGAGTACTTCTCGGCCCATTGCGAGCACTGGATGGCGCGAGTGGAGAGCAGAACGGACAAGAACAAGCCCGAGTCGCGCGTGGACTTCAAGCCTTTGGTGTTCACTTCCGGAGGCCTGATGGCCCGCGACACGGCAAAGGAGATCAGGTCGTGGATGGAGTTGGACAGAAGGGATATGTCGCGGATGATGGAGGCCATCAGCGTTGCTCTGCTGATGTCTAGGGCCCGGAACCGAGGGGCCTGCCTCCTTTTGAATGACGACGGGAGAGACGATTTGGACGATAACGCTTAATGACTCACATGATCTTACAACCTTCACGTTGTTTTTATGGCCAGTTGTATATACAGACAGCATCCAGACCGAACTATACAGAAACATGCATCCCACTACTGTACTGACCTACGGGTCTATCTTCTTACGAGATTTTTCTGAGTCCGCGTCGCCTCTACAGCTTGCTGCAAGCGCTCGCACGATGTCGTCGGCACCGCACTATCGCCCTCCGATGTCAGGATACCCTCTTTTTGAATCTCACAGCGACAAGACAGAACAGACATCGACATCAAAGCGAGGACGCCGACCAGGGCAGGAGAAGGAGAAGCCCGATACCGTGAGGCTTGTCAAGGGCCTCGGGGAGGTGGTCAACCCATCCTCCAGAGTCAACTTCGACGCGGTGGAGCGTCTTTTGGCGCCGCCATCGCCTACCGAATCCTGCCAGTCCTCCGATGCCGACCTACCAGATCCCTCTCCCTCCTCAAGCTCGCGAGATGCTCAAGCGACGGGCTCCCAGACGACTGAAGCGCACGCGACGACGACGACTACGGCACTCCTGTCGACGGGGAAACGACCACGATCGCCCACCGCCTCAGCATCTTCATCCACGAAACCCTCCCAATCCTTCTCCCCTTCTGATCCTTCTCGCTCCAAGTCGTTGACCGCTGCCAACAAAACCACTCAGAATTCAGCACGGCGATTTGGAGTTCCTCTTGATGTGAATTCTTCATCTCTTTCATCATCACGACCCCTATCCTCTACTCCCACAACTCATTCCTCACGCGACGATCCTCCATACAAGAGGAGCCGAAACGACGCGCCCACGCTCAAATTTAAACCAAACAAACCGAACCGACCCTCCCCTCCAGATGCCTCCCCCATCCGTTCACTTCCCCAGACTCGAGACGATACGGCCACTCAGCGTAGGGTCGACCATCGACCCCTGCCCCGGATTCCTCAATCCCTCACCCAAGCCCCCCTCCAGTCCACCCACGATCGCTTTCTTGCTCTGGCCCGTTTACCTGGCCGCCGGAAGCCTTTCCAGAAAAACGTCGACAAGCCCTTCAGAGATGCTGCCGCACGAGCCGCAGACGCGTATCTGAAGGACCCTTCGGACGCAAACCTCCTTTTGTTCCTCGAGTTGCCCAAACGATGGCTCACACCCGCCCTGCAAGACCGCCAGCACCCGGCACGATGGCGTTTAGAGAAATTCATGAAGGAGGAACTGGAATGGCCCGAAGTACGCCCAGCAGACAAGGCAGCGAAACGCGACAAGGTACACGACACAACGAAGCTCGTGGAGTTGGGCCGTCTGGGCACAGGCTGCCGGGTCCTCACCGAGGACACGGTAGTTGCGGATATCACTGATGAGACCGTGGCAGCTCTAGTGTCCAAGCACCCTCCCGGACCCACCCTTCCATTCGGTCTTGCGACTGGACCGGTTCCCGGTAGGGCGCCAACTAAAGACGATGTCCTCCGGGCCCTGCAAACGTTCGACCCGGACACGTCTCCCGGCATCAGCGGCTGGACAGCACGCATGCTGAACATCGTCATCGAGTCTCCGACAGTCCTCGAGTTTCTCACCATCCTGACGGCCAGTATCTTTGCGGGTACAGCCCCAGGGAAGGAGATGCTCTGTTCATCCCGCTTGACTCCGCTCGGCAAGCCCGACGGTGGCATTCGGCCGGTGGCTGTGGGGGAGGTGATGTATCGCCTGGCTATGAAGGCAATCTTGGAGAAAGCGCTCGACGGCAAGAAACCCCTGCTCCCATATCAATTGGGAGTAAAGACCAAAGGGGGTGTTGAACCCGTTGTGAGGGCAGTGGAGAGAGCGATGGATGGCACGTTGGACCAGGACTACACGCACCTCGTGTCCCTGGACGCCAGCAATGCCTTCAATGCTATCGACCGCAAGGTGGTCAGTCAAGCTGTGCACAAGTTCCTGCCTGGACTCTTCCGATGTGCCAGGTGGGCCTACCAGCTTGAATCGGATTTGGTGGTGGGCGACCGCGTCATCAGGTCACGCCAGGGCGTCCGACAGGGCGATCCTCTGGCGCCTCTACTGTTCTCGTTGGGCCTACGGCCAGCCTTGGATGCACTCTCGGTGCATCTGGGGCCTAACCGTAAGGTCTTGGCGTACCTCGACGATATCTTTATCCTCTCGACAGACGACAAGGCCCTGGGCGACACCAAACGCTTCCTCGCAGACTACCGGACCACCCTCCAGCTTAACCCCAACAAGTGCAAGATGGTCAATTTCGAGGAAATATCCGAGAATGGTTTTCAGCTCCTGGGCACAACCATTGGAGGCCAAGCGGCGAGGACTGCTTTTCTTCGACGAGCTATCGGCGGAGCTAAGCAGAAAATCTCTCATCTATCATCCCTGGACCACCAGTCTGCCCTCCTCCTCCTACGCAAGTGCATCTCCGCCGACCTACGACACTTGCAACGCTCCCTTCGGACGGACGACATCCGAGAAGAGTGGGACCCATTAGACCTAGCGCTATGGGAGGAGGTCAAGAGGATAAGGGGCAGGCCAGATATAGAGGGAGCAGAGGGAATAGAGGATGACTGCATTGGACGGGATGCTGCATCCCTCCCAGCGCGGTTTGGGGGGTTAGATCTGCTCTCCCACAGGGATGTCTCACCTCATGCCCGAGCGGCGGCCGAAGAGACCGCCGACCAAGTTGTCGACGATATTTTCGGTACCAAGCATTCAACCGAGGAGAGAGTATCCCGCTCGCAAGCAGAACGCTGCCGCGAGATGTGGGAGCAGCAGCGCCGTGAGTTGATGAGGAAGGTGGATAGCGTTCGGGCGGTAGCGGTCTTGGAGAATGCGTCGGTGATTGGACGAAAGTGGCTCAACACAATCCCCTTCTTTCACCCACTTCGCCTCAGCGACGCAGCCATCTCCACGGGACTCGCCCACCGAACACTTGCCAGAGCGCACCGACCTGTATGTAAGTGCGGTACGCCGGCAGAATTCCTTCACGAGGAGGTCTGCACAAGGATCGGTTTGACGGCCCGACACAACAACGTCCGAGACATTATCGCCGCCTCGCTCCGCAAGATACCGTCTACCGAGGTTATCACGGAGCCCAGGACATCTGAGGGTTTAAGGCGAAACGACATCGGGCTGCGAGGGCCGGGCCGCATAGGGCGGCGGAACATCGACTACGACCTGAAAATCTACTCTCCCAACTCGACGTTTGCATTCCAACGGGTCGGTCCTCCCGTGCGGCTACCCCACGGTGCCGACCCCATCGAGTACTTCTCGGCCCATTGTGAGCACTGGATGGCGCGAGTGGAGAGCAGAACGGACAAGAACAAGCCCGAGTCGCGCGTGGACTTCAAGCCTTTGGTGTTCACTTCCGGAGGCCTGATGGCCCGCGACACGGCAAAGGAGATCAGGTCGTGGATGGAGTTGGACAGAAGGGATATGTCGCGGATGATGGAGGCCATCAGCGTTGCTCTGCTGATGTCTAGGGCCCGGAACCGAGGGGCCTGCCTCCTTTTGAATGACGACGGGAGAGACGATTTGGACGATAACGCTTAATGACTCACATGATCTTACAACCTTCACGTTGTTTCTATGGCCAGTTGTATATACAGACAGCATCCAGACCGAACTATACAGAAACATGCATCCCACTACTGTAGTGACCTACGGGTCAATCTTCTTACGAGATTTTTCTGAGTCCGCGTCGCCTCTACAGCTTGCTGCAAGCGCTCGCACGATGTCGTCGGCACCGCACTATCGCCCTCCGATGTCAGGATACCCTCAATTGTTTTTTTTGCGGCAGAGTAGCGTGTCCAGCGACAGCAGCGGGGAGGATCAAGTGCCGTAGGTCACCGTAGATGCATTTGCGGAGGAGGGCAGACTGGTGGTCTAGGGATGATAGATGGGAGATTTTCTGCTTGGCTCCGCCGATCGCTCGCCGAAAGGCAGTCTTCGCAGCTTGCATAGAGGACACCGTCTTTACTTGTGGCCCTACCGGGGACCGGTCCAGTCGCAAGACCGAATGGAAGGGTGGGCGATGCATGGTACTGGATACTTCGGTCTGAATGTTGTATATACACCTGGCCATCAGACCAACGTGAAAGTCGTAAGATCATGCGAGTCATTAAGCGTTATTGTCCAAATCCAAATCATCTCTTCCAGCATCATTCAAAAGGAGGCAGGCCCCTCGGTTCTGGGCCCTAGACATCAGCCGAGAGATGCTGATGGCCTCCATCATCCACGACATGACACACCGCCCGACCACCTACACCACCTCCCCGAGCTTGCCGGATCCTACCAAGCTCATTATGCCTACACAACTGTCGATCAAGTCACAAGAACCCGAGCACTTCGCTCAACTCGAGTAAACGACAGCTTTCCACTCGTCTTTCATTAGCTTGAGGTCAATCAAGGACGGGTCGTAACAGGGACGCAGTGTCCCGTCCAATGCAGTCATCCCCTATTCCCTCTGCTCCCTCTATATTTGGCCTGCCCCTTATCCCCTTGACCTCCTCCCATAGCGCTAGGTCTAGTGGGTCCCCCTCTTCTCGGATGTTTGTTGCACCTGATCAGCGAAATGGCGAGGCCGCAGCTTCGACTCGGGACAGACTGCCAGTGTTGTAGCTCGTTGAAAAATCAGAGCTGAATGACTCGTCATACATTTGGTTCCGTCCAGCCACTAGCACTTCCTTTTCGTCTACGGATCGTTAAACGTTGCAGCAGGAGACTCGAACAATGCAGGCATAGGCTCTTGGACAGACAAGCAACCATCACACCATGGCGCAAGAGTTCCCGACCGTCAATGTCAAGGCGCTCAAGGTCGCAGAGCTCAAGGACGAGCTGGAAAAGCGCGGTCTCGAAACCAAGGGCCTCAAGAAGGATGTGCGTCGAGTCTTGGACTCGGACTGTTTGGAGGGCTACATCTTCCTCATCCTCCACTCCAGCTCTCTCTCAGCTCCTCCCTCTCTCCTCAGTTGCGACTCTGGGGAGAGCGCCGGGTCCTGGAAGGTATTGTTCGTTGACGTGTGAGGGGATGTATGGTGTTGGTCCCCCATGGGCGAGGAAGGGTATTTGTTGCTGGTCTAGGTGTGAAGAGGAATGTTTGGTGTTGCTGGTCGATTTCTGAAGAAGAACGTTTGGTGGCGTGGGCTGATGCGTGGTGTAGCTCGCGGACAGGCTGCAAAAGGCGCAAGATCTCCAGCTTGGAGGTGGGACGGAACTCGCTCCTCCAACCGAAGAGACTGCGGACCTAGCTGTTCCACCTAAAGAATTCAGCACCACGGCGAATACTGCAGCCACCTCTGAGGACCCTCTCGCTGCCGCCGAGAACCCCGCCCCTTCCGCCGACCAACCTGCACTCCCCGCCGAGAACACTTCCATTCCCACCGAGAACACTCTCGTTACCGCCGACCAACCTGCAGTTCCCGCCGAGAAACCTTCTCCAGCTGCCGCTCCCGACACTCCCACCGGTTCGGACCGCAATGGCGTCGGCCACTCAATGGTGGAAGGCGCCGCCGAGGCCGCAGCAGAGATACACGACCGCGCCACGGCCGCTGTCAACGCCGACGCACAGGCGGTATCCGCGCAGCCTCAGGCGCTTGATGCAGAGGTTGCGAGGGTGGTTGCGGTCGAAGAAGCAAAGGCCGCATTGTCGCCCACTCCCCCACCTGCGAGGTCGCTCTCGCCTGTACCTGCCAGCGCATCGCCGTTGCCATCCACGGCTTTGCGACCGGCCCCCGTAACGTCGCAACCGCCATCCACCACGTCGCAGCCGCCACCCACCACAACGTCGCAGCCCGAGCCCGCCATCACGTCGCGGAAACGATCCCTCTCCCCCGAAACAGAGGACCGCGACGCTGAGGCCGACACCAACACTCGTATCGAGCCGTCGAAGCGACCAAAACCAAACGACCACGTCAACACAGCCCGCCCCAACTTGAACGCAAACGCAAAAGCGTTACCCCTTCCCTCGTCGTTATCGCACCTCTTGCATCCGCCGACCAGAGCGCTGTATATCTCAAACCTGCGGCGGCCCCTTCTCATCCCCACACTGCACGAACACCTCTTCCCAGACCACGTGCCCACCTCCTCAGGCGAGACCTACCTCCCCCCTCCTCACGCGCCGTTCTCGTCCGCTTCGCATCCCGGCCTCTGGCTGTCCGGCGTCAAAGACCACGCATATGCCGTATTCGATGTCCTGTCTGATGCCATTGACGCGGCCGAGCGCGTCGAGGGAAAAGTATGGCCGGAAGATTCTGGCTCCAAGCTGCACGTCGAGTTTGTCCCCGAGGACAAGGTGCTGGCGCTTGTCGATCGCGAGGAGCTTGCTTGGTCGCAGGGCAGGCAGAAGTTAGTCCTGAAAATCTCGAAGACCGGCGGGGCCGGGGGCGACCAGGATGCATTCCAGTTTGAGCTCGAAGGCGGAGGTGGTCTCGGTGCGCGGCCCGTACCGGGCGCTCGACCATTGCCGGGTCCTATTAACGGCTCGGGAGGCCGAGGAGCTGGATTGTCAGCGTCTGGAGCGGGAATGGCGTCAGTGTCGGGCGCTGGACCAGGACCGGGACTTGGGGTGGGAGTGGGACAGGGAGCCGGGGCGACCAGGTCCGCTCCTCCACCGAATGCCCCATCCGGTCCGTCGGCAGGAGTCAGTATCCGCGGCCGCGCTGTGCCTCCTCCGGCGGGCTTGCGCGACCCGCCTCCCCACAGATCGGGGGACAGTTATCGCCCGGCCCAGGCAAGCGGGGACAGCTACCGCCCGTCAGACCGTTCCGACCGGCCCTCGTTTCCCGCCAACGGCAATGGGGGTAACAACAGGACCGGGAGTGACAGTGGGAACGGGAACGGCAACAGCAGCGCCAGTTTTGGCGGTGTGAACCCGCAGAGGGCGGCGCTGATAGCTGGGAACGAAAGGGGTCCGCCGAGAGGGTTTGCGAATGGCTCCGGTGGTGGCGGCTACGGTGGTGGCGGCCCTCGTGGTGACGGCTACGGTGGTGGCGGCTATAGCGGCGGTGGCTATAATGGTAGAGGCGGTGGTGGTGGTGGTGGTGGCAGCTATGGCGGTAGAGGTAGTGGAGGTGGAGACGGGCGAGATCAAGGCTGGGCAGCCAGGAGCGGGCGTCAAGTCGGACTAAAGAGGACCAAGACGGGACCGAGTTTGTCGTGGCGCGAAGGGCCGGGAGCCCGTGCGTGAACCACGCGGGATAGGTACAGCGACACGAGATAGGTATGGAGTGTGGTTGTGGTGGCGTGTGCAGATCAACAGCGATCGGAAGAAACAATGGATATGCGGTACGATGTGTCTGTTTACGACATCGGAGATACAGAAGGATATGCGGTACGATGTGCATGTCTACAATATCCAGAAGACACATGGATGGATATGCAGTTCGTTCGTATATCCAGAGTAGTGCACAATGCCTATGCAGTCGTGTAGTGCGCCGCGTGGGACGCCCATGTCTTCACTGTCAGGCTCGGGCATGATGATCGTGTGGCGATTATGCAATTTGTCGGTGCGTATATTCGTACGCGTGTACGTCCTCTCGGTGTCGTGTCGGCGTCGGTGTTAATGTTGGTGTCGGTGTTGATGCCGGCGTCTGAGTAGGCATGGAAATCCACGAAACACATGCAGCAACTCCCAACGGGTCCATTAATCTCCGCTCTCGTGCTCATGCTCGTGCTCGTGCTCGTCCTTGTTGCCATTACCATTCGCCCCTTTGCCACCCCCCGACCCCGCCAAAACATGAACCACCACCTCCCCCCGTTTCCCCTCGATATGCCCGTCTTTCCCCCTCTGGAACTCGCCGCCATCTGCCACTTTACCGCTCACCAGTGGCGATTCGGCGAGTCTGTCCTGCAAGAACGCGTGTGAGATGTCGTGGATCACAGTGAGGAGCGCTAAAGCTGTTCCGGGGCCGGTGGGGTTGAAGAGCGGGAAGTCGGAGAAAGACTGGTCTGCGCGGTGTTAGTGGATTGCCTGGGCCGGGACGTGAAAGATATGAGGACAGGGAGGTTGATTCGAAGTTGAAGCGTGCAGCACTTGAGGATTTTTGGGCCTCGAAGTGCAGGTGAACACGCGGGATTTCCTCTCTCGAGGATCGGTACGGAGGAGTGAAAGAGGGGGGGATAATTCTGGTCGGAGACGATCATGAAGGAAATTCGGGACGCAAACTCACGGCTCCCGCCGAGGACAGTGAGCAAACTGGCATCTGCCTCCTCTGCCTGACACAGCTTGAGCAACCGGCGGAAATGGGTACCCCATTCTGTAAACCCCGGGGCGTTAATCACCAGTATCGGCGGCAGGCTCTGTGGATTCCACGCCGCGGTAGGAACGGGTATCGGCTCGAGCCACGGATCCAGCGCGATAGCCCGTTTGCAAGGCAGGGGGGTGTATCCGTCCGGAGGGGGTGTTTGCACCACTTGCAACTACAGGTGGATCAGGTTGTCTCGCGCAATTGACATGAGGTCGAGAGTGAGAAGACGTACGACTGCACCGCCTCCGAATGAATGCCCACTGAGGCTTAGGTCGTCGAGATCCACGGCGTCGCGGAAGGACTGCAACCATTCCACCTTTTTCTCTTCATCCAAACCAGCGACTGAAGCTTCCCTCTCGCCAGAGCCCAGCAAGTCTCGGAAAGACAGGTACGTCTCGTATGTCTCCCTCAGGCGAAAATCCAGCTGCAGCGTCCTGAACCCTTCAAGCGACGGTTTGCTCTCGCCACCCCATCTGGATGGAATCCATCAGCTTGAGGACTCGTCAAGCCGAGAAACACAAAGGCTCGACGCACTCGAGGTCAGGGTACTTGACGTAGCTCAGTATGCGCTCTTCGCCGTGCCGTTCTGGTTTCAGCACGACGGCTGGTCCCGAGCCGTCGCGGTGCTCGATGGCCAAGACAACGTATCCCTGTGAGGCAATGGCGGAGCAGTACTGGCTGTATGTGTTGCGAGTCCCGGCGAGCCCGTGGGAAAAGATGACGACTGGGTATTTCTCTGACGGCGGAGGAACCAGAGGTGCGTTGAGGTATGCGGGGAACTGAGCGCCTTGCTTCAGCTAAATGGCATTCGAGCTACGTGGCCCTCACCTTCATATATCCGACGCCGACTTGGAGACCCCTGACTGACAGTGCGACATTGCGTCAGCCGTTATCGCTGTAGAGGAGCAAGATGGCTATTGGAGAATGGGACACGGAAGACTCACAGAGCCATTTCAGGCCCTTCTTTCCCAAGAACCGCTCGTAGCCAGTGACTACCGCTCCTACTGGCTCAGGAAGCCAGCCGAGCCTACCCTCGCCTCCCCACCACGACGCCTTTCCCGGACTTGCAGGGTAATACACCGCATAGCCTACCTGCTGCAGATCGAACAGTGGCTGGCCAGCGAGGGTCGGTGATGCGCTCGTGTGGGGTATCGATGGTGCTGCACAGACATGTGCATATCCTATTGCTTTGTGTGGGCCCGGTGTAGCATTTGGCAAACAGAGTGAGAGCAGGGGTGAGACAGACATTGCGCCGAGGTTGAACATGATGGCGACAAGTCTAGAGAAATCTATGATCTATGCGAACAAGCAAGACGATCCTTTGTGGGCCGCCCACCGCTTTTCCCCTTTCTGTATGCAGCAAATCGTCTGAGTCTGAAGCCGTCTAGGATCTAGTTGTGCCCAAGATGCGTGTCCATGCCATCTGCAGCAACAAAGAAAGAGACAGACGAGACGTTACATTGCTGAGATGACTGGGATGTCACCTCGCCGGTCATCGGTCAGAGATCTGGTCACGTGACTTGACGGCGACGAGCACCATTGATTCGAGTGCATGTATGTTGTCTGTTGTCTAAGTGTTCTGTCTCTTGTCTCGTGTCTAGTCTGCACTTCTCTCGCAGACGAGCCCAAGAGGCAGGAGAATGTCCTCTCGCTCTAGCAACCTGCGTCGTCCGCCTGCAAATCTGACGATCAGACCGCCGTCACCCTCCGCCATCCCTCCGTCCACGGGCACGCCGACGACCGCATCCTCCATCTACGGGGGCCACATCTCGTCGCCTCGTCGCGCGGCTCTGCCGCCGAGCCCCACCTACTCCCACTACTCGGCGTCGACCCTTCCCGTCGCGTACGATGAGCGGGAGCGCGGCGGAAGAGGCAGTTTTGACTATGCGCCGCCCGTGCCGCGCAAGGACGACAAGCGGCTGCCGCTGCCTCTGGCGTCTTTTGGCCATGCCAGGCTGCCCGCGAGTCCCAGTAGACGCGGAGGCGAGAAAGGCGGCTGGGCAGGAGCGTACGATAACAAGCTGGTTCGTCGTCGTCTCACTGCGTGTGCTTGTATGCAGCATGCAGCATGCGGCTCAGCGGCGGTTGTTGCTTGGATGTGATGGTCGGCGCTGGGGTGTGGTCTGACGGTGGTGCAGGTCTCGTCGACACTCTCGCATCTGCCACCCCTTCCTCCGCTCTCGCCGACCCCCACAGGCAGCTCCCAGCATGCCGTCTCGCACGTGCCTTCTTCCAGCCATCTCCACGCCCCAAGCGCCTTAGCACTCGGAGCTCATTCGTCCTCGTCCCGCCCGTCCATGCCAGCACCGTCTTCGGCCGGGCTAGTCTTGCTGCCAGACGGCACGGCTCTGCCTACAGAGCCCGAGCGGATCACCACGGAAGGAGCGGGCCGGAGCGTCCTGGAGACGCTGGTTCATTCCAGTCCCAGCAGCCCGTGGAGCTTGTTGACGGTGCATGTGCTGCCTCTGTTTGCTGGCGGGCCGCTCAAGACCCCAATAGAGGACCTCAAGTCAGTTTATGTTTCTTTCACTTTGACCACGTATCGTAATCGGGGTTGGGCGCTGATAAGATGCCAGCCAATTATGCCATAATCACATTATAGGAACGAGTCAGCGAGCTCAGCCGTCTCGAATCGTCGCCGTCCTCACATCTGATCTGCGCGACTTTATCGTCTCGGGCATGTTGACCCTGAAAGCAAAATTCGAGACGCTGGAAGAGGCAAAGGTCGTGTCCCGTGCAGCAGAAGTCTGGAGCTTCTTCTGGGCGCAAATCCTACCGGTGCGCGTTCCTCCACCCACCTCATCCGAGCCGGGAACTCATAGGAGCCGTAGTATCTCGAAGGCGTCTTTTTGCCATTCGCTCAGGTCCGCGACCTGCCTTCTGCATCGCACAGCACGCTATCCTCGTCGACCACTTCGATCCCTACCTCGACTCTGGGCATACCCGTTCGCCACCTGCTTCTCTCCGGCTTCCTCCTCCACATCCTCCTTCCACTACTGCCTCGCCTGCTCCCGCTCATCGCCGGGCCCCCGACCTCGCAGTCGCAGCAGAACCTGCCTGCACTCGCATCCTTCAATCCGCCGGACCTGCAGCGGATCCTGCAAATGTCGCTGGTCCTCTCGACCCAAGCCAAGTACTCTGCGTTCTTCCCGCTGCGCGATGCGGCAGACAACCAGCGGCGGGACCACGAAGTGCGTGAAAACGTGGAAGCCCTAGGCAAGGCAGTACGGTGGAGGATGAGCATGGCCTCTCGGCGGCAAGCGGACGTGCGTGCCGGCGCTAGTCTGGGCGAACAGTGGTCCGGAGCTGGCGCGGGCTCGGCGGACACGCACGGTCCGGGCCAAAGGAGAGCGCGGACGCCGGGTGACCCGCTGCAGCGCGTGTCGAGCATGTCCAACGGCGGGCGGTACAGGCGGCGGGGGTGGCGCGCCTCGTCCAACTACGCCCACGAGTGGGGCCAGCCGCCAGAACCCGATCCCAGCGGCGGCGCGCTGCCGCGCCGCCAAAACTCGGACTTTATACAGGTTCCCGAAAGTCGGTGGGGCCGGCCGCGAGCAGACGACGAGGATGACGACGACCTCACGCCAGGCCAGAGCTTCTATCCGCCTTTGTCAGCGCGGTCGGGCGATATGTCGTATCCCGGCGGGTCAGGATACGGAGGATATGCAGGCACGTTTAGCTCGACGATCACGGGCGGGTCGATGGCGCCTAGCACCCTCACCGCTGGCACTGTTAGGGGCAGTGGGCCGGCAGAGTACACGGGGTTGGGGCACGGACAGGGGCATGACGCAGCGGCGGCAACGGCAGCGGCAACGGCAACGGCAACGGCAACGGCAACAGGGATGGGGATGGGGATGGGGACGAACACAGGAATAGGAATGGGGATAGGCATCGGAATGGGCTTTGGAATGGGAGCGGGACATGGCGAGGGCGAGAGGACGCCGATGGCGCAAGATGCCTACGGGACCAGACGACCCATGCGCTCAGAGTCGAGCGGGAGCAGCGAGGTGACTCCTGTCGCGCCGGACCTGCGGCGGCAGGCCGCCGTGACGCGGTGAGCTCGGTGCGGCTCTCTGCCGCAGCGGTGAGACTGGCGGCGGGCCCTCTAGTGTGGCGTAGCCTGTATCGCTATTGTAGCCTCTAGTTGGGTGTAGCCTCTCGTGTGGGTACTGGCTCTATTTGCGTGTAGCCTTGCCTGTGGAGCCTCAGCCTCTACGACAGGGGCACAGACAGCACAGGGACAGGGACAGGAGGGAGGCGATAGGGGCGGGTGATCTCCGTAATTCGGGATCGATCTATACGAAGCTCATGCTGGAACTGGATCACTGAACGCTCAAATCGGCACAGGCGACAACCGACTAGATGAAGATCACCGATCCTGCACACCACGGTCACGAAGACCACCAGTCTCTGTAGTCTATAGTTACATGGGCTACATGTGCTCTGCGTGCATGTAGAGCCCATCGGCATTTTGTACCGTAGCACTTCCGCTCGGCACTACGCACTTGTGTTGATGGGGATCGCAGCGGAGCCGGGGCTCGCGGCCTGGGCTACTCGTTCTCGTTCTCCGGCTCGGCTACTCGTCGTTTTCTGGCTGTGCTACTCGTCGTCCTCTGGCTATGCTACTCGTCGTTCTCTGGCTGCTCCTCTTCCAGTATCCGCACAAGCCGGACATACAGCTCGGTCGTGTCGTCGCCTCTGAGCGTATCTGACAAGAACCGCGCCTCGACCTGCATCTGGATCTGGTCCAGTCAGCTTCACCTGGGCTCTGCCTTGCCCCGCTCCTTTCCAGGTTCAGGTTGCAGCTGCAGGTCTTGAAAAAGATGACTAACCATCTCCAGTGCCCCTCGGATAACCCCACACAAGACGTTCGAGAACCACAGCCCGCCCTCGCGGGCATCCCGGGGCAGCTCTGCAAATTCGGCCAACGGGTTCTCGTCGAGTGTGAGCACGAATTCCGAGGGCGTAGGGAGGGCGAAGGCGGGTGGCTGTGCGGCCGCGGCGGGGTCGGGGGCCGTGGACGCCGAGGGCGAGGGCGAGGGGTAGGAGATGGCCGGGGTTATATTGAGAAAGGTCTTGAATGCTACCTGGTGGCCGGAACGCGATCAGGGACGATCGGAGGTCACGATAAAGGTAGAGGTAGAGGTGGGGGCCGGGCCAAGCCGATAATGGTGTTGATGTTGAGGCGATAGCGGAGTGCAGGCGAATGGATTGAACAGAGAATGGGTAGGCGTGAACAGATGGGGATGATAGGGGGAAGGAAGTTGAAGAAACACAAACACAGATAGGTGATGCCATAACACACAGATGGACCCAGTCAGCACGTGCCGCCAGACGACGTCGCGGACGACGTACTTTCGAGACCACCTCGGCGGTCTCGGCGAACGTCGAACAGCGCTGCAGCCCCGTCCGCGCCAAAAAGTCCTCGATCAGCCGCGTGCCGATGTTGTAGCCCCTAAGCGCTCAGCACTCGCTCGAGTCCCATGCGAGGTGTGAAGGCGCGACACAAAGGGCGAGATGTGCGACATGGGATAGCAAGAGTGCCAGTTCCAGTGCCAGTTCTAGTTCCAGTGCCACTTCTAGTTCTAGTTCCAGTCACAGGCCAGTGCCAGTTCTAGTCCTGGTACGAGTCCGATGCAGCGACGTTGCCAGCTCTGACTCGAGGTGGGACAAAGGAGACAGACCGACGCCATCTCTACGGGATGGGATGCAGATATTTAGGGATACGAGGAGATAGAGCGAGAAGATCACGAGAGTGACTTGTACGCACATCTTGTCGAGCTGTTTGTTGACCTCTGCATAGTCCTCATAGTCCTGACCCGTCAGCATGACTCTCACCGTCGAGGCCATACTCCCGTCTCCCAGGTCGAAGGTACCATTTGGGGATGTCGAGAGCAGGGGTTGTCAGACTGGTCGAGGTGGGATACACGCGGGACGTAGGGAGATCACTTACCTTGATGAGCTGCACCACCAGAGCCCCGTACGTCAACGTAAACAGCTCTGCATTCTGGCCCACCATCAGCTCCTAGCGTCCTAGCATCCATCTCATAGCATAGCTAGCTCCTAGCACTCCAGCTCATAGCCATGGCTCTATGAGCCCAGGCGAAAAGGCAAAAGTTGGGGAGAGCAAAGTACGCACGACCTTGTCGGTCCGTTTCCATACGTCGTCCTGCGGTTGTCAGCTGGATTCGCGTAGAGCGGCTCTGTGCAGATGAGCAACGCACGCCTATGGCCTTGTACTGCTTTGAGCCGCTTGACATGTCGAACACCAATTGCCTTGGCTGGGCACGATGAGAGTTCTACCTGTCGACACACTGCAGTCGCGTGAAGAGGAACGAATTGCTTCCGTGGACTCTGTTGCACGGACTCCAAGCAGAGGATGCATACACCGTCGTCTGCTTGGGCAGCTGCCACAACGACATGGAGAGCGCAGAGAAGTGGGGCTGGTGTAGGTGCGCTGTATAGTCTCTGCATTCTGGGAGAAAGCTGGACCTCACAGTCTGAAGTCACAGTCAAAGTCTACTTTGGCAAGGTGGAGAGCCGCCACTACAGGCAGAGACGAGTAGCTCGCTCTCGATGCACGCAGTGATACAGAAGCATTCAGGCGTTGCACAAGTCCATGGAAGGGAATGACGAGGGCGTCTGTCAACCCTTACCTCAGGCGCAGGGGCTTGGACTTCAAGGCGGCTGCGGTGCAGACTTGATCCCCCTCCCGTTGAGGCTAGATACCATGCTCAAGTGCCACCTCACATCGCCAAGAGTTACTTTGGAGCGGAGACCACACTGTCAACTTGTCTACTGGGTAACGTAGCCCATGTATAACCTGGCGCAATCTTGATGATACTTGTAGCCGTGATGGACTGACACGACAAGAAATGATACCGTTTGCGCCGCATCCAAGAAGTATCCCAGTTCCCCATATAATGTCGCAGGAGATCAGAGGTACCTATCGAAGAGTCGGTGTTGTATGTACTTCAACTAAACAGTATTGAGAATTACAGCTCCAGAGCGGCTAACGCAACGGAGTTCAGAGGTACCGGTGGTCTGTCGAGTATTGAGGCTTGGTTGATCTTGTCAAATCCCATCTTCTCAGCCATCGCTGATGGGGATGGATCAGCGAGTGTGAATCACATGAGCAGGATGGTGACGGGATAGCCCATCAGCAGAGCGCGAGAGATGACCTCACCTTGCAGTTGCGCAGAGGTATGATAGGGACGCCATCCACGTCCGCTAGGCACAGCAGCTTGGTTACGCACCCGAGTGTTGAGCATTTATAGTGTTCCAAGAGCTTGCGCATCTATGGAAGCTTCGGCTCGCAGGCGAACCACCAAGGCGTTACCGGGAGACCTCTCAGGTATGGCAAATAGTCTCGCGATCGACGAGCACATCGCCGATGGGTATCTAGTCTTGTTCAGCATCCAGTCAACTTCATCTCATACCAGCACACCTGTGTACTCGCCGATATGGCAAAGAGGCAGAGGCTGCATGCGTAAGATAGATACACTTTGCCGACCCGCGACGACACTGTGATACAGTTCTCGCCACGGAGAGGATGATATTCTCGACTGACCGGTCAAATCCGCCCGACGGACCAGCTACCTCGTCTGAGTTGCGGCTTTCCATGCATGTCTGACTCAGAGTGATGCATCCAGGCTCTTTACTAACTTCTCCAGGAGCGCTGAGACTCTGCTGAGGCCGGGCGACTGGGCGGAGGCGCCGAGAGGTCGACAGACGAGATAAAAGACAGAGCGGGAGCGCCGACCCACCAGCGCGGTCATGGCCGGTCTATTTGCAGTTGACATGTGCTTGCTCGAGAGCATTGACATGCCTGCCAGACGACCAGGTTGGGGGTCGTAGCCATACAGGAGTGTTGCACCTCGACGACGTGCAGACAGCAGACAGCATTGATACTGCCTGCTCCCTCACCGGACTCTCACTTTCCACACCTACCTACCGTCCTCGTTCTCTTCCCCAACTACTCGATATCCCTACGCCATGTCGATGTACAAGTACCTTGATGCCGACGCCCAGCAGAAGGAGGCGGAGATGGTGCAGCGATTGAGAGCTCTGCAGTCTGAGATCGCCGATGCAAAGGTGGATTGGTAGTACGTCAGAGCTGCTATGCACCCCCCCCTCTTGGGCGACGCTGATCCGATCCAGCTTGGTCCCTTCTGAAGACGAGCATCAGGTCCGTTGCCATTGCGCCTGTTCCAGGCCCATTTCAGCTGGGCAAGAGCTGATCAGGCCAGTCCGAGGAGATTGGTGCTTCCGACGAACGACGTAGCTATATCTCCGGGTAAGCCAGCTGCCAGAACGCCATGATAGGCATGGGCTGCATTGACTACAACTGACCTTGGCAGATTCCACGGGTCTGCCGGGACCGCCCTCGTCCCTGCCTCTACCTCGACCTCTGCTCTCCTGTTTGTGGACTCGCGATACTGGGTCGCAGCGGAGCAGCAGGTGCCCAAGGTCGGCTGGAAGGTCGTTCGCGTGGGCTCCAATGGAGGTGCAGGACCCGTTGCAGTAGTTGGCGGTTGGACGTCCTGGGTGGCCAATGTATGTGCTCTGCAGACTGCCGCCTCTTCGCGACACTGGTCTGACGAGGTCAGGACGCGCCTGACGGCACACGAATCGGTGTGGATCCGAAACTCATATCGCTTGGTACGCTCTCTCCACTCTGACGATGCTAGCTGAACGAGCGCAGGCGTGGTCAACGCGCTTGAGCCTCAGCTGTCCTCATCGACCACCACACTCGTCCCTATCAACGACAACCTCGTCGACAAGACATACAGTGCCCCCAGCCGGTCTCTCGCTCCGCTTGTGCCTCATCCGATCGAGTTCTCCGGAGAGGACACGGCGTCCAAGATCAGGCGCACCCGCAACGCCCTCTCATCGAGCTTGAAACGCAGTACATGGATCTATCTCCTGCCTACACTTCCAGCCATCGCCTGGCTGCTTAACCACCGATGTCCTGAAGACATCCCCTTTTGCCCCGTCGCATATGCGTACCTCGCGTTGACGGCCGACGAGTGCGTGGTGTTTGTCGACGAGCGCAAGGTCGTCAACGAGGAGTTGAAGAGCTCGTGGAAGGCCGCCGGCGTCCAGGTGCGGGGATACGGCGTCAGCGAGGTCCAGAAGTATGTCAAGGAGAAGACCCTGGCCCTGCGTCACCTCGACGGAGAGAAGAGCGAGGTCAAGGTGTTGGCTCCGAGGGAATGCAGTTGGGCGTTGGCCAAGGCTTGCGAGCCGGTACGTCCTTGGCACCTGTTGGATCCCTTGTAGTGTTGATGTGTTAGGCGGCGATCGAGGTCATCGGCTGTCCCGTCGAGACTCTCAAAGGTGTCAAGAACGCAACCGAGCAACAGGGCTACCGCAACGCTTACCTACGCGACGGGCGTGCGATGGTGCGTGAATCTCTATCTCTCGAAAGATGTTATCGAGGGGAAAGTTGAAGATGGTGTAGGTCCGATGGATGGCTTGGCTCGACAACAAGATGATGAAAGAGGGGCGACCGGTGGGCGAGTGGGGTGCGGCGCAGGCGCTGGCTCGCTTCAGGCGGCAGGAGCAGTACTTCGCGTGAGTGATTGGCAGGAAGAGCTGAACGAGCCGCTGAGTTCGAGGAGAGGCCTCGCGTACAATGATATTTCTGGGTCAGGACCGAATGCCGGTACGCATCGTCTGCGTCCGAGTCGACCCGCTGACGAGTCCAGCTCTACCGCATTACGCTCCGCAGCCCGACACGGAACAGGTCATCGACCCAGAGGCTACCTATGTCATGTGAGTGTCTTGTTTGAGGGGTAAGTGCGGTACTAAGCAGCAATAGCGACTCGGGTGGCCAGTACCTAGGTAGGTCCTCGCCGTCACCAATCCCCGCTGTCACAAACCTCCACTGTCAAATCTCCGCCGTCACAGATCTCCGCTGTCAATGTCATCGACAAGGCAGCTAACTGATGCAGACGCCACGATCGACACGACGCGGACGCTGTATATGGGTAAATCGCCCAGCGACGATGTCAAGCGCGCATACACGAGGGTCTTGCAGGGCCATATCGCCGTAGCATCCGCCACCTTCCCCGGGCAGTCGGCAAGTATGGACTGGTTCAACATGCTCGCGAGAGAGCCGCTCTACAAGTAGGTGGCCTGACGTGCCGGGCGTGCCGGGCGCAACTGCCTCGCACGTGTCGCCTGCTTCGCCTGCAGACGCTGATACAGAGTAGGGACGGACTGGACTTTGGCCATGGTCTGGGCCACGGGGTCGGCACGTACTCTGCCGTACATGAATGTGAGTCGCCTGCGCCGATGGGCTTTACCGAGAGGGGTTGAGGTTGGGATTTCGAGGGTGACCGCTGGTGTAGACCCAAACTTTTCCGTCAAGGGCGTCGCGTTTGAGCCGGGGCATATTCTGACGGTCGAGCCTGGGTTTTACAAGGAAGGCGACTTTGGGGTGCGCATCGAATCGGTGTACATCTGCAAGCGTGTGCACGTGAGTGTCAGACTGGAGAGCGGACGGCACGCGTGGAGGTTGTGAGAGGGGGCTGATGTTCTAGACGATGTACGAGTTTGGCGGAGACAGGTGGCTGGGCTGGGAACGGGTCACCCAGGTGAGTGTTGTCGTCGGTGGTGGTGCTGGTGCTGGTGGTGCTGGTGCTGGTGGTGGTGCTGGTGCTGGTGCTGGTGCCGGTGCTTGTTGTTTGTGCTTGCTGCTTGCCGTTCGGCGCACTCGGCGGCGACTCGCCTCACTCAACTGACCCTCAGGTCCCAATCGCGACCAACATGCTCGACTGGTCGCTCATGTCGAAAGAAGAGATCCGGTGGGTCAACACGCACAACGGCGATGTCCGACAAGTGCTGCTGCCGCTTCTCCAGGACGACAAGGACAAGGAGGCGCGGGACTGGCTGAAGAGAGTGACCAAGGCGAAGATTGTCTGGCCCTGGATGGGCAAGTAGGCCGACTCTGGGAAGACTCGTTGGAAGACTCGTTGGAAGACTCGTTGGAAGAGAGTGACCAAGGCGAAGATGCGTGGCTGTTGATCGCGAATGGGGGACTCGTGGATGTGGATGGGCAAGTATGGTGTACTCGTTGGATGTGGATGGGCAAGCACGGCGTGGTACTCGCTGGCTTTTCAACTTTGTTACTTCAGGAGGGTTGTTACGAGGGACACTCTGAGATGCATGCATGAATACTGAAACTGGTACATGGTACTGAGTATGGCCGCGCAAGTAACGCAACCCAATCACCATCCGTCACACCGAGACCAACGAAAACAATCCCCAGTCGCCAAACACCAAAGCCGCAACTACAAAACCAAGCAATTCACCATCCCCCCACACCGAGGCCGCTATCGTTCGTCGTGGGCTTTGCAAACACAGCCTTCAGATCCACGCCCCCGCCGCGGCCACTTGGCGGGTACTCGGCAGCCGGCGGCTCGCTTTTCCTATTCTTGCCTCGGCGACGATTCGGGTCGGTGCTCGTGCTCGTGCTCGTGCTCGTGCTCTCGGATCCGGGTCTGGCCACCTCGATGACGCGCACCACGGCAGTCTCGGTCTTGCCTTTGCTCGACCGGGCGAGTATCGACGGGTCCGCCGTTGCGCTGGTTGAGCCGGAGCCGAAACCGGAGCCGACACGCGACGCAGCGGCGCCAGTGGCAGTGGCCGTGGTAGTAGTCGTGGTCGTGGTAGTGGTAGGGGTAGCGCCAGCTCTAATGTTCGGGACGGTGCCGGCGGCGGCAGTGGTGGCAGCTCGGGGGGCAGCAGCCAGCGACGACGATCCGGCACGAGCTCCGTCGTGGTCTCTGTCCTTGGCTCTTTCGCTGGCTCTGTCCTTGGCTCTATCATTGCCTCTGTCCTTGGCTTTCGAGCTGGTAAGCGGCGTCTTGCGGTACTTGTCCGGCTGAATGATGAGCACCGGCGCGCTCTCGCTTGGCGAAGCCTGCCGATGTTTCAATTTCCGTCCTGCCTTGTCTGTCCTGATCTTGCCCTGCGAAATGTCTGGTTTCGCTCGTTTGGCAGGACGTTCCGACGTATCCTCTCCCGCCATCTCACCCCTATCTTCGCCCTTACCCACTCCTGCTCCCACTCCCACTCCTCTCACTCCTACGCTCTCTTCGCCTGCTGCATTCTTCTCGGCCTTGCGCTTCTTCCCGGCTGTGACGGTGCCACTGGCACTATGAGCATTCCGCCGATTCCCGGGCTCTTCCGCAACAGATACAGGACCAGAACCAGCATCGCCAGTCGCTTCGACGCCCGCCTCTGCACCTTGGCCCCAGGACCGCATCTTGCCACCGCCGACATTCGCGCCCGTAGGCTGCATCTTCCTCGCTCTCCTCTCCCTGGCTTTCCGCTCCTCTTTGCTCTCCTGCACTAGGCCCTTTCGTTTCCGCTCCTTCACCCGCTTGGTATCGATGATCTGGAGGTTGGGCAGCTCCACCGACGCCTGGAGCAAGTCGAGGTAGTCGGGGTGGGTGATGCCCAGTGGGTTGGAATGGAGCGACAGCGACCTCAGGTGCGGCCATGAGGTTTTGTGTTTGTGTTTCGAGCTGGGATTTGTGGTCTGGAGCTTCCTTGCCAGACCGAAGATCGGTGCTGCCGCTTCGAAAGAGAGGGAACAGTTGCCCAAGTCGAGCACCTCGAGCCCGTCGCCCAGCTTCCGTGCCGCCGCCGACGACGTGGACGGACCAGCCTCGGCCTCGTCATGGTCGTGGGTGTGCGCGGCCCTGATCGCAAGGGCTGTAGACATGTCTCCCGTGCCCCAGGAAACGATGTGCGGCGGGAGCGATGTCAGTTGCGGAAGGTTGTTCATCTTGACGTCGCGGAGGAGTGGGAGGGCCGAGAGGTCAGGGAGTGATTGAACCGTCAGGCGGGGGCAGTGCGAGAATGTGAGTTTGGAGAGTTGGTATAGGGTTGATAGAGCTCGAGGGACGGCGACAAGGTTTGCCGAGTGCGATATGACTATGGCACAATCAGCACGAGTCCAATACCCCCGGGTGGCTGGAGTGTGGTGTTAGGAAATCGTATGATACGATGAGATAGGTTATATTGAGCATTATATCAAAACAGGAGTTACAAGTGTAGAAAGTGAGGATCAACGCACTGAGAGAGTTGAGTTCTGTCCAGTTGGCCATGACTTGCGGGTCTAGCTCGGTCCAATCATTGCCCATCGCCACGACTGCCTTGAGCTTCTTCAGCGCTCCAAGCTCCTTGGGAAGCGACCCCAGTCCACAACGGCTGATATTGAGGACTTCCAGATGTCAGCTACTCTCCTGCTATGTCCCCACTGCAGAACGATCTCGGGGCAGGGGACGGGGATCTCTATATGAAATCCGGTGTGGACACGGGTGATGGGGGGACAGACACGCACCAGCAAGATCTTGCAATGTCCCAATGGCATCCCATCCTGACTCGATCGGGCAGTCAGCCACGCTGAGCCAAGTCACGCCCGTTCCCCGGAGCCATGAAACGTCCGTCACCCCGCTCCCACTCAGGTCGACCCGCCGAACATTTGCCAGCACCTCCCGACCCGGCGGGATGGGGAACGGTTCTTGTGCGTAATGGAGGGCCGCAGCGGTCCGCACCGCTTTGGCGACGTACAGGCTCGGATCTTTCGACTGTGCTTCCCGGGGCGGTTTTGGCTCGCGGTGCGGGCGGCCGTGAGGGGGGAGAGGTTTCTTCGGTCGATCGTTGAATGAGTGCGGGCGGTTGTGAGGCGTCGACGAGGGGCCAGCAGGGTTCGGTGTGTGGATGCCAGCTGTCGCTGTCGCTGCTGCTGGCCTCTCAGCCTTGCCCGACCGCTTGCGGCTCCTCGCAGCTCCTCTGTCCATGTTTCTGACCTGCTGCACAGACAGTGTGAGATGCCAAAATCATCGACTGCAAAAGACAACATTTCCAAGTCACGTGACTTGCAGCGGGCCGAAAGTGAAAGCGCAGACGTCGCACCAAAGTCGATACTCGTCTTGACATTGTTCAAGGTCTCTTCTCCCTGCAAGAGTCGCTCAAGCTGGCCAAGCGGAGGAGAGAGAGAGAGAGAGAGAGTCGCCGAGGCATCAGACAACATGCTCGCATCCACTTCACGGGCTGCGTTTTGGCAGTCGGCGGCACAGATCCAATCCTGTTCCTTTTCGGTGAGTATCCCGTTTCGTGTCGACTCGTTCAGTGTGCTGTCTGCCCCAAGTTATGATAGACTGATGGGTGCATGCAGACGACCGCAAGATGCTCGGCCAAGCGTAGAGTTCTAGTAGAGCTTTTGGAGGATGTCCCCAGACTAGGCAAGAAATGTCAGTACTACTTTCTCACGAGTCGGGGAGGCTAGCCGGATGGCGCCATGCACTTGATAGGCCAATGCCAGCCAGATTATATGTACAGATGGGATGCTGACCCTGTTCTAGTCGACAAGGAGATGGTCAAGCCTGGATTTGCACGATACTGCCTCGTGCCGCTGCGGAAAGCGCGACTGGTTGCTGCCTCGCCGATCCAGAAATACCGTCGTGAGACACTGGGCGATCGGATCCGGGTATGTCGTTTCCCCGCCCCTGCTCATCTGCCTGTTGCATCCACGACTACGACTCGTCATGAACAGGTTGTGGTGTGCTGACCTCGATCCAGGGGCCGCATCGCACCGTTCCGTTCTGGGACGTCGAGGATGATCCAGAGCGAGACCCGTCTCTCCTGATTCCTGCGCAGCGCAAGCCCAAGAAGAACCTGCGAGAAGAAAGAACCCGGGCGCAGGAACACGAGGCGCGTGTCTCTCTCCTGCTCGCGCAGGTGCCCCCGTCTATCGAGTTTGCGCTGCGCACGATCGCGCCCAACGATCCGGCCGTGCACGGGTCCGTGACGCTTAGCGACGTGGCTGAGCGCCTTATGGTGAACCACGAGCTCCGACCCGCTGATGTACGTATTTTCTGGGCGGACGAGACGCGTGAATCCGACGCACGTATCAAGGAGCTGGGCGTTTGGAAGGCTGTGGTGGAGCAGAAGGGAGGGGCCGAACAAAAGAGGATGATCGATGTCCGTGTGGTCAGGCTCCAGGAAACGCAGCCTGTTGTCTGATCGCGTGCGGTCAGTTGCATGCATGGGTGTTGCATCATAGGTGTTGCGTCCAGCTCGCCGTCTGTATCCTGCGTCGTTTGTATCTCGTAGCAAGCGGCCTTGAATCGACGCAACGCAATGTGAATGTACGGAGGCAACCTCCACCAGCGACTGGTGCAAAAAAGTTGCCAGAGCTGCGTTCAAGCAGTCGAACTCCGCCTCTTCGTCTGCTGTCGACGGTACGATGCGCATCTCGCTGCGCACGCTCCAGCGGGCCGCCGGTGCTGCGGCTGGCGCTGGACCCTCTGCGCACGCATTCAGCTCACACAACCACGCGACCTACGCCATCGGTCTGTCGTACGCCTCCAAGTCTTCGCCTCCATTCGTGAGCCCCGACACCAAGCCGGCGCGGTACGGCTTTGCGCGGCAAAAGACACCCATCGGCCGGTGGGTGGACTATGCGCTCTCGCAGCCTGCGGGGCGGGGGGTATTGAGTGGCGCCGAACCGGGTGGGTGGAGCGACGAGGTGAGGGCGGAGGTTGAGCGGTGGGGTGCCGGAGAGGACTTTTTCTGCGTGGTCGATCGGCAACGGACGGTGAGTCTCGGCTCCGCGGGTCTGGAGTGGCTGGGAATGGAGTGGAAGCTGGAATGAGGAGAAGAGAGGCTCGGAGACGCGGGCAGGGAAGACGAGCGGCCAGGGACAGAAGCAAAGAGCTGATGTAACGTTGCAGGACGAGACGGTCGCCGACGCAATACAGAACCAACACCTTCACCTGGCACTGTCAGACGGCGTCGGCGGCTGGGGCGACACGGTCGACCCGTCCCTCTTCTCCCAGTCACTGATGTACCACTACGCCCTGTCGGCTGCCGAGTCGTCCGCCCGCACGCCGGTGGAGAACCTCAAGCGGGCTTACGAGGGCGTGGTGAAGGACGAGGGGGTGCCTGCTGGCGGGGGCACGGCGGTTGGCGTCAGGCTCGGCTCGGATGGGAGGTTGGTTGGTGTCAAGTGAGTCGGGTGTTCTATCCATCAGGCTTGATGCGTAGAGCGTCTCTCTTGCTCTCTCGCTCTGTCGACCAAGTCGCCGTCGCCGTCGCCGTCGCCGCGTCCTCGGTCTGACCTGTTGCCTGTTGTCCTGTCTCGGCTCATGCTGCTCCTTGTCTGTGCCCTTGCCCTTGCCCTCGCCCTCGCCCTTGCCCTCGCCCTCGCCCTTACCCGTGCCCTTGCCGTTGTACTTGCCCGTGCGCGTGCTCCTCCCCTTGCTCTCGCTCGGATGATTCACCCATACCTGCCTCTAACACTACACCACCTCCACTCCACGAAACGCCAGCCTGGTTCAGGAACTTGCACTCACGCTGACATCCACAGTATGGGAGACTCGGGCTGCCTCGTCATGCGTGACAAGGCGATACTGTATGAAACGCCAGCCATGACGCATTACTTCAATTGCCCTGTAGGCCCATCTCCTACCCATCCACCACCCCCAATGGTCTGTGTCGCTGGGTCTCTTCAGCCCAGCGGCTTCTATCGTGATCGGCGGCCTCTATCGTGACAAACGGCCTGTTATGACCAACGGCTTCTGTCATGACTGCAGTCTTGGTCCGCCGACACCTTGCTGATATATCGCAGTACCAGCTATCCAAGATCCCACCATCGATGGCTTCGGGCGGGGTCATCACCGACTCGCTGGACGATTCGCGCTCGCACCTCAAGTTCTCGCTCGACCTCTCTCCAGGCGACGTGATCGTGCTTTACGTACGTTGTTCCTCTTACAAAGCCACCCCAGGCTTTCCAAGCCGCCCTTGCCACCTCGGACTTCCAAGCCATCCCCAGACCTCCAAGCCACCTCTGGCGTTCTCCCAAGTCCGCCCTCTCCGCCTCGCGGACAGTAGACCCTTACCTGAACAACCTCAGGCAATCTCGGCAACGCCCCATTCTCTTTCTGCTCCGTTCTGCTCCGTCCTGCTTGTATGCTAATGCCGCTGATACGACCAGACCGACGGCTTATCCGACAACGTCCCGACCCCGCACCTCGCCGCGCTCTTGGCCCAAATCGACGCGCTCCTCACACACCCGTCCAACGCCCACCTCACCCTCGTGGACAGGCAACGAGAGCGTGCACGCCTGTTCGCGGATGTTCTGGTGGGGTATGGGCGGATGGCCATGGCCCGCACAGGAGAGGAGACGGGCAAGGCAGGGTGGAAGACGCCGTTTCAGCTCGAAGCAGCGAAGCATGGGTATGATTATAGAGGCGGCAAGGTTGATGAGTGAGTCCGCCTTGCGCTTGCGCCTTGCACCATACACCTTATACACACATGTCACCCGCCACCTGCCACCTGCCACCTGCCACCTGCCACCTGCCACCTACCACCTGCCACCTGCCACCTGCCACCTGCCACCTGCCACCTGCCATCTTGCAACTCCACCCCCTACCCTGTTCGATCGTCAGTCCTGGAAGGCAGGGCACATCGACCGTCGGAAGCAAGACCACGAGACTGTCAATGGAGAGCTGACGACATGCAGTATCACGGTCGTCACTGCGGTCGTGGGAGAACGGTACCCCGAGGATGATTGAGCAGTCCGGCGCCGATTGGCTCTCTTCTCGCATCTGCCACAGCCATCTCAACACCAATTAGAGTCGTATAGACTCTCTGCATGCACCTGAATGGGGCGACACCGGCGAGGTCGCCTCGCGCCGAGCTGGAGAGCACCATATCCATCAATGCACAAAACATGCCGAGCCCAAGCACAATTATCCAATATGCTAACTCAATGTCCCGTATCCCGCAGTCTGTCCTGCTCTCACTACGGCGTCGGAACGACGTCGCGCCTATCTGGCCCAATCGCCTGAGGATCAGTGCCGGCACACAGCTAAGCTGATTAGCGGCAGCAGCAACCACGGTGCTCTGGCGACTCACTGCGAGCCAGTCCTGGGGCCGGTCAAACTCCCGCACCGCGTCGGGCTGGACCACGACAGCGGCCATTTTGCCCACGGCCAAGTGCCATGCGATGTGGCAGTGGAGGGCCCAGGCGCCGGGCGTATCAGTGACCAGCCGCAGGACTGCCCAACTTGTGATTGGGAGCTGGAGGGTGTCGCGGCGGAGGGGGTTGGTGGTGTTGACCTGAACTCCATCCAGGCTGGTGATGTTGCCAGTCCCCCGAGCGACGATGTAGAAGTACCGACCGTGCAGGTGCACCGGATGGGGTATCATGACGTCGAGGTTGTTGAAGATGATGTCGCCCGCACCGAGGCTTGCAAACGTCGCGCTGTAGACGTTGCTGGCATTGAGTGGGACACCGTCCTGGATCTGCGCTGTCAGGGGATAGTTGATCTGGTCTTCATACGAGACGCTGTTGATGCCCTGGTCCTCGTCAACGCCGGCACACAGGGGCTGATGCGCGACTTGCGAAGCCGCGAAACGAGACGCCGTCGACGCCAACAAACGTGCCCACCATGCTGTTCATGACGTGCGTGTCTGTGACCTCTGTCGGTGCATCCTCCGCCACGCGCGGGCTGCCGTTGACATCAGCACACGCGGGACCGCGTACCTACGTGAGCGGGTAATGCTGGTCCAGGTCGTCGCACGCTGCGAAAGTGAGCGGATCGACAAGGTCGGGCCTAGCGTCAGCGTCAGCGTGTCCCGCAACGCCAACGCCTCTTACCAGGGTTGGCTGTCCGCCGACCCGCCGCCTGGAAAGGTGCCATCCGCATCCACGTACTGCACGATCGCTGTCATTGTACTCGTCTTGTTGGTATTCAGGCATTCTGGGCATCAGCCCCCGATCCACAGTCGCCACATACTCGAGGCGGCTGTCGCCCGCAGGGTGAACTCGTCTCCTGGCTTGCCCTGGTCGGTGGTGACCACGAGTGAGTAGCGTTGTCCGCAGCCTATCCCGACATCGTGCAGGTCCTTCGGCCCGTACACGGCTGTGTCGTCGGCTTCGATCACCTCGAGCGAATGGTTGTCCAGAGACAGCCGCAACGTGGCTGCAGTGAGCACGCGTATAGTTGTCAGACCTACCGTCGGCGCCGGAGTTGACCACGCGAAAGCGGATCTTCTTGCCCACTGGTACTTGGATGACGGGCAGAGCCGGGGTGGTGCAGTTGGAGCCTGCGGGTGCCGCTGAGCAATTGGTGCGTCCGACCCCGTTGATGAGGACGGCGTCCAGCGCGGGTGCTCCAGGAATCTCCATATCGTCAATACTGTACGACTCGTATCGCCACATACCCCCTTGTAGCCCCCTGGCGTTCTGAGCGCCTCGGCTATGACATCTGAGAGATCGTGTCTTTGCAACCCACATCAGCCCTAGTGGCCATGTACCAGATTAAGATGCGAGCCTACTCCCAGTCTTGTACGTATACGATCCTGTCCTCGTCATAGTCCCTGCCGCGTTGAAGCGGGTCGTTGGGCGAATGCACCACCAGGCTACGGTCAGCTACTGGCTTCGTGACGCACGTACGCGCCACTCAGCCCATCCGCCAGCGTGGCGCCGTAGTGCGAGTGATACCAGTACGTCCCGTACTGGCCCCTGATGGTGAACTCGTATGTGAACGTGCCGCCATTCGCCTGGACAGGACACTACCATCTCGTCAACGCGTTCAACGACCGTCTCAACATGTGCCTCGAAGCGACTTGCCTGTGAAAATCCTGGCACACCGTCCATCCACTGAGACCCGTTTTGGTGAATCCCGTGCCAATCTGCGCCTCAGCGGGGCATTGTGAACAGTGATGGGAGGTACGAAGTGTTTGCCCCGTGTTCAGGTTGTTGGTCAGGTGCACCACGATCCGGTCCCCTTCGTTTGCTTCTATGAGTGGGCCTGTGGATTCAGCTGGTTTTCCCAAGACAGACGTACCGGGGAACTGCCCGTTGACAGTCAAGAGTGGTCGGGCGAAGCCGTCGGGGGCTAAGATCAGCGATGCTTGCCCAAGCACGAGCGTACCACCAGCAACAGTCCTGTGGCGCATGAGCTCGAGCGGAAGCGGTTGCGCCTGAAGACTGCACGAGGCTCACGTCAAATTCCAGTAGTACTCCCTCGTAGTCTGGACAGGATATCAGTCGATGCACCCATACCTCGGCTGGGTACGCACAGGGACATTGGTGATCTCAAAGTTCTCTGAAAGCGTGAAGACCGCAGGGTCCGTGACCACCCAGACGTCTGGTAGGGTTGGCTGTGCGGCCGAAAGCTGGCTCGGGGACGTCGCACCGCTGAGGACGTTCAGCAGCCAGAGGCTTCGCAGTAGCCAGACGGAGTGTCTCACCTTGGGGTGGCTGAAGCCAGTATTGCCAAGGCGCTTGCGAGCAAAACGAGAGGCTGTATCATTCCTGTACCTCCGGCTCAGCGTCTCTTCAAAGGGGGGGGGAGCGCAAGAGGCTGCTTTACCTGCAACGGAGCAGCCGGCGCACTGAAACTGCCAGGAGTAGGACCGGGTGCGGGTGGTTAGCGAGGGAAGTCGTATCCCAAGTTGACTGGTGTATTCGTTGACAGCGCAGCTGTTATAGTCGGACACAATCTGGAGAGCGCCAGGAAGACGGTCTCGCTAGGCTGTCTAGCAAGCTAGCGAGGCTGCGATGTGCAGGCGACTCGAAAGGTGTCTCTGTTTGCGTTGCGAGGTTTGACATTGTAAAGGAGTCACCGGAAGGAGTCTTGACATTTGCCACCGCACGGACCTGGGCGGCCTCTTGCCTCTCTGTCTGCGAGTACGCCTGGCGATCTCAGGATGTACCGCTGAGGGCACGCCTGGCGATTTCAGGTATGTACCGTTGTTGGAGAGACGTAGAGCTATGCCGCATCGTGTCACTCTGTTGTGCATACTCCCCAAGTGAGCGTGTATCCGTCGACTTGTGTACACTACACAAAGCCATCTCCGTCCCTTGATCCTCGCCGCCGCGACCGCGATGCCCTAGTCCCCATGCTTGTCGCCGGTCCATCGCAGCCGCCTCGGCGTCACACAGCTATAGGTTTCAGCCGCACCAAGGAGCAAGCCGTCCAGCTCTTACATTCTGTCAGGCATCGTGCTGCTGGATCAACGACGGCCGCCATCTTCCCTTGAGGGAGGCGCCAACCGAATGGCAGTGCAGTGGCCAAATCAGCACTCAGTGACCAGGCCTCGCCAGTGACCAGCTCAAGCAAGTAAGTATTCTCCATGAGTTTGCCAAGCCCATAAGCTCATGAAGGAACCCCAGTACCGCTTGTATCTCTATGGTATTCCGCCTCGATGGGCGGTCCACCACATCGAATGCATTCGCGCATGCATTCCAGTTAGATACTCTCCATATCCCGTCCACTCCACCTCACTTTGATGCATCGTTCACTTCCCGTTATTCCCTGTACCGGTTAATCTGCAACCTTCCACCTATACAGGATCAGCACGTTCGACATCGCGCACAGACTTCAAGACTCACTTCAAATGCGCCTCGTAAAACTTCAAAATCTACACATGTAGTCAGCGAAGACTGCGACGAAGAGCGCCATGCTCGGCTGACCTTTTGAGGACAGCGCTTGTATGCCACTTCTGTGCTTTGCCCTACGCGTTCCCCGCCAGTCCTGTACCACGCAATCAGGGTAGGGAGATTGTTTGACAGATTACAAGAGAGTGTGGAGGCAGAGATGGCGAGAACGGACGGCTGCATCAGCGACATTGTCCTTTGAATGGAGGTATGGTGCACATACATGGTCATGTAGACGATGAGGCCGTCGGTGGTTCTCTCTATCGTATCCACGCTCTGCACCAGCTCCTCCCAGTCTCGCACATCCTCGTACTTGTCCATTGAATCGACGTGTGTTGCCCCGAACTCCGGAATATCGTCCTCATCATCGTCATCTTCGACCTTTGTGGCTCGGGTCGACCCTCTGCTTGCCTTGCCGCGCCGAGTGCCATTTGAGGCCTTGGCGGCCTTTGACGGTTTCGATGGTTGAGGGGTCGCCGAGCGCCGTCCGCGCTTGGCCGTTTGTTTCAAGTTGGTCTTGGGCCGTGTGTTCCAGTATGCGCTGACGACGTCTTGAGCGTGCTCGCTGGGCTTGTCAGCGTTGCTCGCAAACACAAGGATGCAAGGCGTGAAGCGCGGGATGCGAGAAGCATTGACACGAGTCTACAGTACCAATGGAGACATTATGACGAGGAGACGACAGGGAAGATTGATGAGACAAACAATATGGCCGTGACGAAGGTCGCCGTGACAAGGAGAATCGTCCTGACAAGGAGCATTGCGCACTCACACATGCTCCTGAGGTTCCCACGTATTATGTTCTGGCCCATACCCCTTCCAAGAGACGAGATCTGCGCGACTCGTCAGATGATTCTCTCCGTCTCTAGCGTCAATGGCAACTCACAGGTGAATTTCCCCTGCGATAGTCAGCTAACGTGCTCAGTATGTTGATCGTTCACGCCGTCCGACAAGACCACGGAGAAAGGCCCGGACAAGGACGAGGACCACGACAGGGACATTGACAACGACAACGACAACGACAACGTGAACGGCAACGACAAATACAAGCACAAGAAGTCCCAGCCCAGGTAGAGCCCGAGTCGACTCACATGAACGTTCTTGTGGTCCAAGATCGTCTCGACCTCAAACTCCCCTTCCCCATCCTCCGCCTCCTCCTCTTCCTCTTCCTCCTCCTCCCCTTCTGCTGCGTCTCCCGTCGCCTCGTCCGGCTTCACCTGGTCCTCGTCTAGCGCATCGACGTCGATCGGCTCGCTCGACGCGGCCTTTCCTCCTGCCATCGTTGCTCCGTCTGCTTCTGCGTCTGCTTCTACGTCTGCTTCTGCGTCTGCTTCTGGGTCTTCCGCTACGTTCACCTCGGCGTCTTCCTTGTCCTTCGGATCTGCCGTCTCCCCTTCAGCCGTCGCCTTTACTGTCGCCGGTGTCGCGTCTGCGAGGCCCGCGTCGGTAGGGCCGGCTGGGGCGTGTTTCGCGGGCAGCGACGGGATCAGCCGCGATAACGTGCCGAGGATTGACCGAGGCGGTTTCGCGCTGCGTGTTGCTGCCGAGTCGGACACTTTGGCCGCGGTTCTTCCCCTACAGAGCAGATACGAGGTGATGCAGCGTCACGCGTCCTGGTGGATTCCCAGCTGGGGATGCAACGACGACAACAGACGAAAGAAAGCAGCCAAGTGGTCGCGACTGGCTCTGCCGTGTTCTTTATTTAGGTGCACCGTTATTACATACGCGAACCCTAGTGGCGGCAACCCTGGCGGCGACGACGCACGGACCCATGGTGCGCCAGGCCGTCGCCTCAACGCCCACGACCTCGGGATCCCCAGCCACTATCTCGCTGCTTCTGAAAGTCTCTCCCTCGTCCTCCACCGCCTCCTCCTCGACGATCAGGCGATCGCTCGCGCTCATTCCCTCTTCGCCGTGGTGGACCATCAAATCGCTCCCCACGGGCTTCGAACGAGTCGTGTCGGCGGTGCTGGGGCGCGTACCCATGGGCGTCCGGGTACGGCGCGGGTCTGGATTGGGGTGGAGACTGACCATAAGGAGGGTACCCAGGCTGTGGGAACCCGCTGGTCGGGTAGGCTGGGACCGGAAACGGCGGGGGCGGGGGCGGGGGCGGCTGAACAAGCGGCGTGGTGCCTCCCTGAGCCGCAGGGGATGCAGAGCCCGCTAATGCAGATTGCAGAGCCGCAGGATTCAGACTCGCCATCAACGCCTGCAGCTTCTCGTTCGGCAGCACAGGCTGGGACTGCGCCTGCAGCTGCGGATGAGGAGGAGGAGGAAGAGGAGGCGGGACAGCCGTCGAAGGGCTTTGGGTCGCTGGGGCCGGTGCAACCTCGCGGTTCGCAATGAAGACGCCGAGAAGGATCGACTCGGGACGTTCGGCAGGCAAAGTATATCCGTCGATGAGGTCGGTAAAGTCGGGTGAAGGGTCCGACGGCCGCATGGGGACGAGATACAGTTCTTTCGCAGCGCCAGGCGGGACGGACGCACTGTTCTGCCCGTAGGGCAAGTACAGCGCGTGCCGGCTGAATGTCAGCGAACAGCACAGGCAGGTGGACCTACTCTCTACTGAGATGGAATTCCACCAGATGCTCCCATCGAGCCCGTTGTTCCTCCGAGGCATCGGCAGCGAGGGAAAACGCGACGGTGATCAGTTCCTTGGCTGGGCTCAGCCGACTCTCCGATAAGAACTTGAGCGAGCTCTTGATCGGAACACGGCCGGTGATGTCGACTGTCGCGTGCGGGAGCAGGACATTCCAGAGCGGCTCGGGGAAGCGGGCAGACGCTAGACGGGCGCCCATCTTCGGGGTGACGGGCGATGGGTCGGCAGGGTTGTTGATCTACCACTCAGCATGTGTCTAGCACACAAGGAACACTCACGCCACCGGACCACACGACACGCTTGGCCAAGAACAGGTCCATCTCCTTTGGTGGAGGAGCCGGCTCCGGCTCAACCTCCTTGTCCATCTCCATCTCCATTTCCGTCTCGTCTGGCTCCTGCTCAACGATGATGTCGCTCAAATCCAGTGCAGACTGGTCCCCCGTCCCAAAGTCAAGCTCCTCGGCGTCTATCTTCGCAGGCCCTGTCCACGCTGAAGTGAGACTGAACGACTGCCTGATCGCGGGTGATGGAGGCACATCTATCGAAGGCGTCCGCCGAGGCCCAGGAGCAAACGACGACAAGACGTCTGCAGCTGTATTATCATGCTCATCGTGCATCTGCGCTGATACCGACGCAGACGGACTCCTCATGGATGCCTCCCGCGTAGGTGTCTCGGGCACATCACTCTTTTCAGGCGTCGCAGCGACTATCGACTCGCGCCTCGCTGCCTCCTCTTGTCGTTGCAAAGAAGCAAGCTCCTTTTCCCGGCTATCCTCGACCTTCTCAAATCCATCCCGTACAAAGCGAATACCCGAGACCTCTTCCTTTGATTTGACAGTCTGTTCCAGCACCGCCTGCTGCGCGCGTCGGATCTCCTCGAGCCGTTCTGCCGACGCCAGGTCAGAAGGAGTGAGAGTGGCGATTTGGCCCGGCGACAAGGTTCGCGAGAGGATGGATTCTCGCAGATCTGAGCGAGCTCTCGGTAGAGATGAATGGAGCAGGTTGAATTGGGTCCTGCATGTCAGCCGAGTTACGTCTTAAGCTCACTTGTATCGACCTCCAGCAGAGTCTTTTCCAGCTACGACGTCCTTGAACGCCGCCCATATGCCCGCTTCTATATCGGCCCCGTAATGTGCAGCCTCTTCTTCCGTCATGCGCTCTCCGAACAGTTCCTTGGTTACCTCGCTCATTTTCTTCTGGACATGAATGCGCGCAGGTAGAAGCTCCAGGCCAGTCGAGGCGCGCTTGACCGTCGGCTTCCTGTCCGTCGCAAGGGGCCTTTGCACAGAAGAGCTGGCACGAGCCCGTTTCTGCGCTGGGCGCTTGAAAGATCCTTCAGACGGAGGCGGCCGATCTTCGTCAGACGAAGCAGACTCGATAGCTGCATCTGATGCATCGTCGTCTGATGATGAGCGAGAAGAGCCCGACGGAGCCGGTGACGAAAGTGTGGGTTTAGCAGCCTGACCTGTCAGCGCTCATCTCCTTGGTGACATACTTTTGGCTTTGGGGTCTTGCGTCTGGCAGTAGTACCTTCCTCGCCTGGAGGGGGGGAAGGTGAGGCAAATGTGGCGATGTCGAAGGTGTCTAGTTGGGACGTCAGCGCGAACAGGGGCGTTCCCACACGCAGAACCTGCACAATGCGCAGCGACGGAAGGGGACCAGGTGGGGAGGTTCGTTGACAGGTCTGCGTGAAGCGGATAGTGGCATGTACACAAGTTCCACTGCACGCATAACAGGGAGGAGTAGTATGCTGCACTGCGGTGTGCACGACCCAGACCACCGCATACTGCCAGTTACAGTACAGTGCACGGACGCATCCCACCTGATCTGTGCAGTACAGACTGGCATACGATACTTGGGAGAGTCAAAGACTACATACACCAGACCCCGCCCGCCCGCCGATTGCGACCTATCAGAATAGATGGAGGACTTACGAGTGGATGTGTGGCCGGTAGCGGTTTCGCATCCCGGACAAATGTAGGTATCTGCAAGAAAGGTTGTGTCAGCCCAGAGCATGTTGAGCGTCAAGGCAGTCGCGGCGATCCAGTAACCCGAGGTCTCCGGTGCTCGTAGGTCCGGACCTTTGGGGGGGAGGGAGTTCCAGCAGTGGCAGCTCCAGCTGAAGCAGTGGTCCCGGGAAGAGAGAACGCAGAGAGGAAAAGCAGAGGAGGGGGGATGAGGGGAAATCGAGTGGAGTTGTTGAAGTGAGGACGAGAGAAGAGAGAGAGAACGTACGTAGGCGCTCGGCTTCGTCTTCGTCGAGGTTGACGCAATCAAAGTGGAACCTTTGTCGAGGTCAGAAAGGACATCAAGGGAGCTGGTGTTCTACGAAGGCTGAAAAGGAGTGGAAGAGTTGGCTGAACTTTGTGTGTTTCAAAAATACCAGAGGCGAAGTGGACTGGGGTGCGGACGGGAATACGCGGCGAGAAGTGGATTGATTAGGCGTTGTGCAGGAGTAAGGAGTACGAGATAGTACGGAAGGACGTAATGAATGAGGGAGAGGTGGTAGGGTGGTAGGGTGGAGGGTGTAGGAGGGTAGAGTGGTAACGAGTTATCGAGGTAATGAGAGGAGGAAGGAGGGATTCAGGCCAGAAGAGGAGAGAAGCTAAGGAGGCAAGCAGGACATACCAATCACCACACTCTCCACACTCAATCATGGCCCGGCCGTCCTCTCCATCCGACTTGCAGATACACCACACCGTCGCCTTCCGCGCCTTTCTGTCCCTCTTCTTCCCTCCATCTTTGCTCTTTCCATCCCTGCCTTTTCTATCTTTGCCCCTCCCATCTTTGCCTTTCCCATCTTTACCCTTGCCGCCCCCCGCCGCTGCCCCGGCCTTCCCCCCGGCCGTCTTGCTGCTCGTCTTCTTGCTTGCGGATTTACCGCGTTCGCGTGTCTTTGCGCCGGAATTGGCCGCTGCCTTACTACTCTCACCAACCCCCCGACCACCATCCGCATCTGCATCCGCCTCCGCCACTGCCTCTGCCTCTGCCTCCGCTGCTGCTGCTGCCTCTGCCTCCGCAGCAGCCGCCGCCGCCGCCCGCTGTCGGGCAAGCGCCAGTGCCCGCTCGGTGTCTTCCTGTTCTTGCAATCTCTGCGACTTGACCCTCGCGCGACCAGAAGTCCGCGTGCCCTGTGCTGCGGGTGCGCGAGTAGGCGCTGGATCGACCGTGGTGTCTGACATTGTCCTCTCTTCCCAGTCGTGTCGCGACGGACTACGAGCGCAACTGCTGGATCAGTCAATGCCGATATCCAGTCCAGCAACTCAGTTTGTGTAAGCCGAAGCAAATGTCCACGTATTTTTTCTGCAACACAATTTGATAAATATGCTTCCGCGACTGCCTCCAAGCTGTCAACAACGCGAACAAAGAGGCCGACGAGACAAGCCAGTTAATCTACCGCCGTTGAGGCGTATGCATCTACCAATGTATGTCGTTATATCCGTATGCTAGGTGATATCACAATGTCGTCGCTGGTGAATGCGGGTATATAATGCTGGTTGAACGTGCTCTGGGCGAGCATCCCTCGATGCAGATATCTTCTCCACGCCATCCTGCTCCAGAATCCAAAACACAACCTACTCACATCCCCTCGTAATCACATCCCCTCGTAATCACATCCCCTGGTGATTCTCTTCCAAACTCCCCGAGCGAAAGCTCGGAAAGAGAAGACACATCCTACGCACACCGTGCACTAAAACAACCCCTCGATGTCTCCCGTCTCGGGGTTGAGATCGATATCGTAAAAGCCCGGACGCGTAGTCAGGCCCGGCATGGTGCTCATATCCCCAACCAGCGGGTACACAAAGCTCGCGCCCGCCGACAGCCTGACGTTTCGGATGGGCAACGTGAATCCAGTCGGGACGCCCTTCTTGCTCGGGTCGTCGGAGAGCGATAGCGCAGTCTTGGCCATACAGATTGGCAAGCCGCCATATCCCTGTCGTTCATATCGCTCGACTTCGGCCTGTGCCTCTGGTGACAGCTCGATCCCATCTGCTCCATACATCTCTTTCGCGATGATGGTCATTTTGTCCATAAGAGGCTGGTTCAGATCGTACAGGAATCGGAACTGCGACGGCTCCTTGCAAGCGTCGATCACTGCCTCGGCGAGCTCCACAGCTCCAGCGCCACCCTTGGCCCAGTGATTCGCCGGCACGGCGTAGTCCGCACCAACGCCGAGAGCGTACTTCTGCACAAGGGCCATCTCGGCCTCTGTATCGTTGCTAAACATCAGCACAGACGGTGTTTCGCCACTCACGAAAACTTGTTGATGGCAACAATGACCTTGAGCCCGAACTTTTTGGCGTTTTGGATGTGCTTGCCCAAGTTTGCACAGCCAGCTTCCAGGAGTTCCAGGTTTTCTTTCGTGTAGACCGCATCGAGCGGCTTGCCAGGAGTGACAGCCGGTCCACCGCCGTGCATCTTGAGTGCCCGGATCGTGGCTACCAGGACAACGGCGTTCGGCTTGAGACCCGACACCCTCGTCTTGATGTTGCAGAACTTCTCCATACCGATGTCTGCGCCGAAGCCAGCTTCTGTGATAACATATCCGTTGCGGCTCTCGTCGTCGCCCTCCTCGATGCCGGCAAGCTTGAGTGCAATACGGTCGGCAATGATCGACGAGTTGCCATGAGCAATGTTGGCGAAAGGCCCGGCGTGCACAAACACTGGCGTACCCTCGAGCGTCTGCATGAGAGTCGGCTTGATGGCGTCTTTCATGAGAACAGCCATGGCGCCGGCACAACCAATGTCCTCGGCGGTGATCGGGTCGCCCTTCTTGGACGAAGCAACGACCATGCGGCCAAGTCGAGCACGCATATCGGCAACATCCTTCGAGAGCGCCAATACGGCCATAACCTCCGATGCGACGGCAATGTCAAACGCGGTCTTGCGGGTCAGACCCTTCTCGGTAGGCGCCTCGCCAATCGTGATCGAACGGAGATATCTGTCGTTCGTGTCCAGGACTCGGTTCCAGGTGAGCGTCGCCGGATCGATATCAAGCCGAGCGAACCTCGCCGCTTCTTCCTCGGTAAGCGCATTGGCATCCGTCTTGTCGATGCCGAGTTTCTTGAGTCGCGCCAGCATCGGCTTGGCAAATGTTCTCACCCCCTTTTTGGCAGGAACGAGACGGCTGAACAGAGCCTTGTCCGACTGAGTGGCCTCATGGAACATTCGCGCATCGATCGCAGCCGCGAGCAGATTGTTTGCCGCAGTAACAGCATGGATATCGCCAGTCAAGTGCAAGTTGAATTCCGTCATGGGAATGACCTGGGAGTATCCGCCACCTGCGGCACCTCCCTTGACACCGAATGTAGGGCCCTGGGAGGGCTGACGCACACAAGCAATGGCAGTCTTGTGCAGGTGAGCGCCGAGTGCCTGAGCGAGACCGATGGTGGTGGTCGACTTGCCCTCTCCGAGCGGTGTCGGAGTGATACCAGCCACCACGATGTACTTGCCGTCCTGCCGTTCAGAGAGACGCTGCAGAACCGAAAGCTCGATCTTGGCCTTGTAACGCCCGTAGCTCTCAATTTCATCCGGCTGCACACCCATCTCCTCGGCAATGGTGACCACCGGCTTAGGCGTCTGTGCAACGGCGATTTCAATGTCGCTTGGAACGTTGTCTAGGAGGTCGAGCGTAAGACGAGTGATCTTGCGGTTTCGGGAGACCTCGAAAGAGTGCTTCGCTGCTCGGAACGTATTGTTCATGAGCATCGCGACCGTCATGGGTCCCACACCACCGGGAACAGGAGTGATGTAGCTGGCGACTTGAGAGGCCGACGCAAAGTCGACATCTCCCACAAGGCGCTGTCCTGACTTTTTGGAAGCGTCGGGGATGTAGTTGGTTCCGACGTCAATGACAATTGCGCCAGGCTTGAGCCAGTCGCCCTTGACAAACTCGGCCTGACCAATAGCAGCAACGACGACGTCGGCGGTCTGCAGGATGGTCTGCAAGTTTTTGGTGCGCGAGTGGCATTGGGTGACTGTGGCGTCCTTCTTTCGCAACAGCGCGCAGACGGGGGTGCCGACGATGTCCGATCGACCGAGTACGACGACGTTGGCGCCACACAGGTCGAATCCAGTCGCCTCGATCAGCTTGATCACGCCAGCCGGAGTGCAGGGCGTGAAGTACGGCTCGGCGATGCGCGAGTTGAGCAGGCCAATGTTCTCGGGGTGAAAGCCGTCAACATCCTTGTTGACAGCGACAGAATCGACCACTCGCTTCTCGGCTTCCTTGTCAGCTCCCTCGAGCGGTAGCTGCACGAGGATACCCGACACTCTCTCGTCGGCATTCGCCTTGCGGACGGCCTCGAGGACTTTTTGGACACCAGCGCCAGCGTGCGCGCCAGACTCGGCATCAGACGGTACCTGGATATGTTCGACGGTCATACCGCTCTCCTCTGCGGCCTTGAGCTTCATCCGGATATAAGTGGACGAGGCTGGGCTAGATCCGAGCTGAAGGATCACGAGATGAGGGGCCTTGAAAGTCCGGTTGGCAGATTGCAGCGACGCAATGCTCTTTGAGATGGATTCCCGAATTCCCCTACTTTGATCAGCTCTTGTGCAGGAAGCGCAGGAGATTCTCACTTGGCAATGGCAGTGCCATCGATGATGCGCGCCTGACCCACTGGGGGTTCTTCAACAGCCGCCATCTTGGCTAGTGCAGTCGCTCTGGTCGAGGTGGAGAAAGATTGAAACGTCGAGCCGACTTGGAGATTGCTGCTGCTGCTGGTGCTGCTGTTGACAGAGAGTGTCAAGCTGGCTCGTCCGATACGTCCAGATCCGCACCCGTTTGCAAGTCTTGCTTTGACCAGACGGTGAGCAGGACCAAGACGAAGGACAATGCGCATGAGAGAGTTGAGAAGGAGAAGAAAGGGGAAAGGGGAAGGAAGGAATATTATAAGGGGGGAAGCACACCGGGGGAAAGAAAGGGATTGGAAAACAAAATCTGTGAAATTTGGGACAGCGATCGGCGATCGCCGCCTGTCCACCTGATAATAATCTGGTTATCGATAGCAAAAGGTATACTATGTGCGGGGTATTATGACTTGTTCTTCTCATCCCCGACAGGTGGCTCGCCAGTCACCTTGTCCTCCTCTCCATCTAGCTCAGCCGTCTCCGGCGCCGCTCCAGAGACATCTACAAACCCCCATCTACGCGTCAAGCTCCCCTGCATCAACCCGAAGAACACCGCCATGACCGTCGAGCTCATGATGATGACATTATACGGCATCGAAAAGTCTGGCGTGGGGACATCCAGCAGGATTCGAGACGTATAGATATGCTGCCTCCCGGATTTTCGGGGATCAGTCTCGCCATAGTGACGTTGTAGATCCTGTTCGGATGAGCTCTCAGAGTCGAGGTCGAGGAGAGTCAAGACTCCGGATGGTATCTCCACGCCGCGTTCGGCGTCTGGTCGATGCTCCGTATATTTGATGGTGAGCTTCGTGAACGGGATGGAGAGGAGGAGCGTTGACCGCGCAGGTAGGGTGAGTGACAGGTGAATGGATGTGGTAGAGGATTTAGGTGGGGAAGACGGATGATATGCAAGTCTGTCGAGGAGATCACCTGTAGAATGTAAGCTGTGATTGACGATTGCATTGCGTCACGACTGACTCCGATCGATATCTTCGCCCACTATAGCCAGCCTCATCTCGCTCATCCATCCTTTGACCCACCACGGCCAGATCTCACTGTAGATCGCGCGACGGCGATGGTTACCGTTGTTGGTGATCCGTATCGAAAAGGTCCCTTCGGAAGCATACGCTGATGTCACCGTCTTGGATATACTGATCAGGGGAGGTTCTATGGTGCGCGCTGCGTGTCTCAATGAGAGGTCATGAGTAGCCGGAGCGCTTACGATACGCAAAAGTGCCTTCGCCATGCCAATAGAACTTGACGTCCTTGCCCGCCATCCCCTCTGTCAAGTCCCATTCCACCACCTCTTGCCATCTCCCATCAATCCACATGCCTTGTGTTCTTCCCGCTTCGCGGTCCATCATCAACCAACGTCGGTTATCACCGTACACCGAGGGCTTGATGACCCTCAGAACCGAGCTACTTGCTTCGGGGAACGATTGGGGGAGATTCTGCTTGAACAGACTGTTAATGGAAAATGCTCGGCTTCCTCCTCGCTCCGGTACCAGATCGACGACTCCCTCCCACCATCCCCGCCAGCGACCTTGTGAGGTAATATCCGATGGGTCGGGCATGATCACCTCTATCCCCTCGGATTTGAAGCCCCACGAGAAGACATTACCGGGATGTGCGAGTAGTGTGGAGATACCGGACAAGCCCTTCGAGGGGAGCAGGGAAAGAAAGGGGGTCAGGTTCTCGGTGCATAGGTGTAGGAAAGGGTGTAGAATCAGATAGTGAGTGATATCTGCTGTCAGGGGGAAGTTACAACGAGCACTCACGGGTAGTATTGCTTCTATATGGAGGATAGATACCGCCAAACGTCTTGACCGTCTCACCGTCATCGGTAGGGCCGAGTCCGGCACAAAAGAGGCCTCCTAATGCATGGGTCGCTGCGGTCCATGAATCGCGTGTCCTGACAAGTTCAGCTTTAAATTCGCCTGTGTATGTGTCGACACACCGTTGAGAGTCCTCTCCTCTTAACCATCCTCTCACTTCTCCTCCGCCACCTCCTGACTCGTAGTGCAGTGGTCCACTCTCTCCTGATCTTGCCTGATCCCACCGTCCAGCCACAAACGAGATGGACAGCTCGGAGACATTGTTGTACTCGAGGGGAAGAATGAGAGAAGGCGGTGTCAGAGAATGATGTGATTGTGCTACAGAGTCAGCTGGAGGATAGATTTGGCGGAACGAGAAGCTGACGAAATGGCGTCGACCGCGAACGAGGCGAGTTGAAGAAGGTCGTGAATTCGAATAGAACGGACAGCTTGCCATCAGGCAGTGGATGCAGTGTCAGGCTCTCATGGAATGTGTCGGATGAAGCGGCCACCACAGACAGCACAGGTGCAAGCACGAGAGCTGCCAATGAGCCAAGACCCAGCATGCTACACGGGCATTCAGCGAGGATACGAGCTGCGAGTCTGTAAAAGAGAATCAAACAGAGCAGAGAGACGTACAAAGACGTGAACCACCTCCACCTGCTGAATATCCTGCCCGTCAATTTCTTGTATTTCTCCCATTTCTATATGGGCTGGTGCGCGTCGCGAATGCTTCAGCGAACTTCTACAAAGCTCATCAAAGCAGCCAGCGGACAGACTCTGTCGTCTCTAGTCTCTCAGCCCGACAGAACGGGAAGCCGAGCATCATGGCGAGCGTAGTGCCAGCACCAGGACAGAACATGTCCGATGGCCACTTCTCAGACAAGGTCAGTATCGACTTTTTTTTCATGGAATCCGAGCTTTGGGCTGACCAAGGCGCAGGGGAAGCCGACCGAAGTCAGACTGTCAAATATGAACGCTGCCAAGGGTAAGCTCCCTGCTTCCTGACGAAATCCAAGCTGACGGTGTACAGCGGTGTCTGATGCTGTCCGTACGAGTCTGGGCCCGAAAGGCATGGACAAAATGGTTGGTCATGGACAGGAATGTCTTCGAAATGAGCTGATCTGCTGTGAAGATACAGACGTCAACGGGAGAGGTGGTTATTACCAATGACGGTGCGACGATTCTGAAGCACATGGCAGTCCTGCATCCCGCAGCACGCATGGTGGGTGACGAAGCCCTGGAGGGAGACGTAGGAGCTGACTAGTGCAGCTTGTCGAGCTCTCGCAAGCTCAGGATATCGAGGCAGGGGACGGAACGACTAGTGTGGTGGTTCTGGCTGGAAGCTTGTTGTCTGCAGCAGAGAAGCTGTTATCGCAGGGTACGCCTGAATCAAGCGATAGGATAGTGTCCCGAATCGAGGCTGACGGGAAGGTATAGGTATCCACCCCACGACAATTGCGCATTCATTCCAGCGGGCAGCTAGCAAGGCAGTCGAGTTTTTGGAGGAGCTGAGCACCCCTGTTGATCTGAACGATCGGGAAAGTCTCTTGCGTGCAGCTGGAACGTCGCTCAACTCAAAAGTCTGTCCTAGTCTTTCATGAAACCGTGGACTCACCGCTGACTGGCCCAGGTTGTATCCCAATATTCCTCTACCCTCGCTCCTATTGCTGTCTCTGCCGTGACACGCCTCGTCACATCAACATCGTCCAACGTCGACCTACGAGATATCCGGATCGTAAAGAAAGTAGGCGGGACCATCGAGGATACAGAGCTCGTCGAGGGCTTGGCATTGAACCAGCCGGTCATGGTCAATGCCGGAGGACCGACTCGGATTGAGAAGGCCAAGATTGGCTTGATCCAGTTCCAGCTCAGCAGTCCAAAGCCAGATGTGAGCACCACGGCATGCTGTCTGTCACCATCACGCTGACAAGTGCAGATGGACAACCAGATTGTCGTGAACGATTACCGGCAGATGGACAAGATCCTCAAGGAGGAGCGGCAATACCTGCTCAACCTTTGCAAGCGGATCAAGAAGACTGGCTGCAACGTCCTGCTGATCCAGAAATCGATTTTGCGGGATGCCGTCACCGATCTCTCGCTGCATTTCCTGGCCAAGTTGAAGATCATGGTCATCAAGGATATTGAGCGGGACGAGATTGATTTCATCGCGAAGTCTACAGGTGCCAAGCCTGTGGCGGATATCGAGGCGTTTTCAGAGGACAAGCTTGGATACGCAGAGCTGGTTGAGGAGTCGAGCTCGAGCGGGGCAAAGGTGGTCAAGGTCACTGGGGTCAAGAACCCTGGTAAGACGGTCAGCGTGGTCTGCACGGGTGCAAACGCTTTGGTTCTGGAGGAGAGCGAGAGGAGTCTCCACGACGCGCTTTGTGTCGTTAGGTGTCTGGTGAAGAAGAGGTGAGCGCGCACTTCCTGCTTGTGGTTTACTGCTTGCTCCTCCCTGCTTCCTGCGTACTGCTTGCTGCTCCCCGCGTATGAGCAACAGCGTCCGGCATCGCTGACCGATGCAGGGCATTGATCGCAGGTGGCGGCGCACCTGAGATTCACGTGTCGCGGCTGCTCACACAATATGCTCAAACCCTCAAGGGCAAAGAGGCATACTGCTTCCAGGCATTTGCAGAGGCACTAGAGATCATACCTACGACGCTTGCCGAGAACGCGGGCTTGAATCCTATTGCGATTGTTACCGAGTTGCGCAACAAACATGCCCTGGGCGAGCGTATGGCAGGCATCAATGTGAAAAAGGTCAGCTTACGATGGAGCACACTGGTGAAGCTGACGTTGCAGGGAATCATCTCAAACATCTTGGAAGAGAATGTGGTGCAGCCGCTGCTGGTGTCGACATCTGCGTTGGAGCTCGCTACCGAGACGGTGGCGCTGATCCTCCGCATCGATGACATTCAGGTGAGTACAGTGTGTCGGGTGTCGAGAGCTTCGTTGCTGACCTGGGGCAGTTTACAAGATGATGGATGCAATGCATATGATACAGACCACAGATGTAGTTGCTGCTAATGGGATTCACCGCAGCGTTGAGTCGGTTCTGATTCGATTGACCGTAGACCCGGACTCGCCGTGACTGGGATTGACCAAAACGTCACTCGCCGCTGACGGGATGGCCATGCAGTGGGCAAATCAGCAGACCCGATTCTGCACTGGATGACCGTCAAGGAGATCTGCGAGCTGGTCGATGGCCTGCACGCAGACATCGATCTGTGCCTCCAGCGTGCTCCCACCGCTGATCTCGTCAGCTCCTCCACGGAGGTTGAAAAAACGACGATGTGACTGACATGTGCGGCGTTGCAATGAAGTTCTCCAGATCAAGCAGCCCGTTGGCCGTCTTCCGACTGACAGGCTCTTGGGCAAACACGTCGCTCGCGGCGCCCATCAGCCTCTCGCCGGCACAGAGCATGTCGTACAGCGCCTGCTCGTCGACAACTGCCCCTCGACTCATGTTCACAAGGATGGAGCCGGGCTTCATCATGCCCAATTCGGGGGCTGAGATAAGTCGCCGCGTGGTCTCTGTCAGAGGACAGTGGAGAGTCAATACGTCGATGTGGGGTAACATGCCGGCAAGGGAGGAGTGGCGGGTGTGTGGGAGGGCGCCAGAGGGGTCGTGGGTCGTCCATCGCGTGGGCGGGGTGGTGGGCGAGTAGACGTGGATGGTGCACGAGAATGCGTGCTGGGGTGTCAGGCGTGTCAGCAGTGTCACGTGTCAGCAGTGTCGGCGAGGTGCTGCAGCGAGCGTTGAGCGGCGGCGGTCGAAATACTCGCCCCTTGCGATTTCGCAATAGTGGTGGCAAAGACGCTAGTGATCGCCGAGAGGGCGATCCTGGCCAGCGCAGGGAAAAATGGACAACGGCAAGCAAGGCAAGACGTACATGGAAGATCTCGGCAGCGCACCGTGCGGTCGCGCCCATCCCAACCATACCAATGGCCTTGCCCCTCAGGCTCCGGCCAAGCACGTCCAAGGACCTCAGGGTCTGGCCGGCACGTAGGCGGCGGTCGAGCTCTGGTACGCGGCGGAGCAGGGCCAGGGCGAGGGCGACGGTGAGTTCCGATACGGCGTGGGCGTTGGACCCCGGGCAGTCTGTGGGTCAGCTGCCGTTCCCAGGTAGGGCTTGGATGGGCGGTCGGGTAGGGGGTTGGGGGTTAGTATGGGTTTGTTTTGGAGTGGTGTAGGTTGACCAAAGGAGAAAAAGGCAAGGAACCGAGGTAAGGGTATTGACGATTTCCATTTGCCGGGGTAGGCAGGGGAGCTGATGTGGCTGGCGAGGCTGTCCGAGCACGCGAGCTGTCGGTACGGGAGACTCACTGAGCACGGCAACGTGTCGCTCGAGACACGTGGGCAGATGGATCGAATCGTACCCCACCCCGACGACCGAGATGGCCAAGAGCTTCGGGGCGTGAAGTAGCATTTCGCTTGGGAGCGCGTTGGCTCGGTTCACTGGGCGTCGGTATGATCAGTACTAGTCGTTTCCTTGGATTGCAGGTGCAGCTAGGCAGGCAGGAAGGCAGGCAGGCAGGCAGGAAGACAAACAAGCTCGCAAGCAAGCAAGCAGGCAGGAAGGCAGACAAACAAGCACGCAAGCAAGCACGCAGGCAGATGTAGGCAGAGACGCACGGATACCATCCGCAACCTCGAGTCCTGGTCCCAACTCGACGTCCTGGCCCACCACGAGCACCTTGCCGAAGCGCGATCGCGCATATTCGAGCGCAAGCGGGTGCACCGGCGTGGGAAGGAGGACGGCCGCCTGTCGGGCAGGGACGCGCGGGTCCGGCAGCGGTGTTGGAGGTGTCGGTGGTGTTGGCGGTGTCGGCGGTGTCAGTGGGGAGTTGAATAGAGCCAATGACGGGTCAGGCAGAGTCAGTGGCAGGTCGGATTGAGTCAGTTGGTCAGTGGGTGAGAAACGGATGGTTGGGGTCAGTTGTAAAGCTTTAGAGTGGTTCCAGGGACACAGTTGTTGTGGTTGGTGAGGTAGGAGCGGTAGGTGCGGTAGAGTCTGGTGGGTGGGCAGGAGGGGCGGGAGCGCTTGCGGTAGGGAGTTGCGGATGTCCACTGGGGTCGGGGCGAGCGACGGCAGTGACATGGTCAAAGTGGTCAGTGGTCGGTGGTGAGTGGCAAGTGGGGGTGGCAAATCGTCACTCGTCGGCGGACAGGATCAGCCGCCAGCAGTCCGCAGTCAGCACTCAGCGGTGAGTATGAGTATGGAGTTGTATGGGTTGTATGGGTTGGATGGACAAGAACGAGACACCGTGGATGGACAAAACAAAACAGTGGGTGGACAGCGAGCGAGACGTGTGAGGACGAACGGATGGCAAGGGAGGAGGGACAAGTGGCGAAAACACCTCGAGGACGGGAAGAAATACCACATCGTGTCGCCGTCTTTCTGCGATACCAGTGACACTTGGAAGGCTTATCTGTCCATCTGTCCATCTGTCCATCTGTCCATCTGTGGCCTTATCACTGAAGGCGTGCTTATCGCAGCTGAGGCATGCGGTTATCGAGCTCGTCTTTGGTGTTGTCGCAGCTCCTTCGTGGAATCGCAACCATCCGTGTTATCAGAGCTCGTCCGTGTTATCGCAGCATCCGCGTTATCGCAGCTCGTCCGTCGTGTTATCGCAGCTCGTCCTTGGTGGTATCGCAGCTCGTCCGTGTTATCATAGCTCGTCCATGTCTTGTCGCACGAGAACGGAAGGACGGAATTCAGAGTCTCTGCCTCTGCATATCGATCCGCGTCTGCCGAATTAGCGGCCTGGGAGCCTACCTGTGTGGGATCCGGGAATTGCAAGAGAACGCACTCGAACCCACACCGATTGTCCCGACTCTGACCACCCCACTCGGATCACCCGACTCTGAATGCCCGACTGTGGGTGCCCGACTGTGGGTACCCGACTCTGGGCGCCCGACTCTGGGTGCGCGTCTCTGCTAGCACCGCCGGGTCGTCTTTTCTTCCAGCCGGTAGAACTACCTCGTCTGACAATGACCACGGATAATTCCAAAGGACAAATGACAAAGGAGGAACAACGTACAACCGCATTCGCCGCTGTTATCTCTCCTCGCACAAGGAGGTTACGGCTGCGGTCCCACTTTGGTCGTTATCTTTCCGTCGTTCGGGAGGTCGGACGGTATCAAGGATCCAGGATCGGAAGGTAAAAGAAGGCAGACGATATGAGACGATACGAGACGGCACGAGGCGATACGAGACGATACGAGGCGATACGAGACGATACGAGGCGATACGAGACGGCAGTATCTGGTAAGCGCTGAGGCTCGGTGTCATGGAATGACAACCCTTCGCCGTCTTTGGTACAGGCTAGTATATAACCAGATTCAGCCTGAGTCGGCAGGTTGAATATGAGCCTTTTGAGCCAAGCCATTGTATTGTACTGGTTAGCACTGCTGTGACACTCGGATAGACACTCTTAAACCTGCTCCACGCCCACATCACACCGCAACTACCACACGGCCACTCCTTACATGACACATACAGATAGCTGTAGATGTATATGGAATTCCATACCCACGTGCCCCCACCCATCAGCCATACGCTCCACATTCCTTCGTCACGCATACCAGCCCTGTCTGTCAGCTACCGCCAGCGACACGTGCAGCTCACGCCATATCCCCCCATGCCCCCACGGCCATACAGCAACATCTGGCTTCCGGGCAAGTTGTTGATCCCCATTCCGCCGCCAATGCCCCCCATCATGCCCATGCCGACACCGTACGCGTCGGGTGCTGATTGTCGAAACGCATGTTCCACGCTGCCGTCGTCCGACGCCAAGTCCACAGTCGGCGCCAGTCGGCCCGTCCAGAATTTAGCATTCACGGCGCGCGCGCGGCGGTCGAGTTTCCATGTCATGTAGCGATTTTTCATGGTTTGCCACGCGGTGGGGTGGAGACGGCGACGATGGGCACGGGATGATGGCGACGAAGAGCGAGGCAGGGACAGTGGGTCAGGTGGTTCGTCTTGAATGAGGTGAAAGCTCACCGGTGAGCGTCCGGATAATCATCGACGAAATTGGCAGCAGGAGGCGCCTGGTCCTTCATGTCAGCGCCGCCCCATCGTCCAAGCAAGAAGCGCACACCGTATCCAAGTGTAGGGTCCATCACCCTAGTCCCTAGTCAGCGAGCCATTTCTCGAGATAAGCCTCACATTCCGTAATTGCCGTATCCGCCGCTGGGAGAAGCATCAGTCACCCCTGTACTCCTTCACGCCGCTTCCGAGTCGTGGCTCAGCGGCACATACCCGTATGGACTATAACCGCCCATGCCGAGCATGCTTTGAATTTGATTCAGCTCTGTCGAGCATTTAAGAGACTACACATACCCTCCGGGGGGATACCGTGGCATCTGGCCAGCGTCAGTAAGGGACCAACGGGTCACACAGAACTTACCCCATACGCGCCGATCATTGAAGGGTACATCCCCATCGCACCGGGATACATACCGATGCCTCCCATACCCATACCCCCCATACCCATTCCTCCCATCCCTACTCCGCCCATGCCCAGCATTCCAGGATACATGCCGCCCATACCTGCACCGTAGAATGTCTATATGACCGAATGAGAGCGGGGGATTCGAGCAAAAATGGGAAGGAGAAATAGCAGAGGATAGATTGGAAGACGGTGAGAGTAGGGAAGTTGAGGGAGAAGAGAAGGCAGAGAGAAGGCAGAGAGTGACGGCAATGTAGAGGAGGGTGGATGATTCATCAGCGATGAAGCACGTCCGTCAATAGGGCGATGCTTGAATGGGACACTTGCCATCTTATAGGTAGAGCGCGACAACTATGAAGAGGAATATTAGCCAACGACGGCACGTTACTCCCGGAAGGTGTCGGAAATGTTGTATCTGACTGCTTGACCTAGTGTTTGGGAGGCGAGGAATCCTCTCCTCTCACGTCGTAAAGAATTGGCCTCAACCACGGAGTTGTAGGTCAGTTCCCTGCCCTGTCCTGTTATTAAGATACGAGGCGAGATTTGGAGCTGCGAAATATGGCTAAGAGGTAGAGGGATAACAGGGGAAGAAGTGATTAGCAAGAGGACACGCCGCACTTGATGGCTGTCTTATGCTCTGAAGCTCTGGCCACCGCCACTCGTCTCGTGATGGCGAGTAAGCGAAGTGACGAGGTGTCGAAGGGCTGAGTGTGTGAGTGATTGTGTGTGTATAAATAAGAAGCTGTCAGTTGTCCCGTGGTCGTCGCCATGTCCCTCGTCGTCGCTACAAAGGAAGCCATGCCCATTGTCACTCTGCTCTGACCGCCTGCAAAGGGGGAATCGGATGATTGATGAGTGGCGAATCATGCTCCAGGTGTCTTGTCGAGCTCCGCCAGGCTGACATCACAGAAATCTGATGATTGGCGTCGAGAGTATGCATACATTGTTGAGTCCAATGTCCGAGTAGCCCGCAGGCAGCAGCAACTCGACACAGAAACATGCATGGCCGTCTTGCACCGCTGAATCCTCGTTGTCACACGCCCATCCCGCCAAAGTCAACTTTCCCACGGTTGCCTTTGCTGCCATTCCCATTCCGACCCCCCCCTTGCGGCGCCGTTGAAACACCGCCTCTCCACAAGTTTTGGTTCTTCACCACACCTTGGCATCCGCACTCGACTCACCTGGCTCTCGACATTCCCCACCTCTCTAAAGAGCCATGACGCTCCGGAACACGTCTGGAAAGTTCTCCCTCGGGTCGTTTGGGCGCAAAGTGAGCGGTCCGGACGGTCCCGTCTCGCCCTCTCGTACAGGGGGCAACGGGTACCACGACGACGATGCTGGCGTGTCCCCCAGTCGCGATGGCTCGAGCACGGGGTTCTCTGGCTTGGGAGGCAAGCTGGGAAAGAGCATCGCACACCAGAGTCTGCTGCCCGTGCTGGGCAACAAGGATATGCGGCTGCTCCAGGAGTAAGTGCTGTGCCTTCTGTGGACTCGCGGGTGTGCCTTCTGTGGACCCGCGGTCGCAACATGCACAGCAGCGAGCGCGGCTGACGAGACAAGTGTCATCACCAGCGAGAAGGGGGCCTTGGTCATGACTGAGAAGCTCGCTATCGGTGAGCTGAACCATCTCTTCGTTGCCCAAGCTCATCCCGTAGACACACAGAAAGCAGCCGCAGCCCTTCCGCCGTACGGAGCACAGGAAGGGCCGGACCTGCAGGACGTGCTCACGCACTCGTCGACCCTGCTCAGCCACCTCTCTACCGCTCTGACAGTCTTCACCACGCACCAGTCCAACATGCGTGCATGCTACAAGCGCATCCGCGAGCGCGAAGAGACGCTCGACGAACTGCGCCGACGGCGGCGGCATACCGGCTCGAAAGCCGAGAACGCCGAGCGCAAGCTCGCCAAGATGGGTCCCGAGAACAAGGGACTGCCCCAGCAGACAGAGCTGCTCGAGAAGCTGCGGATCGAGATGCGACAGGTACGTCGCCCGCGCCTGCGTCGTTCCAGACCGGTCAACTGATGTTGCAGATGGATACGGATATCGTGAACGAAGAGTCCAAGCTCGGCGACTTTAAGCGGCAGTATGTTGTGTCCCGCAAGCACGTCCAGTCAGGCTGACAGGACAGAACGGTGAAAGAAGCGCTGTCGCTCAAGTTTGGCGGACTGGAGGAGCTGGGCGAGAAGATGTGCATCATTGGGGAACTCGGCAAATTGCTGCTGGAGGAGATCCCGCTGGAAGAGACCCCGCCTGGCTACGGCCGCGCACCGTACTACGGGTACGAAAAGACTGAGAACGCAGTGGCAGAGGCTACAAAATGCGTAAGCCCCAATATCCCGTCCACGCGGTTCGTGATCGTGCAGCTGACGACGACCAGCTCGCGACGGTTCAGTTCCACGCTGCGTCCAATGCACCGAAAGCACCAGCGCTCGCTCCGCACACGCCTGCAGGCGCATTGACGGCGCCCTCGTTCCCGACTGACGAGCGGCGCATTTCTGCTGCTGAGGACTACGCCCACTTGCCCGGCAACATTGCCAGCCCGCCTGACGTCAAGGGTAAAAGCCGCGACTACTCTTACGACGACTCGAATGCTTATGGAGGGTTTGGCGGGGAGCGCAACGCGACCAACGGGCATCATGTTGTCTGGCAGGGCCCGACGGACGACGCTCTCGCTGCTGATAGCGAGTCGTCGGCGCAGGCGTACGAGTACGAGCAGCAACAGGCGCTGGTTGCTGAAGAGGCGGCGTGGCGCGAACAGCACCAGGCTGGACCAGACGGAGGTGTTTCGCAGGACACGCCCGGATCCGTGGGGGAGCGGGAGAACTTGAAATCGCCTTGGGAGCCCCTGCATGTCCGACGCAGCCGATCGCCCGAAGTCCCGTCTCAGCCTCATGCGCATCCAGTGGCTGCAGGGGCTGCTTTGGGTGCACCTATACCCGCGCTCGCGCCCGAGGAGAACGGACAGAACGGGCACATGGCCCGAGACGCCTCTCTCGCTCCGGACCACATTGCGCTACCTCCTCCACCGATGACATTCGGCTCCACGGGCCCGTCTCCTACGCCCGGCGCCGAGGGGTTCTATACTCCTCTCGAGGGAACATCACCTGTGGCCGGGGCGACAGGCGCAGAGCGCCTCCCCGCGCCGCCCGCCTTCCCCGTCTCGTCCATCTCGTCGATCCCGACTGTGCCTGTCGGCGGCAAGATCTCGGCTGCCGCGTTTCGCAGAGCGGCAAAACCGCGCGCCTCGATCGAGCCGGAGGACACAAGCGGCGGCAGCAGCAGCGTGGGGAGCGCAGGAGGGGCCGGCTTGCGCCGGCTGCCGGTGCCGCCTCTAGGAGGGGCGAGGTCGGATACCCCCATCGAGGCGGGGTTCCCATTACCAGGCAGCCCGAGTGGGGCAAGTGAGGAGCAGAGTCACTTTGCGGATGCGCTAGGGGACGCAGAGGCACCGGTGTATGCGCAGCAGAGGGAGGCCGAGTCGCTCCGGTAGGCAGAGACGCTTCGGTAGCGGTGGTGTGGTAGCCGTCGGGTGTGGCAATGGTGGCGTGGTAGCCATCAGGTGTGGCAGTGGTGGTGTGGTAGCCGTCAGTGGCAGTGGTGGTAGTAGTAGTAGTAGTAGTGGTGGTGATGGTAGTCCTCAGTTGCGGTAGTCGTCAGGGGTGGTGGTCGTCAGGTGTGGTCAGTACGAGCTGACAGTGATCGGCACGGTTGTAATGCTAGTCTGTGGTGGCGGAGCACGGGAGGGGCGGTTTGATATTCCGTGTGTTATAGTTGGATCTGAGATATCATGCTCAATGCAGTAAGCTATCGTCTTGCCGTCTCTTCTGTGTTTCGGTCGCTTCAGTAGTTGGTCAGTGGTACACGAGCTGTCGCCCGATGGCCAAGTGACGATGACGGATGACAACGACGCGTGCGATTAATGCCGAAGTGGCAGATGGCGTGAGCGATGCAAGACTCTGGCAAGTGTCAAGTGTCAAGTGTTAAATGAACAGTAAGAATATCGACAGGGAAACATGGTTCCCGTGGTATTCACTTCCCGTGAGATTCACTTGTCGAACGAGTAACAAGCGATGGCATTGCAGAGTACGGCATCTAGCGCCACGTGTCCTTGTCCCCATTCTCTCGTGCGCCTTCGTGTATGCGCGTACGGCCTACATTCGCGCCTGGTGCATCACGATCGTCTTGATCGAGTTGGTCTTGATTTGGTTGGTCGCCTGGACGCGTCAGCTCAGCTCCTCTTCTCTTTTCTCTTCTCTTCCCCTGTCCGCCCGCATCCTGTCTGTAGTCTGACGGCGGACAGTCAAACCCTGCCTCTAACCGTGCCTCTTGGTTCCAAATACTGCGTCCACCGGACACGACGACGCGACTCACCTCCTGCCAGCTGATATCCGCATTCCCATTCTTGTAATCCCAGATCTTCTTGTACAGCACCCCGCCCCCAGCCGCCTGCAGCACCCACCCGACGCTGGCGAGCGCGCCGAACACCCCCGCGAGGATATGCCCCTGCGAGAACATGGAGATGGTGTTGATGAGTCCGGCCGAGCCGGTGGCTGCGAGGTGTGAGCTGAGCGTACGTGTTTCGGCTGCACTCACATGGGATACCGATGACCATGTATGCCGAGAACAGCAGGTGGAACCCTGCGAACAAGAAGTATGCGTCTGCAGCAAGTCAGCGCGATGTCTGACCTCGGACAGACGCATAGACGCATCTCGGGCAGATACCATGGACGACAACTCGAAACAGATACCATGGACAACTCGGACAGACACCAAGGACGACACCTCGGGCAGACACCAAGGACGACGACTCGGACAGACACCATGGACGACACCTCGGACAGACACCAATGAAGGAGAGCAGTTGTGGAGACAAAGTCTACTATGCCAGGACGTTTGAACTCACAAAAGAAAAAGGCCATCGCCTTGCCCTCGGTCTTGCGCAGCCCGAGGTAGATTGGGCGGTACCAAAGGATGAACGAGGCGATCGAGATGAAGAGGAGGTATCCGCCCGCCGCGCCGGTATCCGCTCTGTAGGCGTCAGCACAGGGGGCGAGTTGGCTTGTGGTGGCTGTCGCAAAACAGGAGAGTATGGCGGCACTCACCCGCCCTCGGAAGCGCCTGCGACGAGTAGAAAGATCGCGCCTAGCAGATTGACCAAGAGCGTCACGAGCAGTGCCAGCCATTGGATGTACAGCAGTTTTGCCGTCTGCTGGTGCAGGTCCGGCAGAGTCGAGATGTCGTGGTGCAGAAACGGGAAGACTGCGAGTATCAGCGCTCTACCCGGCTCCATTCCGCCGTGCTCCAGCTCGAGCCTCTATCCAGCTCCTCTCCATTCTGCTCCTGCTCGAGCCTCTTTTCAGTTCCATTCCTCCGCTCTTGCTTGATGCAGTCAAGCTGGCATGTCGCAGCAATCCAAGGCAGGATGGTGTGCAAGAATATCACGCACAAGGTGGCCAGTTGTTCTGGTAGATCCCCACAGCATTCTCTCTGGCCCGCAACTCGGCCTCACGCTCATTCAATCGCCGCTCGCGCTCGTCAAACTCTGCCTGCTTGGCGGGGTCCAGCCCTCCTGCCTGGCCATACGGGCTCGCGCCGTACGTGTACCCTCCAGTAGTCGGCTTTGAAGACGGACCCGACTCGAGGTCGTTTAGCGAATCGACCGAGGAGAATGGGTTTGCATTCGAGTCGTACCCCTGCGCAGGGAGCGTGGCCGTAGACGAGGTGGGCGGATCGCTGAAAGGGTCGTGGGAAGCTGCTGGCGTTAGCTACAAGGTCTGGAGGCTTGGTCACACCGCTGTGTACTGACCCATGATGTTCTCAGAAGGCGGCAGCTCGCTGCCCTAGTGCTGTTCGAGCGTTCCCTTCTGTTCTCTTGGAGCCAGGTGTGAATGAGCTGCGAGATGTTGTTTTAGCTCTGCGGAACATGGACAGCATTACTCGACGCGGTGGCGCGCCGACGGAATCAAACATATCAATGCCACGTGTGACATGACCGTTCACCCTCTCTGTGTCTGCAGCAAGCAACAACTCGACAACGACAGCGGCTCAGTCCCTCGACCCCCTCGCACACTCCACCCAGCACTTATATGCCCACCGAATCCCAACTCCGTGACACCAATCGACCGTACAGCCCAACTCAAAGCGTCACTAGTGTCCACGCCGACGCAGCCCAGCATGATCTCGACGACCTCCATCTCGAACCGCCTTCTTCCCTTGCCAATCCGCGGCCGGGAAAGAAGTCGCCCCGTCTGTCAGCAAAGAAGGTGACCAAGCCACCCAAGGGCAAGTGGAAGCGCCTACGCGTGCCGGAAATCAACAATGGCGGATGGTCAGTCTCTTTCCTGACCCCCCAGTTCCTCCCATCGTTCCATTGCTGCAGTTCGCACGTGTGAGAGTGAACGAAGTGAAAGAGGACTGACAGCAACAGCTACCTCTTGGACTTGCCGGAGGACGTTTTGCAGGCGTTGCTGAGCAGACTTCCGCCTCGCGCGCTAAAAGCCCTGTCTGCAACATGCAAGCTCCTGCACCACGAGCTGCAAAGCGAGACGATATGGAGGCACAGCTATGTCAATCGTTTCTTCTACTACGGCGCAGCGCGCATCGACGCCGTCAAGCGCGAAGTCGAGGTGCTCGTCCAGCCCTGCCGTGGTAGTGGCAGCGGGAGTAATGGCGGGCATAGCTGGCGCCGTGAAGCGCTGACCAGGGAGAGCATGATCGAGTACGTCGCCCTCTAGAAACTCGACGCCCAACGGATTGAGCACGCTGACAGGCTCCGCGCAGGCGATGGCTCGATTCCAAGTCTACCATGATCACTCATCATCCGCCCGTCGGCCGCATTGACGCTCTATCGCTCGCGTACCCACCTTACCTTACTTCTGGGCCGAAGAAGCTCGTCGTTGGCAAGACCCACCAGACGCCTGCGCCACCGACGCCAGTCGCCCCTCCAGCAGTCGAGAGTCCGGGCGCATCTTCTGGGCCTCCTGCCACCCCGACGGTCAAGATGACCCATCGGCAGAAGTACGAAGCGCTCCTGGCGGCGACAACCAGACCTCCACCCTACATACTCAGTGCTGGCCTCGCTACATCTGGCGTCGTCCGCAGCGACCCAATCAGCGGCAAGGTGTCAAAAGGGTTCTGGGGCCCGTTCAATAATGGTTAGCTAGACCTGTGGCTGCTAGTGCTGATGCCACCAGCCAACTTCCACCTTCGACCCGCAGCGGACGTCGCGACTGTCACCACCTCCATCCATCTCCCCTCCAGGGCTCAGACACATGCCTTGTGGGGCTTGAGTAACGGTCTCTGCGTTCATACCACCATGATCAACAAGCCGCATATGACCCATGGCGGCCGTGCGTCCTCTGTGAACGTGGCATGCGACTCTGTCGACGCACACGAGGCACCCATCTCAGAGATCTGGGCTCCCAGTGGAGAGATCGGCCGATGGGTGACAGCAGGGCAAGATGGCCATGTCAAATATTGGAAGTATACTGCACCGGTGACTGCGCCAAAGCCAGGCAAGAAGAGCCCAGGAGTCGAGTCGGTGCCGGGGCGGATTGATTGTTTGTTCACATCGGAGACTGCTATACCATTTGCGAACCGCTCAGACGCCGTTAAGCGGCGGCAGAATGGCGCACCGGACCCTATCATCCTCGCTCGGTGCGATATGGTTCACGACGTGGTTTGTGGGGTGACTGTCGATGGGGATCTGCGCGTCTGGCTAGATATCACTGGCCGGGTGCCTAGGGAAGTGAGAATCGACGTCGGTTCGGAAGAGGAGGAAGGCGGAGTCACCACACTGGAACTGGATGTCCGGAACGGTCTTGCGTCGATACTCGTTCATCATCGGCGCAGTCCCCACTTTACGCGCTGGAAAATCGACTTGACAACCGCGGCAATCAGCCACACTTTGTACACCACGACTCACGGCTCGGCTCTGTCCATCGTCCAAGCGCACCTTTACTCGGCAGTGGCGATTTCGCAACCTGCACAACCTATCTCGCTTTTATCGCCTGGGGCGTCGGCGGGCACCCCTCCACCGCTGACGCTTGGTCTTGACGATTCGCGGTACGGCCGATTTGTGGTGGCCGGAGATGTGGATGGTGTGGCTTGGATCTGGCCATGGGACAGCCATGCAACATCTGGCTCTGCAACTATTGAGCCAATGAGGGCGTGGCAGGCGACGAGTCGCGGCATTACCGCTTTGGAGTACCACTGTGGCTTGGTTGCTGTCGCGTCGTATGTCTCCTAACTGTCTCACGTGGCTTTGCTGCATTGCACATCTTACCTCGGAGCTAATCAGACAGGTACGACGGGACGATGAAGGTCTTTGACCCACTCCCGTCTCCTCCGGAACTTGTCCGGACGTTTCACACAAGCATGTTTTCGCGGCTCTCGCCGGCTGAGCAAGCTACCGCGGCCAGCGGCGAGAGCAATGCGAAGAACTACACGCCGAACCAAATTCTGCTAGAGGAGGATTTGGTCGTAGCGAGCGTGGGGCACAAGGTCGTGGCTTGGCGGGCGGGGTTGGCGAAGGGGAGAGATAGAGGTTCGCAGACGGGCAAGGGGCTGTCAAGTGGGGATAGAAGGAGAAGCGGGCCCGGGAGGTCCGATGCCAAGGGAGAAGCACGGCTGGGTGAGTACTGGTATGGATGCTCGTGCCCTTTGCTGTCTGCTTTTGACTTTTCCGCGAAGCTTGGCCATTTCCGTACTTTCTACTGTCCTAACCTGTCCATTCCGTATTGCCTTGTATCCTCACCTTGTCATGCGCCGTGCGCCTCCCGTGTCCGCTTCCAACTTGTTACTCCACTCGTTACTGCCTGCCTCAGCTTGTGCCTGTAAGCAGCGAGCAGCACTGATCACGACAGATGTGCGCAAGCTGCATGCCGAAGCAGCAGACGACCACGACGAGCTATTTGCCCCGCATACGCCGAGCCGGACGGAGCGGCAGCAGCTGGCGGCAATGGACCAGCTCGGTCTGGAGGATGGGGATGATGCGCTGCAGTATGCGCTTATGATTTCGATGGAGCAGGCGCAGGGCCAGCCGAGTATAGAGAGGCGGCGCGCGTCGTCAGGGATCGCTCGCGGGTTGGCGGTCGGTGCGGGTGGGGCACCGGTGGGAATCGGGACAGGTCCTGATGACGAGGAGGGTGTTGGTGTTGATAATGGTGTTGGTGTTGGTGCTGAAGATGGTGTTGGTGACGGTGGCGTCGGTGTTGACGGTGGCGTCGGTGGTGATGAGGATAGCGCCGGTGTTGATGATGAGGATGGCGTCGACGATGATGGCGTCGAGGAAGCGATTCGTGCCGTCGAGGCGTTCAAGCGGCGCGAGGCGGATGAGCTGGAAGCTGCGATGGAGCTGATCCAGCGGTCTGAGAGGCAGGCCGGGGGAGGTTAGAGCTGCGACTAGCTTGCATGGGAGTCCTAGATCCGGCGATGACTCGAGTCGGTGCATAACAACGAATAAATGGATTTGCGCGTCCGGGACGCTGGTGGTGCCGGAGTCCGTACGGTCGCTGCCGCTATATCTGCACCTGGGAGCGCCTGTACGCCTGTACCGTGAACAATGAGATGTTTGACGATACCGTCAACAACGATGCCGTGAACAGAATTGTGGAACAATACCGTGTTTTATATCGCGGCTGTACCGACGTGGAGCAGCATGGGTAGCGTGCAAAAGCAGTGCGAGAGCTGGCCTGTTTCGTGCTGTGAGTGACACCGTGCATAGGTGACAGCGACAGCCAGTGACGTGACGTGACAGTGAAGTGACAGTGACAGTGAAGTGACAGTGACAGTAAGTGACAGAGACAGTGACGTGACAATCAAGTAACCGTCGCAGTCGCAGTAGTAACAAATATGCATCACTGGCGAGCCAGCATGCCCAGCAACACCTCCCTGGCGCGCTTTGCGTCTGCGCGCCCCTTGGACACAGCCATGACCTCGCCAATCAGCCGCGCTACGACGCTGACCTTGCCCGCCCTCACCGCGTCTGCCGCCGACGGCACCGCCTCGATCGCGACGCGACACCACGTCTCCAGGTCTGCTGGCGTGGGCGGCTGCAGGCCGAGCTCGGATAAGAGCTGGGCGAGCGTCGGCGTCGGTGTCGGCGTCGATGTCGGTGTCGGTGTTGGCGTCGGCGTCGATGTCGGGCGCCGAGTGTGCGGATGTGGGTGGAGGGCGGTGATGTGTGCGAGTAGGGTCTTGGCCGTGCTCCCTGTCGAGTGTCAGCGCCGCCGCCCTGCATCGAAGCTGTCGGAAGAGGTAGGACAAGCTGCGAGCTGGATCGGCTTTCGTCGGACGGCAAACGTCAAGCGTCCACGTCCACATCCACGTCCACGCCAAAGAAGCACGCCCGGTCAATTGGGGTTCTCGACGCAGCAGAAAGCGGAAACACTGGACCACGCCATCCAAGCACCATTCGACCCGACCTACCTGACACGGAGCCGTCCTCCACGCCCAGCGCAATCTCCCGCATAAGTGGCGCCGGGACGACCTGCGGCGACCACACCTTGCCGAGCTTGTACAGCCCGCCCAGGGTGTCGTGTACGATCCTGCAGCTCGTCAGCGGGCCGAACTGAGTGGGGGGCAGTTCGTGGCGAGGTTCGAGACATAGGATACCTGGACGGGTGCGGGACATCAATGCCGAGGGAAGGATGTCACCGCCGAGGGAAGGACGTCACCGCCGGGGGAAGGGTGTCACCGTCCGAGAGACAAAGGGATGGAGACCAAAGGGAGATGGCAGACAACACACAAGTTGAGCACTCGCCGCGCAAGACTCGGGCTGCTGGACCCCGCTAGCACTTCTTCAAAGTACGCGGCTCCAGCGGCGTGAAAGTCGTCTAGCGCAATCAGCGTGTCGAGCTCTTTCCGTGCCAGGTTGTGGGTGGACCGTAATCGCGCGCTGGTCTCCCACGGCATCTCGGGCAGCGAGGCGCAGAGCCGCTCCAGGTATGCCTGGAGACGTTAGTTATGACCAGAGGACAGGCACGGGACGGGTGTCGGGGCAGGGACGAGTATAGGGACAGGAGAGGGACACAGGACAGGAACGACAGATACACATTACGGAGACTAGTCGACGACAAGTCACTCGAGGGAGAAACGGAAGCAACAAAGAATCGAGGAAGAGATACCATAAAGCAGAGGAACACAACAGATCCAGGCAGGAACACCACATAACGGAGCGGAACCGCAACATGCAGCAGCAGAAACGCACCGGCGCAATGACCAGAGCCGGCAAGTTGCTATCGGGCATGTACCGATAGTCCTCGGCATCCTCTTTCGTTCTCAGCGCATACGTCTGCCCGGTTATCTCGTTCATCCCTCGTGTCTCGCGTTTCAGCGGCACAGAGCTGGTCGTGTAATGTGCAATGTGGCGTTTCCGCTCGCATTCTGAGATTGTCAGCCCCGACCAGCCCCGACCAGTTGCCGTCAGTCAACGACGAAGATGACATGAAATGAATAAATGTAGGACGCTCGGCGGGAAAGAGAGGCGCATGATGGGTCACTCCAAAGCACATGATGGGGCTACTCCAACAGCACCGGTGAATACTCCAGACCGCTCATGGAGATTTCAACCACAACGAGAGACTCCAAAACACGATCGGATACCGAAGAGGTCAGAGCGGACTGACCAATGGCCTGCTGTAAGAACCTGACCGAGTTGAGGTTCTTGATCTCGCATCGAGTCCCGAATGGCTCGCCCGTGCGGTTGACGGACACGTTTGCGTCGACACGCAGGTTTCCCTGTCGCCCGATCAGTTTGTAACGCCACGACGACTTGTTTCAACGCCGCGATGACCAGTCCATGTGACAAGCACGACGACCAGATCGTGTGACCGAACACGCCGCGACCCACCTTTTCCATATCGCCGTCGCCACTCCCGAGCCGCCGTAGTAGAGCTTGCATCTTGCGTACAAATGCCCCTGCCTCTTCTGCAGACCTGTCTTTGTTAGTCGTGTTAGAGATCGGAGCAAGGAGAGGATGTAGAGCTAGTACAAGGGCAAGTAGAAGTGGAACAAGTAACATAAGTGGAACAGGTCGAATGAGTGGACAAGTCGAATGAGTCGACCAAGTGGACAAGTCGAACAAGTGGAATTGTGGAGGTGCAACCCACCTCATATCGGGATCCGTGACAATCTCCATCAGACCCGTCCCCGCGCGATTGAGATCCACAAGCCGGTCTCCTCCCACCTGCTGGCTCTTGGCCGTATCCTGTCTCCATCAGCGCTACACGATGCAAACAGGACGGCACTCGCCTGCTCGATCTGGAGCTGCTGGATCCCCACTTTCAGACTCCGCGATGCCCCGTATTCTCCAGCCGAGAGCGAGAGGGTCCCTGCACGTGCTATTGGATCTGCTGGATTCAGCTGCGCCCATTGCCGATAAGGTGGGGGGAGTGATCCAGGACACAGATCCATCCGCCACATTCCGATAAGGTGGGTGCGTGATCCAGGACACAGATCCAAGGGCCACCACATGGCAGATAAGGTGGGAATGTGATCCGATGACGAGCCAAAAGACGAGCCAGAAGGCGATCCGCAGCAGGAGACGCGAGGAGCAACATACTGTAGTGTTGTGTAATCTGGTAGGATGCCGGGATATCATGGTAAAAGTAGTGTTTCCGGTCGAATGTCGACCGCGGGTTCTACCGGCTCAGCCACACACTCAGACGCCAGGCCCAAGACGACAGACATACGATCGTGCATTGCAGCACGAGGGCCGTGAGAATCGACAGACGCACCGCCCCTAGATCGAGCACCTGCAGCGTCACCCTCGACCTCGACCTCGGCGAGTTTTGTCACCACGGCGGACATACAGGAAGCGCGCCAGGAAAGGCGGCATCGAACAGCGCGACATGCGTGTTCACCGCTGCATTGTACGACAGCTTTGCATCTGATCTCCCCAGATTAGCTCTTCTGGCCACCTTCGACGGGGGAGGCAGCGCACCCGAAAAGAGTTTACGTCTCGTGCGTAGTTGGGCGTGAATCTCCAGCCCGATCACCGTCTCCCAGCCGTCCTCTGCTGCACCCGTGCTCGCGGTCTGACCCGCAGCTGCGGCCGTAGCCGTGGCATATCCCCGCTGCTGGGCCGCTCCGTGACATGCTCTGCACAGTCTGCCGGCTGCTGCTGCTCGAGCATTCCACCTGGACATGGGAGCGATGCGACTTCCGCCGTGTTGCGGTCTCGTAGTTGGTGTGCTCCGGAGGGGAGGAACATGAAACGACAATGCCCGACACACGTGCATGCCACGTGCCATCTCCGTGACTCCCGGGTCATCCGCCAATTAGCGTTATCGCCACGTTCCGACTTGTCCCGCGATATGAATCCTAAATCTTGGGCCACGCGGTTAATGGAGCTGCAAGGGGAATTCTTTTGGTTGCTCTTGTCCCTCTGGTCGAGTAAACATCTGTCGAGCTTGGGACCGTCGTGCTCTCATCTCTCTTCCCCCTACTCTCCCCGACTCCCGCTGCCATCTGCAGCTCATACGCATTTATTGTCCCGCTGCGGGGAGATCCCCCCCCCCCCAAAGGAAAGAATAGAAAGACAGAAAACCGGGGGCCGAGCGGAAGGAAAGCAAGGGAAGGAAGGAAAGAAAGAAAGAATGATTCGCGGTATCTGCCGAGGTCCCGTGGCGTTTGCACCGAGTTTAACCGCCTCGGCGCCGTCGAGAAGCTACCACGTCGCCCTCGTCGCCCCTCGTCTTTCCTATCCATATAAGTATCACCACCCAGGGTGTGTCTCTCACCGTCATCCTACCACCTACTACTACTACAACCACAACCACACAACCACCACCACAACCAAAAGACTCTTTTCCTCCACCACCCCTAGAATGTCCGTGCTCGCCAACGAAGTCATCCCCAAGACCCAAACCGCAGCAGTCATCCCCGCCCCGGGGGCCGACCTCGAAGTCCGTACCTCGCACCCCGTCAGACAGCCATCCGAACTCAAGCCAGGCGAATGTCTCGTCAAGATCTCGCACACGGGCGTATGCCACACCGACCTGCACGCAAAGTCGGGCGACTGGCCCGTCAAGCCCACCCACCCGCTTATCGGCGGTCATGAAGGCGTCGGCATCATCGTCGCCATCGGTGATCACACGGTCGGATCCCCCGTCAAGCTCGGCGACCGTGTCGGCATCAAGTGGCTGGCAAACAGCTGTCTCGACTGCGAGTTCTGCCGCCGCGGCTTTGAGATGAGTGCGTAGTTGATTCTACTAGATTGGCATTCCATGGGATCCACTCCACGTGTGCTCCACTCCACCCATTCTGATTCTCTTCAACTGTCCTATACCTGAACCGGCGCTAACCCTCCTCTCAGACTGCCCCAGCTGCAAGCTGTCCGGCTACTCGACCGACGGCACCTTTGCCCAATACGTCGTGTCCTTTGTGCACCACGTCACTCCGATTCCCGAGGCGCTCGACTCGGCAGGTGCCGCATCCATCTGCTGCGCCGGAGTCACCGTCTACAAAGCCCTCAAGGTCGCCAACACCACCGTCGGCGACTGGATTGCCATTCCAGGCGCAGGCGGTGGTCTCGGCCACCTGGCAGTCCAGTACGCCAGCAACATGGGTTTGAACGTCATTGCCATCGACACGGGCGCCGCCAAGAAGGATCTCTGCCTGAGTCTTGGCGCCAAGGCCTGGATCGACTTTAAGGAGACCAAGGACCTCGTCGGCGATATCAAAAAGGCCAGCGGCGGTCTTGGACCCCAGGCCGCAGTTGTCGCGGCCGCAAACAGCAGCGCATACACCCAAGCAGTCGAGTACTTGCGCGAGAGCGGCACCCTCGTGGTGAGTCTTTGTGAGCGGTGATGAGGACGTGCTGACATTGCTCTTTCTTGTCTCCTTGCGCGCCTTGCCCCTGTCGATCACCCCTCTTGCACTACCCTTTCCTAACGTTCTCGTCTGTCTCATCTACTGGTGATTTACCCTCCTATCCTATAACTCTGCTCGACTCCCATTACCTCCTCAGGTCGTCGGCATGCCAACCCAAGACCTCGGCGCCACCGCCTTCTGGGTAGTCTACAAGTCGATCCGGATCCAGGGCTCGTACGTCGGTAACCGACAGGACGCCGTCGAGGCGCTCCAGATCGCTGCCGACGGAAAGGTCAAGGTCACTTTCGAGACTCGGCCACTCAAGGCTCTCAAAGAGTGAGTAATTCACTTGCCTGCCATTTGTTTGCATTTACTCGGCCCCGTCTCTTTCCATCCTGGCTCTGCGCCTCAATCCAATCAATCCATTACTCGTGAATCGTGCAGCAGGCGCTGACGGGAGCAGCACCTTTGAGGACATGGAGGCCGGCAAGATCGCAGGCCGTGTCGTCCTCTCCATGTAAACCACACCGGTCGCACGCCGCGAGCGGTCCTGGTTTGGTTTGGTGTACGCCTAGGCGGTCAAGAGGCAAGAGGCGAGAGTCGCGAGTCGAGAGTCGAGAGTCGAGGGTGAAGCGTCGAGTGTAAATTATCAGGGTGGTTGAAGAAAGGGAAATCTACGACTGGTCGCATCTGGTCTCGAGTCGCCTGGTGTCGGTTATGGGTAACGAATTTCTTGTTTTTATTTGTTTTGCTGGGAGAAGCGTGAATCCAAAGGCGAGGACACGAGTAAAAGTCAAAAAGTCGACGGGGTGTAGATACGGGCGAGTCGTGTATAGATATGTATGCACGTCGTGCTCTGCGAGTGTTTGCGCGTGTGCCTCTGAAGGTCTGAAGGTCTGAAGGTCTGAAGGTCTGAAGGTCTGAAGGTCTGAAGGTCTGAAGGTCTGAAGGTCTGCAGGACTGAGGGTCTGAAGGTCTGCAGGACTGCGAGTGCGTCGGCGAGTTTGAGTCTGCAAGTCTGCAAGTCTGCGATTGTGTGCATGTGTGAATGTGTGAATGTGGCACTGCGACTCTGCGAGTCCGATTCTTCGAATCTGCGAGTCCAAGTCTCCACGTCTTCACGTCACAAAACGGTTGGATGTACACGACACATGTGATCGGCATGCAGATCTCATCACGGAGACACAAAGACCTCACCTCTGTCATTCTGTCATTCTGTCATTCTGTCATTCTGTCATTCTGTCATTCTGTCATTCTGTCATTCTGTCATTCTGTCATTCTGTCATTCTGTCATTCTGTCATTCTGTCATTCTGTCATTCTGTCATTCTGTCATTCTGTCATTCTGTCATTCTGTCATTCTGTCATTCTGTCATTCTGTCATTCTGTCATTCTGTCATTCTGTCATTCTGTCATTCTGTCATTCTGTCATTCTGTCATTCTGTCATTCTGTCATTCTGTCATTCTGTCATTCTGTCATTCTGTCACCTGCCGCTCTGCCTCTGCCCTCCTCCCCTGTCACGTTGCTGTCTCTACCCCAGCCATCGCCGACCAGTACTCGCCGTGCTCCGCCATCGTCGCCGTCCCCGCCTCTGCCCACCGCCGCGACAGCGCGCGCATGACCTCTCCGTGGGGGACGCCCTTCATCGCTGCCTTTGCGTGGACCATGTTGGTCTTAAGGTATGCTGCGAGACGGAGTGAGCTTCGCCTTCGAGACGCCCGGGACGACACCTGTGAATTTGGACGCGAATATGGTGCGGGTGAATAGGATGTTGGGTTGTGGCTGCAGAAAGAACGGGCAGGCAAGAGTAGGTCGGACAAGAGAACTGGCAGGCAGAGACAGCCAGGGCACGCGGGGCAGGCAGCGAACGAGCAGCGGAAGGCAGAAGGCAGAAGAGCAGAAGAGCACACTCACTCTGGAACGGCGTGGCGCTCTTGGTAGCGAACAACGGGGTCAGCGCCGAGCGGCATATCCTGCAGCGCGATTTGGACGTGTCGATCGCTGCGGCTTGATCAGCTTGTGACCAAGAACGCGGGCGCCGGCCCGCACGCCTCCGACAGCGGCCGCACGCACATTTCGAGTGCCGCTTGTATCTGCTCTTGTCAGCGCCATGCCATGGCAGCGCCAGGAAGAGCGACGAGCTAGAGACATGTGAAGAGCGATGAGCTGGAGACTCACACGTGCCCACACTCTGCATTGACGCACTGCCACTGATACTTGTATTCGATCTGGTACGAATGCTTGGTCTGCCATGCCCATTCAGCGCACGCATATGAGCTCCGTGGGGGCACTGACTGTAACTTGGATGTCTTTCCGCACGCGCATGACCTTGTGCCCCCTACAGTTGTGAGCGATAGAACGACCAAGCACGAAACTCGACACAAAGCCGAAGCCTACCACGATTTAAAGATCCTGCCGTGTGGGTTCTTCCGTTCGTTACTAATCAGCCACGTCGCGACTGCACCATCAGCCAAAGCCATGAAGCCCGCGACCTACGATGACACATCTCATGCGCCATGGTCGACAAGATTTGCTCTACCTCATCAGATCATTGCTCGTAACATATTCCATCACCCACCTTCTCCAGTGCACACTTTCGCCGACATCTTGATCGTCGCTGCCACCACCTTGTTTCCGTTTGGAAGCGTTTTCCTACCCGAGTCAGATCTACCTCAGACGACCTGCGACGACAATCCGATGACGATGAGGACGGACTGACCGATTAAAACTTGCTGTTCCGGCCGTCGTCAATAATCGCTTACACCACTCCACATTGGCTCCAAACCCTTTAGGTCCCAGCTGGCCGCCAAAGACCCTCTCGTCAAGATCACGAAAGACCTCCAGTGCGATTCGGACACGTTCCGCCTCCCATTTTCGTCCGAGAGATTTCGCCGAGACATACGCTCGTTTTGTGGACTGCTTGCGTCGACGAGGGGGAGTTGATGGGGTTGAACTCGCGTCCGAATCGGATTCGGATCCGGCGTCGATGAGCATCAGTTGGTCTAGGTCGGGGAAGACCAGGCGTTGACGGTCTTTGAGGGTGGCCCGTATGGCTTTGCGGGACGCCAGATCATCGTCGTGTTCCTCATCTTCCCCCATACTAGTCGAGCCTGCTTCCCCCGCTTCGGATACGTCCTCTGACCCACTGCTCACAAGGATCACTTCTCGTGCGATGCGGCCCTTAGATCGGGGATCATCTTTTGCGTTGCGAATGTTCCTCCTGGGCTCCATCTCGCGGTTGTCATCTGACCCCACTCTCTCTTCGTCGTCCACCCCTTGCTCATCGTCGTCCTCTCCCTCCTCGTACTCGTCCTCATCGTCATCATCGACGATAAAGTCGCGCAGAGACCCGAGGGAATCATCATAGTGCCTTCCGAGATCATAATCCTCTTCCTCGTCGCTGTCGTGGTTATCCTCGTCACTGCAGGCCTCCCCGAGATCCTCCACTTCACCTTGATCACTGGCGGCCGCTTCGGCGTCTGATACCAGGACATCGATGTATGGGCGTTGGGTGGGAGAGTCTAGCGTTGAATGGCCCGCCAGAGGTGGAGGTCGTATGGCTGGAGAGGGGAAGGAGGAACTTGGACCAGGACTGCTTTGAATGCCGTGTGCCGATATCGTTGTACGGGCGCTGTGGAAGGAGTCATCTCGAGTGGCTGGTGACGGCACAGGCGAGTTATCGCTGAAGAGATCGCTCAGGGAAGGGGCTTTGCGGAGAACAGACGAGCTGATCCTGCAGCTTTGTCAGCCAGTCAGAGACCATGGGGAGAGATGACTCGCTCGTCTGGTATAGGCTCTGCTACTTGATGTGCTACTTGATGTGTCTCGCAGGTTGCCTCTGAGAAGATTTCAATGGATTCATCTGGTCTATCGGGCGACGGCAACACAGTATCTGAAATAGCGAGCTTGTGCCTCCCATCAGTCAGCTCAGCCAGGCGGCAATAGAAGGAAGCTTACAGGCCCAACCCCAGCTCCAGGTCGTCATCCCCGTCTGCTGCGGCTACGCCTCGCGACCACTCATTCTCGCTACCCAGCACCAGCCTCCCCGGAGTCCGAAAACTGGTCCCCTTCTTCGCTGGCGTTCTAGAGAACTCGACAACCTTGATTGGTGTGGGAGCGAAGCGTCTACGAGGGGCGAGAGGAGTCGAACGAATGGTGGAGAAATCGATCTTGGGAAGATGAAATGCTGTGGACGCCTGGTTGAGTACAAGCGGTTCATGAGGATGAGGACTTACGGGGTGAAGGTGTTTCCGAGGTGAGCCGTGTTGATTTGCGGGTCAAGGCTGGGTCGGTCATCGGAGTGGATGGTCCGGCTTCTGTATTTAGTGGCCCTGCATGTCCCATGACGGCAAGTGGTTGTTCTCTTGCTTAAGAACAGGGATGATGAACGCTGGCCGACGTTATTTACACGCAAAAGTCACTCGCGCACAAAAATCATAAAGGCGCGCGAAATCTCTGCGTGCCTAAACTGGAGATCATAGGCGCGTGAAAATGTCGCCGAGGGCCGCGTGATGGCTTTGCCGCAACAGTCCATTCCAGCGTTCGACGAGCACAATGTCAGCATAGACGGGATCCAGTCGACATGGTGCAGTTTGCCAAAGGCGATCATGTCTAGTGAGTGGGCTGTGTGCATTGCCTCGTATTCAGGTGCTTCGTCCGACGGCCTCTTCCCTACTGGTCTCCCTGCTGGCCGAAAGGCAGTAGTGCCCAGCAGCTGCTTACCGGGTTGTAGCTCTGACCCACCGCCGATTCCCTTATTGGCATTCTACATCCGCTACCCCAACCCGTTTGCGCGACACGTCCTGTCGGTCGACGTGCTGTCTCGCAAAGTGGACGCGGCGACCGGGCGCATACATACCAGGCGGCTTGTGCTGAAGCGGGGCATCTTGCCGAAATGGGCATCGAAGTGGCTTCCTGTGGCTGGGGCCAGCGGCGGGCGGGGCCTCGATGCTTGGGTCTTGGAGGATAGCGTGGTAGACCCTCCGCCGGAGCCTTTGGCTGCCGATCCCAGCGACGCAGAATCTGCACCAAGAGGGGGAGGAAGATCCGGTGCCAGTGCCGGTGCCGGGAGTGAGAGTGGGAGTGGGAGTGGGAGTGGGAGTGTGGACGGAGACAGTGATGATGATGGGGACATCAACAGGTGGCCTAGGCTGAGGTACACGCAAGGGAATTTAAACCACCGCAAGTTCATGCACGTCGTCGAGGGCGGCCATATTTTTGCCGGTCCAAACGGGTGAGTCGTGGATCCACCAGAGCACCCAGTCACGGAGTCGCAATATGTGGATACGAATGGCGCTGATGCGGCGTCTGGTTGTCTTGTGGTTCTGTGCGGGCAGGACGACCAACCACCATACCACTGCGGAGATTCGATCCGATTTCGGCGGCGGGTGGTCTAGTATGATCCGGCAGCGGATCGAGTCGTACGGAGCTGGCAAGTTTGAGGTCAACGCCGAGACTGTGCGTCTGTGTCTGCGTCTCTCTCGCTCTCGCTCTTACTCTCACTCTCACTCTTACTCTCGCTCTTGCTCTCACTCTCACTCTCACTCTCACTCTCGCTCTCACTCTCACTTTCACTCTCATTCTCACTCTCATTCTCACTCTCAATCTCAATCCCCAAAAGCAGCTCCTTGTTCCCATTCGTTGTTCCCATTTCATTGCTGACGACGGCAGGCGCGCAAAGGCATGCTACTTATAATGACGCTCCTGCGCACGCGCCAGCCCCTGCCCGACACGGCAGAGTCCTACCCGCCCCCACCGCCGGCATTCAGCGAGTCCTGGGCCCCAACGCCTCCTCATGCCACTGCCCCTGCCCCTCCCACCGCGTCATCGGAGCCTGTTGCTCCTTCCAGTCCCGCGTCCGACTCGTTCTTCTCCCGTTCGCGGCGGAAAGAAGACGAGGGGCACGACGGTGCGGGTGGTTGACCATGCGGCCACTCCGACGCCCCGCGCGACGGAATCGATACCCATCGACTGAACGTACATGCTCTCCATAAGCATTAGGCCGCGGATCTACCGGCGAGTCTCGTCGGGTGGTGCAGTTATCGCAGTCGCGGGAGGAGTTCCCGTAGTCGGTCGGAGGTGGAGGCGAGTGAAGGAAGAGTTATCGTAGTCTGCGGGAGGTGGAGGAAGAGTGGGTACGTCTGATTGTGGTCCAAGTCGATTTAGCATGGAGGTTGAGAGGTTAGCTGGAAATCGGCGTGGTCGGGCTGAGTCGGCTGGTCGGCGGCCCATGGCCCAACAACGCGGCGACAACAACGCGACGACGACAATTTGCCAGTCGCCCAGCGGCCCACAGCTGCACCCTGGCATCTAGATGAACCACTCGACACTACGACAGTGTATGTTGTACTATGCATATATTCGTGTTCAGCATACCAGCGACTCGAAGCGTCAGTAGTGCCACTTCGAGGGGCGCTGAAACCCAGTAGTACCACCTCGAGGTGTGCTGAAACCCAGCCTCATCTGATAACGCTTTCGTGGATCCGTTCAACGGCGCGATCTAGAGTCCTCGTATCTGCCTACTCGGCTCACTGCCCGACGCAAAGACACACCTCACTCGGTGAAAGCGTAAAAGCCGCAGAAAGCTGCATGTCCCTCGAGCCCGAGCCTGAAAATCTATATTAATATAGCCCAATGGATGCAGTAGAAACGATCGCTATGCACACCCGCTCCTCGCCCTCACGCATCCCTCTTTCCTCCCCGTCGTGCCTATCTCCGCACGTCCCCTCCATGCCACTGTATCCTACTGTCCTAACCGCATCACCCGCGGATCCGCTAAACCCAAAGCTGATTTTGAACCTGAACCGAACATGGCCACGGTCAAGAACCGGATCATGGACCTGAACCTGAACATGAACCTGCCCCGACCTGCGTCCTTGACACACTCTCGCCAGACCATGCCCCACAGCGTCACCCTATTTCGGTGCAAAAGTTCTCAAGCCTTGACATCCCCGATCCGGGCCTGCTTGGCGCGCTCTACCTTGGCCTGGTTGGTCTTGGCAATAGCGTAGACGACGCCGGCAAAACCACCGACGGCAATCGCAGAGACGTTGCCAAAGTTGGCAGGGTCGCCAAAGAACAACAGACCAGACGCGGCCACGGGCAGTCTGGGATGGTCAGTGAATCGAACTCTAGCCAGCGTCCTTTCGACGTGGAGTATGAATCGCCAGCGGCTCATCTGCCAGCTAGGCTGCAAAGTGCAGGGAGGGAGACAGCGGAGGGAGTGTGGAGCCAATGTACGGAGCCAACATGTAAAACCAATGTGTGGAACGAGGACTCACTTGTTCAGCGCACCCACCATCGAGTAGGTGGTCGAACCGCATGTTCGCACACACCAGGCAGTCGAGTACGAGATGAACACTGCAACGGCACCAGAAAAGGCAATGGCCGTGAGGAGAAATGCGCGACCGTCCGCAGGGCTGCGAGTTGGGTCAGTAGACGGCAAGCGGGCAGGCAGAATGAGAACAGCAAATGCGACAGAGCACGAATACCACGTCCGCATTCACACGAGGGGATGGTCAGAGTGACGGAGATACTGGAGTAAACCATATGTCACTTACAAGTTCCGGTCAAAGCTGGCCCCGGACCAATCCTCGGCGATAACCGAAAAGACGAGCAGGACAGGGATCGACAGGAGGTTGTTGTAGAACATAGAGTCCCAGTCTTTGAAGCCGGTGACCTTGATACGCTTGCGCATGAAAAGGACCTGGCTGGGTTAGCTCGATGACATGACGGGAGCCTTCGAGGCTGGAACGGAAAATGTTAGGACAATGATGACCAAAGGTGAAGAGAAGCTACAGAGAAAGTGAGGAGAGATATGTGTAGAGCATGTGGCATATAGCCAATTTAAGGTAAGATACGATGCGGCAGAAGAGGCGAACAAGCGCCAACTCACATAAGCAGCCGACGCGAGACAATTGACAAACATCCAGAGGTACCCTGCATTCAACGACCCAATCACCGTGGTAGGCAGCGGGACGTCGGCGCCGGAAATGGGATCGATCACCGCGATTCCGTCCGACATGCGGGCGAGGGTGGTAGAGATGTCTGCCCAAGCAGCGATGACGGACGAGCCGACCATGAGGCCGAAGGAGCAGAGCGTGAGACCGGTGACGTTGCCGCCGAACCAGATGACCTCGCCGTAGGCGATCAGAATGATGGTGAGGTTTTTGAAGATGCTACGGGGGTTAGGATGTGCTCCCAGAAGTGATATTAAACGTGGCGAGTGTGAGCGGCGAGTGCGACAGACGAGTGTGATCGACGAATGTGCAGGCCGAGACAGTACTCACGTGTAGACGGGGATGGAAAGGAATTGCTAATGCACGTGAGTCAGATAACATGCGACGCGGTAGGAAACATACCAGCGACTTGGAGCCGGTATAGATGACAGCGACGAGGAGGAACGAGACGGGGAACCAAGCCTTGGCGTCGTTCCAGTCAAAGTCTCGGACTAGAACGCGTGAGCTTACGCATCTAGCCCCTTACGACGTAAAGGCACTGGACACCTCCTACTCACAGGTGATGACGCCTACGCGCTTGACTGTCCATACGCAGAGCACACAAACGACCGACTGGATCGTCAAGACTAGGAAACGTGGTGTCAGGCACTATTCTATTCTGGTTTGCTACAGTCATCGACATGGATCCGAGACCCGGGAAGGTCGAATTCCAAACTGTCGATCGAGGGCAACTCACGCAAAAAGGTCATGGTGAACTGGTGACCCGAGACGACGAATTTGTTGACGACGGTCATCATGATGGACGCGGCGCAGTAGCTGAGGATCGGCCATACTGGAGGGCGAAATCGCGAAATCAGCTCTGGCAAACAGTCAAAGACGAGGAATAGTAGGGGCGGTCAAAGACGACGGGTTGATGACGATAATCGGATTGGGCCTGATGAATGGGGTCTGATGGGACTCGACCCCGATTGGATCTGCCGCGTGAACGAGCGACTCACCCGGCGAAGCAACGGGCATCGGCGCCTCTTCCTTCTTGGCGGTCTCGAGCATATCCTCCGCCTTGAGGAGCGCCTCTCTCACCTCGATCTCGGCGCGCAATCTGTCCTTTTCTTCGCGGTTCGGCGTGCCGGGCGTCGAGTCTCGGTCGAGCACCGCTGCAGCGAGGTTGACATAGGACCCGCGTGGGGACAGCCCGAGCGGGGTTTGCGGTCGAGACATGGCGCCTTGCTCTCTATCTCTCTGTGTCTATATATCTAATTGGATGGAGAGGTGAAGAAGAAAGCAACGTGAAGGAAGACGAGGGATGGGAAAGAAGATGAAGAGAAAGGCGCGAACGAGGACGTGAGTGTGAGAGTGAAATGACTGTAATTGAGCACACGATATCGCGAGGGAGGGAGAGATGGACGGCGATGCCAGTGCCTCCAGGTGACAGCAATGTGTAAGACGCTCCACCCACAGAGTCGTTCAAGTAAGACAAGAGTGTGGAGCTACCAAACAAGTTGGATGTCGGTGGGAACGATGCAAGAGACTGCAGCGCTAAAAAACCCAAGTTATCACAGACAAGACAGCCACATGTCTTTCCCTGAAAATCCAACCAACCCCCCGAATCCGGCATATTAAAAGCCTGGCTGAAAGTCTCGGCCTGTGCTCTACTGCATACAACTCTGCTCGTTGCGTATTGCATCACAGTCCTCTGCTGGGTTCTGTGTCCATATGCAGGGGTCGGACATCGTAGCCTTGCAGTCCGGAACAACCAGCAGTCGATTCAGCCCACATGCTGTGTCCAGCAAAGCATTCAGATCGCGTGCCTGAAATCTGCGTGCGTGTGATTATGGGAAATTGGACACCCGTCAGACGGAGAAAGCAGAGGCCAAGGGGTCTGTCTCCCCACTTGGCAGTCTGGCAGACGGAGTCGCTTCGAACGCTAGGCACCATGCATCGGCATGAGAGCCTCCGCAAAGAGCTCCAGAACGCCCTGGGCTCATGTCTGTATGCCAGACAAAGATCCCAAATCCCGTTCACATGATCAGACAACGCGCATCGATCCCAGCCTCGGCATGCTCCTTGGCCAGCTCGTCAATGTTCTCCTTCTCCTTCTCCTTGACTTCCTTGGGAAACCACTCTTTCATGAATCTGAGATTATCAGCGGGCTACACAGACGCCGCTACGCAGCGACCACTTACTTCATTACTCTGTAGTCTAGCGAATCTGTCACGGCGTCAGCGAAATGGATCCACCTCTCAAGTGCCCCGACAGACGACTTACCTTTGTTCGCCAGCAAAACGACCTTGGACCGACACAGCGGACACTCGGCCTTGCCTGCACGCTGCATCTTGACGAGGCATCGCACGCAAAACAGATGTGAGCACCCGAGGCGGATGGGCTTGAATGCGATCGAAGTGCATATCAGGCACGCGTAGTCGTCCAGGCTTGGTAGGATGCTAGGGACGTGAGTTCCAGACGTCAGGCGACCGCTTGGGGGGGGGGGGGGTGGCAGGTAGAGGCACCGCATGGATGTGTGGGGTGTGGTGTGGGGAGGGAGAAAGAGAGAAAGAAAGAAGGAGAGAAGGAGAGAAGGAGAGAAGGAGTGAAGGAGTGAAAGAACACAGAGAGGAGGAGAGAAGGAGAGAGAGATAGAGGGAGAGGCCGCCGGGAAGTTTCGAATCAAGCAATCAAGGACTGACGGAAGGAGAGTGTCAGTCAGGCTCGCAAGCAGGACGTGCGGCAGAGATGTCTGGTAAAATGTCCATGTCGAGACATTCCCCTGCTTGTCGACGTGCGCCGATAACGTCGACCGCACAAAGCTCGGAAACCCGGCAGACGCTGTCAGAGCGGTGCGCTTGTCGTGCTTCTTGAGAATTCTAAGCCGTATCAGAACTGTCTCTCAAGGACTGCTTGGGCTGAGGCTGAGGGCGCCCGTTTTGAGGTGGGGAAGGGAAGAGGGGGGGGGGGGGGGAGAGGGGGGAGAGATGACTCACTTCCTAGCCGCGTTGATATTGGCCAGTTGAAATCGCTTCAAATCCAAGAGCAGCACATTGAGCCTCAGAAACTCGTCCCATGCGCCTCTAATTTTCTTGCCCTTCATCGTGCGTCGATCCCCCAGTCCGCGCTTCACAACCTCATTCGCAAACCTCTTCAGCCTCAATTCTGCATCCTCGACGGTCCGCTCTCCTCGGGTTCTTTCCGCGCTTGACTCGAATATCTCCGCCTCGATCCAGAGCGTAAAGATCTCACGCCATGCATATAGGTCCTTTCGCGACGTCTTGGCTGACGAGTGCTGAATTATCGAAGTGGATGATGACGGGGTCAACGGGGTAGGAAGGACTGAAGGTGCCGCACCAGGCTGGATTGTTGCTGAGATCTGGCGGCAGAGATTTTCTACATTCGTGCGAAAGGTTGATTGCTGCGCCGCGTGAAAGTTTGATAACGATGTGAGCGCAGCGGTGAGAAGGTTGAAAAACGCCCTGTCAGATGCGAGAGGCACGACGAACTCGCGCTCTCGATCCGACGTCGAGGTCGACGTGGATATCTCGGGAATTGCCTCGACTTCCATACTTGTACCTGCAGGTTCGACAAGATCATCAGGTGCTGAGACGGAAGCTTCGAGGGACATCTTCTGCATCCCCTCGGACAGGCTTGTGCCGCTCGCCAGGGCCCAGATGGGCGAGGCGGCAATATGGACGTGCTGGAGTGTCGGACTGGGAGGTATCTGCGACCTCCCAGGTGTCCAAGGCACTGCTTCTCGTTTCCGTTTGGCACGAGGAGTCCGATTCGAAGAGCCTTCTTTGTCTTCGTCGTTTGCGTCTGTGAGCTTGGTATTGACGGGCTGATTCTCGTCGTCATCGGAAGTAGTCGTCTCCGTGTCGGAATCGACTGCTATTGGCATAGGCGAAACGTCACGACTTGCCGTCGGGGAGGTATGCAAATGGAGCCGGAGTTGGGGTACGAGGTTGGCGGCGTCACCTTGGATGTTGTGATCAGCCGATATGATGGTAGCCAGGATGCGTACGCTCTAGGCTCTACGCTCTAAAAACAGAAGAAGAAGCAAAGTGGCATAGACAGCTCACTCACCAACCAACACGTATTCAGCCTTGACCTCGCCTTTATCAGCTGTCGCTTTCCGGGTTACCTTCGTTCTCCGCTCCGACGTCCGTCGCGCCTGCATCTGACCCGATTTGCGTTCCTGGCTCTGGGCACGCACCATATCCATGACCCCCATTGGGCGTAGTGGACGTGCCGGAGGCTGAGACTGAGGCTGCGGATCCGAGAGCAGCCTCAAGCGGAACCTGCGGTGATGAGATTCAGCAAGGAGAGATGATGGTCCTGCCGCTGCATTATTGTCCTCGTTGTCATTGTCGCTCTCGTTCGTAACCTCGGATTCCCGTCGGCCGCGTTTGTGATAGCTTGAATAGCGACGGTTTGGACGGTCAGGCTCGTCATCGAGGATAGGATCGATAGCAACTTCCTTGATAGTTCCAGCTGGGCCGGTGGGGGCGGCTGCTTCGACAGGCTTCGTCGGCGGACTCTCGTCGCTTTCAAATTCAAATTCGAGCACCTCGTCGTTGTCCGCTGTCTTTATTGGAGGAGGAGCGGTGTCGTCGTCCTCTGTTACCATGAGCTTGTTGAGCACGCCGGGAGAGAGGCCCATCGTCGATAGTTCCGCCACCACATCTTTGATCAGTTTCTTGAGCTGGACGAGGTCAGCTTTTCATCGTAAGACCTTTGCCCACCCGGGGTCTCCTGAGAGAATCACAGCACAGATTCTCATGCAGCATGTACAGGGAGAAAGGGAAGGAAGAGGAGGAGGAAGAGAAGGAAGACATAAGCTCACTCGGCGGTACTCGATCGCAGACGACTTCCAGTCTTCTGGAAAGTGCGAGTCCTCAAGAATCTGCTGAAACTCCTTGCCGTATTTCATTCTGAACAGTCACTATACGAGCACTTGAGAACGTTGAGGATGGGAGAAGGCGTCGAGGCTGAATTGGCTGTCCAAACAACGGCGGTCGACTTCGACTGGAGAGATGGCAGCGTCGGTGGGAGTTATAATACAATCTCGGCTCTCATTCGGGTAGCAAGAGAAGTTCAAGCGAGGAAATCGGTCTCAAAGTCTCTGTTAGCGATGGCGCCTGAGGATTCAAATGGTCTGACAGGCAGACACATCGCCAGCTCCCTTGTCCATGGCAAGTGATATCCACCGACTTGCTGAACTTTGTTGCTCTTCGGCGAGCGCCGCTTTCGAGTGGAACGTGCTTCTTCTAACCACTGTTTCTTGACGAAACGTTGGGTGACTGCCTGTGCAGCTGCTCTGTAGACTTCGTTGGGTTGGGGCTAGGGAAACTGGAGAATTCGTCCAGTGCAAAGTCCCACATGTACTCAAGCAAACAACGAAGGGTCAATGCAACCGAAGATAAAGGAGGAATGTCGCCAAGTCGTCCCTCGCCGGCTTTTCCGGTGCCCGTCCCCAGGCGGTGAGTCTCCTCGACTGCTGCCCTCTATGATGCCCAGGGGTTGCTCCTGCATCCACTCCTGCATCCTTGTTCTACATCCTCCTCGCTATGCATGGTGACTAACCCGGTTTGCCACTGTAGAAACGCCACAGCAGCGAAAAGGCCGGGCGGATTGGTTCCGTCATAGTTTGAGGCAGCTTTGGACGCGTCTCGAGGCAACGACGGGTTGACTGTCTCTACGTTACTCGTCCGTCGCTCATCACCACACTCTCCTTCTACAGTCGTGTCTCTCACTACATCACAGCGATCCACTCGCCCTTCTCGTGTCTTGTCCCGCGCGTGTTTCCCGAAAAAAACAATCATTTGATCGCCATTTCACCTAGTCGCCTGCACGCCGAATACCGCTCCGTCACCTGTCATCTGACTGTCGAGCTTTGACAAGCACCACCTTTGCACGGCGTCGCGCCATAACGTGAGTGCTTTCATGCTTCACCTACCACTCCAATACTTGTCTAGCCGACACCAGAGGTACTGCTAGGCCGCAAAGGGAAGCTTCCTCGCCTGTCTTACCCCCGGGGATGCAGGCTGGCTGCGAAGCACATCCTTTGAGCGCAGCTGGCCGAGCTGCCGCCATTCTCAGCCTTACTTTCCAATCTTTGGCGGTGTCTCTCTCCCTCCAGCGGCGGATGCTGACACCTGCCCGGCTCAGACTCGTGACGCACGCGCCGCCTGCGCACGGCCCTCTCCAACTCTTTTGTTCTGCACAGCAATGACTTCACCCCTCCTTGCACCCACCCCAGTGGCTCCGCCCTCCTCCGGCCTTGCGCCGCCTGCCCTATCCACCCGACCGACTTCTTCCAACTCGAATCGCAGCTCGTCTTCTCGCCGCGGACGGTCAGGCAATTCATCCAGCAACCCCTCGCGCAGCAATTCACATTCCTCGCGCGCCAGCGAGAGTGGCGGCGGCAGTGGCCTGGACAAGCTCAAAAAGAGCGGCGCAACCACCACCATCAGTGGCGGCGTCACCCTCGGTGTCAAAGACGGCGTCGATAACAAGAGGAAGCCGAAAGCTAAAAAGGACGACAAGACTGCAAAGTCCACCTCCAGCGCCAGCACCAACGGTAACGGCAATCGACGCCAGTCGCAGGCGAGAAAGCCCGCGCCAGCTCCCATCAACACTAACACTGCGCGTTCAACCTCAGCCAATTCTGATCGTAAGAGTGACGACGGGCACCCCAAGTCTCTTGTAGCCCCTGTCTCCGCACCTCGCACCGCACTCGAGGCAGCAGTAGATGCCGCCACGAAGAAGCATCAGTCTCTCAACGGTGGCGATGCACTCGCCAGTCTGAATAAGATGATCGCAGACCTCAAGTCCATCTCTCCAGTCCCTGGCCCCTCGACCACTCGATCCGGTCGCGACGCGTCCCCTTCTGATGCCAAACCAGCCGAAGCCGTCTCGATATCCACAGCCCCCAAGAAACTCAAAGCCGACGCACCCAGCTTCACTCCATCCTTCCAACCATCCATCTCTCCCGTTGCGTCTCAGCCCTCCATATCGCCCAACACCCAACACGCCTGGCTGCCATCTCGGTCTACCTCGCATGGAAGTGCTCGCCGGCCTTCTGCAGGATCCCTCGCTATGCCGTATCCCAATGTCATTCCGCCTCCTGCGAACCTCTACAGTTCGTACTACCCCAATCAGCTGACTGCACATCCCGAAGCCGAGCGCGAAGAGCTGCTGCCGCAGGGATATGGGGCAGATGTGCAGTACTATGAGCAGCTCCTCGCCGCCCAGCAACTGCAGTATCAGCAAATTCAGCTGCTTCAAGCACAGATTGCTGCCAATCAACTCGCCCAACAGCAAGCTCAGCAGCAACAGCAGATGGGGGGATTCATCGCACCGCGGTTTCAGGCTTTGGCGGCTCAGCGGGCAGCAGCTCATCAACAGCAACAGGCGCAACAGTTGGCCCAAGCGCAACAGCTGTTTGAGCTGCAACAACAGCAATTGCAACATATCCAACTGGATCAGGATCGTCCTGTACTGGAGGACCCTCCTCCTGTCTTTGAGGAAGATTCCCCCGAACCTCCTCCTCCCTCCTCCCTTGGTCCCACGGGTCGCCCTCAACTTGCACCGTCATTCACGTTTGGCGCCAAGAGAGATGAAGATGCAGCGTCCGCAGCCCCATCTCAACCACTCATCAACCGTAGCGAAGGAATTGGTGGTGCAGCAGCCACAGGACTTGCCGGTCTCGCGGCACGGGCCCACAAACGAACTGGAAGCGAGATGACGGCCGCAATGCAACAACAGGTAGGTTGATCTGTCCACTCCAAGCTGATATCAGATTGAGATCCAGAATCAGATCGAGGCGTTGCAGGCAAAGCAGAAGGCATTGATGGCTGAGGATCTGGCCAGCCAGGGTTCGGGCCTGTCCCAGTTGAATGCCTTGGCACACTCGCGGACGCCATCGCAGACCCTCGCGCGCCATCGCCGGGTCCAATCCAGTGTCCCAACCGCCAATCCTGACAGTAATTTCAACTCGCTCAGTTTGTCCGACGTGCCCGAACCGCCTAAGCAGGCTCGCAGCTTTGGCGAGATGCCGCCTCCTCCTGTACCAGCCAATGCTGGTTCAGCTCATAGTCGCCGTCACTCTGTCAATGTGTTCAACAAGACTGCTGGATCAGGTGCTGGTTTCAGCGTGTCTGAGATTCCTGAAGAATCCGTTCCAGGACACCATCGTTCCGGATCACGGTCTGGCTTTGAGTCGGGAAACTGGCGAATCACCAGCCAGGCAAACAACGGCGTTGCAGACTTGGCATTGGCGCAAGCCCAACTACAGTCCTTGGCTCAATTCCGAGCCGCCGCAGGTGGCGGACACGCCAAGATGGCATCGTTTGCCTTCCCCAACATGCTACCAAACCTTCTTGCGGCGACGACATTGCAAGCCCCTCCTGGCCAGACACTCTTGCAGCAGCAACAAGCCTTCCAGATGCAATTGCAGCAAACATCGCAGGGGCCCCAGCGCAAGTCGCTCTTTGCACCATATCTACCACAAGCATCGCTCCCGCCCCTTCTGCAAGCTGGAAAGCTCGTCGTCGGTATTCTTCGGGTCAACAAGAAGAACCGATCCGACGCTTACGTTGCTACCGACGTCCTCGAGGCGGACATTTACATCTGCGGATCCAAGGACCGCAACCGAGCGCTAGAGGGCGATATCGTCGCAGTCGAGTTGCTCGACGTCGACGAGGTCTGGGGTACCAAGAAGGACAAGGAGGAGAAGAAGCGTAAGAAGGAGGAGAATGCTGCATATGACCTCAAGCCGGCGACTGCGAAGAAATTGGAGAAGAAGAAGGACGACGTCGAGGTGGAAGGACAAGGATTGACGCTGTTTGATGATGAAGAGGTCAATGACGAGACGAAACCGACATACGCAGGACACGTCGTGGCGGTCGTGAGTGAGCTAGCTTGACTGCGCTTATGAGTCCTGCAGGTGGAGCGCATGCCAGGCCAATTGTTCTCTGGCCAGTTGGGAGTGTTGCGGCCTTCTTCCGCTGCAACTAAAGAAAAGCAAGAGTTGGAGCGCAGGGAACGTGAGGGAGATCGAGCTCGGCCTCACGAGCCCGAAGCACGACCCAAGATTGTTTGGTTCAAACCTACCGATAAACGGGTTCCCCTTATCGCCATCCCGACCGAGCAGGCGCCTGCGGACTTTGTGGATGATCCCGACGCATATGTCGATAGGCTCTTTGTGGCAACCATCAAGCGATGGCCGATCACCTCGTTGCATCCATTCGGTACGCTGGTGGAAGAGCTTGGACCGATAGGCAACTGCGAGGTCGAGACGAGCGCACTGCTCAAGGACTGCAATTTCCCTACGGAAGAGTTTGGCGAGATGGCTCTCAAATGTCTGCCCCCTCTGCCCTGGAGGTGAGTCGCCTATTTTATTCAGTGCTGATTGCAGCATCCCCGATCGCGAGTATGAGATCCGCACAGACCTGAGAAACGAGCGGACCTTTACGATTGATCCGCCAACAGCCAAGGACCTGGACGACGCGCTTTCAGTCAAGCAGAACGATAATGGTACCTTCACGGTCGGCGTGCACATTGCCGACGTTTCCTTTTTTGTCAAGAACAATTCTGCATTGGATCGAGAAGCTAGAAAGAGAGCAACATCAGTCTATCTCGTTCAACGAGCTGTACCGATGTTGCCACCCCAGCTATCCGAGGAACTTTGCTCCCTCATTCCCGGCGCCGAGCGACTTGCATTTACCGCTTTCTTTACTCTTGATGAACGGGCTACTGTAGTGGGCCACAAATTTGCGAGGACAATTATCCAGTGAGTCGGGGTGGGGGGTCGAGCTTATAACCAGATCTTGCGCGAAGCTGTCCTACGACGATGCACAAGAAGTGATCGGTGGTGGCCACCTGCGCGATGGAAAGGTCTCGAATGCAAAGCCTTCAGAAGTCGAGCACGACCTTGGATTGCTCTTGGTAAGTCGAGTGCTAGTGCAGCGCTGATCGACAGACTCTGGCGAAGAAGTTGCGCCAAAAGCGAATCGAAGCTGGAGCGATGGTGGATTCGAAAGTCAAGGTGTCCTTTGTGCTCGACGAGAACAACCATCCGATCGACTGCGGTCCTTCGCAATCCAGCGACTCTAAAGTGCTTGTGGAAGAATTCATGCTGTTGGCGAATACCTCTGTTGCGCGATTCATCGCCAATGGGCTTCCGGAACAATCTCTGTTACGAAGGCATGAAGCGCCACTTGAGCGACGCGTTGAGGGCTTTGTCAAACGTGCGGCCAAGCTGGGATACAAGTTTGACGCTACGGATGCGAAGAGTCTTCAAAGAGGGTTTGATGCCCTCCAGGGCGACGAGGTGAAGCAATGTCTGGAGCTGTTGAAGCGGAAGGCTATGCAACGGTGAGCAGAATGATGTCAAGCAGAGCTGATAGGCTAGCGCAAAGTACTTTTGTGCCGGGATGTTGGATATTGCCAAGTATGGACACTGGGCTCTCAGTACCCCTCTGTATACCCACTTTACCGTGAGTGAGGGCTCTGACGGCTGCTGACATTTAGTCCCCTATCCGCCGCTATGCCGATGTCCTGGTGCATCGCATGCTGGATGCTTGTTTGGCTTCCCGTCAGCTTTGCGTCCACCCATTCGGACTGAGCTCATGTAACTAGCCAATCCAAATGACGTGAAATTCTACATGGATCGGGATCAAGTCGCTAAATGCGCTCAGCAATGTAACATGAAGAAGGGTGGGTGTACATTTGTTTCAAGGGGCGATCAAGTGGACTGACGATGACAGCGAGCGGGAAACTTGCCGAAGAACAGTCGGCACATCTGTACCTGTGCATGCTGGTACACGATCTAACTGAGAGATATGGGCCTGTCATTCGAGAAGGCAGGGTGACCAGTGTCCTTGACGCCGCATTTGATGTTGTCATTGTGAGTGGAATTCACTCGAGTCAATGATTTGTCAACAAAACTGCAACTGACGGTTCAGCCTGAATTTGGGATTGAGAAACGCGTGCATGTAGAAAAGATGCCAGTCAATAATACGGTGTATGACGAACACCGAGATGTCCTGTCGCTGTACTGGACGACGCAGGACGTGCTCTCCTTCGTGGCGGAAGCGACCGACGAGCCACACCTGCTCGAAATCAAGGATTTGGGAGAAGAACAACGACGCAAGGGCTTGTCGGCTGCTCCATCGGCACTCCCGGACCATGTCGGAGCATCAAGGCAATATGCCAAGTCTGCCGAAGGGGTCAAGCCGAAGTTTGAAGGCTTGAGGACACAGGGAGGGCACAAGGTGCAGGACGTGAGGGAGATGATGAGTGTGCCGGTGATTGTTACGGCGGATATGACGAAGAGTCCTCCTGTTCTCGTGGTATATGCTTGTGAGTTGCGCTGCTGCTCCCCTGCATGCCATGCTTCCGTTGCTTGCCCTTCCATGCCACTTTATCTGGTACACGCCACGTGCTAGTACTGATGATGTCTCCTCATCGTAGGCAATCCCTATGCTGCATAGGGCGGCGGCGCAGACGACGGACCGAGGACGAGTAGCTATGCAGCGCGAACGCGTCGACGTGATACGATGTCCCTTCACGTTCAATTTCATCATCCATTCTCATTCATGTTCATTCCCATTCGTTCATCCTAATTCATATTCATCCGCAATATTTCAGTTTGCATCGTGGCGTCGTAGCGAATGTCTGCATCGTGATAGTGGCGGCTAGTGGGATCGGGTCCGAGGTCGAGGCGTGGTGTGAGGTGTGAAGTGTGAGGTGTGAGGCGAGAGGCGTGAGGTGTGGGGTGTGAGGCGTGAGGTGTGGGGTGTGAGGTGTGAAATGTCAATTGTGATAGTATCAGTGTCCGTGTACACAACATGAGATGGGTGTCTGCCAAGCCAGAGTGTACTCGAACGGGGCGGTACGCGTTATATGAAGCTGTGCCGTGCTACCTTGCTCCGATCGGCAACGACTCCAGATTCCAACAGTGAGGAGCTCACGGTCTAGCGTACTTGATAGACAAAGCTGTATTACGATGGAACTTGTCTGTGCCGGCCGGCTCTTGGACAGAGAGGCGACTACACAAGTGGGAAGTCTGCATGGTAGGAAGTCTGCAGCGTAGGAAGTCCACGAGGAGAAAGTCTTCCATGTAAAAAGGGTTCAAAGTAACTAGTCCACGACGAGAAGGTTTTCTTAACGAAGATACAAAGTAAGACAGCCGACTCGTCACGGAGATAAAACACCACTTCTATCCTATATCCTCTTACCAGACCGGTCCACCTCAATCTCCTTCCACCGATACCCATGCCAACACGCCAAGCGCCACAGCGCCATGGAGAGCCGTACGGCCAAGTAGCCAGGCTGGGCGGCGTCCAGCGGCGTGGGCCAGGACTGGAGTGCCACGAGGTTGGCGGAACCCTCGGTCGGAGTCAGGGCGGCCTCGGTGGTGAGAACAGGTGTGGGGGAAGGGGTCGTTGATGTCGTTGACATTGTTGGCGCGAGCGTAGATGCAGGATCTGGTACCAATGGCGGAGATGCCGTTGATGTCGGTGTCGGTGTATTTGTTGGTGTCGGTGTCGTTGTCGTTGTCGGTGTTGGTGTCAGTGTCGGTGTTTTCTTCAACGCCATGATGCGCCTCAGGGCGTGGGCAACCTCCCGCGCCGTGTCGGCCGGTACAAGCGATGTGAGCGTGTACACAGGCAGCTCGGGCTGGTACCATGTGCGGGACCATGTGCCCTTGCGCTTGTACGTTGACGCCGGTGCGCGTTCCGCTGTCGCACGCACCATCAGACACCCCGCACGCTCCGACGACTCGGAGAGGTCTATGATGGCGGTCCAGTTGGTCGTTCTCGGCACGGCGTCGACGTCCGTCGGGTGGCGCTGTTGGCGAGAGCGATAGCCCTTGCCATTGCCATTGTCATTGCCATTGTCGTTGCCATTGCCATTGCCATTGCCATTGTCAATGCCATCGCCATCGCTATCGCTACCGCTTTGCTCGACCAACTTGACATTGTCGTCATTTGTCCCATCAATGCCGCTGACTTGGGCCCCATCGACTTGAGCTTTGACCTTGTCCGCCTGAACTGTCGTCAGAGGCTGAAGGACGCCTTCCACGCCGGTCTTCCGTGCCTGCCGAGCCAGCAATCGAGCTTCTTGTACGACTCGCTGGCATAGCTGAGAGTAAACCATGGCAGACAGGTTCTCAGGGATCTTCATTGTTCCCAATGCTTGTCGACGAGAGAAGAAGCCCAGATGCGGGCCTAAACCATCGTCAGATACACGCTTCCTTCTCTCCCTTCTGCGCCGCTTTATCCTTGCTATGTCTTCATTCCTTGTTGTCTTGCCTTCATGCTCGTGGAGTATGTCTCAGGCAGATCGCGGTATTAGGCCGTTGCAGGCGACAGAGAGAACGACGGACGCACCTTTCTGCAGTAGTTGCGGCACGACATTCTTGTGGCAAACAACATAGTAGCCCAGACCCATTCTTGGCTTTGCGATCGCGCGGCCAGGAGACAGCAGCAAGTCATGCGGGAGGAGGTACAGCCTGTTTTCGAACAAACTGGGCCGCAGACCTATCATGAATTCTGAAGGTATATAAGCACGCCATACGTATCATCTCGTTCTCTAGGTGCTAGGGGATGGGAAGAGACTTACCCCTCGGTAGACGCTGGCGCGTGACTATGCATTGCCGTTTGGGGCTCACTCTCATCCTGTCTACACACATGGAGTATCAGCTTAACCATACGATACACCCCGACCCTGGCCGAAAGAAGGGAGAAGAGACGGCCAGACAGAACGTACACGTCGGCTCAGCCCACAGTATCTCGCGCTTCCGTCTTGCCCGATCGCTGGGCTCAGAATGCGCCTTGCGATCTGCTTCGTATCTCCGCTGGTATCTGAGGGTTGATCCCTCCAGACCTACAGGAGGTGGATAGAAGGGAGGATAGAAGAGGGCGGATCGACCAGCGGGATGTTCGCTCGGTGGTTGGACAAGGCGAAGACGAGCCTTCGAGCGCCGGGCCGGTGGTATAGAGACCCAAGAAGCGGCCGGAGATGGTGATGGTGATGGGATACACGACGATGATCTCGACGCTGAAGGGGAGGCCGAGGGTGAGCAGGAGGATGATGGCGAGGGTAGGAACTGGGACTGGGTTGTGCTGCTACAGCGTCGAGGAATTGGCGGTCTGGCTCGAACGAGGTGGTACAGGCATCGCTGGCAGGGCCCTGACGAAGGACGAGACAGCATCCTCCGTCGGTAGCTTCGGGCCCAGGACTAGAAGACGAGACAGCCAGCCCAGCTTTCACTACGCTGAGTGCCCAGCTGAATCTACCTCTCGAGATGGACGGGATGAGAGGACGAGATGAAAAAGTCAAAATGTCAGAGCTGAAACGAAAGCCGAAAGCCGGTCAAGCATCGACCAGCTACTGTAACAGTCTGTCACGGAAAGCTCCTACCAGAGGCACCTGACACGCAGCGCAGCATAGCTCGCAGTATGCTTGGTCCACAAGTGATCGCTCGCCTGGCCCGGCGAGCTCTCTCGAACTCTGCTAAAACCTCAAGCTGTAGCGCCAACGCGAGCTCAATGCGCACTTCCGTCTCTCGCCGAGCGATGCTCTATGGTGAGTCTGACTCTCCTCTCAAGGGATCTCCTCATAATAATGTAGTGCCGGGATCCAATCCCAGGATGCTCCAAAAGTCGCTTGACTCTCCCGCTGACTCGGTCTCGTACGACTTGGAGGACTCTGTGGCGCCCGCCAAGAAGGCGGAAGCGAGAAAGCTGGTCTGCGAGCTCCTCGACGTGAGCCAGCTCCAAAGCATGGCAAGCCTGCAGTGAATCCTGACACTCTTATTGGCAGGGGAGCAGAAGACCAAAAGGGGAGGTCATGGTCCGCATCAACGCTGTCGGCACTGGCAACGAGGCTGCTGATCTCGACGATGCAGTATGTCCCCGCTCTGTAGCGACAAGCGACACTGGGCTGAGAGTCACGTAGCTCCGGACACGACACGTCCAGGCGATTGCATTGCCCAAGACTACCGACCCAGACCATATTGAATGGGTCGTTTCCCGTATAGAGGCGTTGAGTCCCAGGGAGAAGCGCAAGGGCGGTGAGAGCGCGATCCGAATCATAGCAATGATCGAGAATGCCATTGGGATGGTCCGGATACAGGAGATCGCTCGTAGCGGACAAGGGCATTTGGATGCACTGCTGGTCAGTCCCTCCCACATCAAAAGCCCACTACGTTGACGACGGGTCGAGTAGTTTGCTGCTGAAGATTGTCTGTCACATGTTCATTCGTCCGTCCACAAGCTGAAGCCCGAGGAGACTGTGCCGATGTTGGTTTGATCCGCACAAACGATCGTATGGAAATGCTCTATCCACGCTCAAAGCTGGTCACAACCGCCAAAGCCTTTGGCCTGCAGGCTATCGACCTGGTACGTCCCCTCTGTAACACGTTGGCAAGACTCAATTCAGGTCGGCTAGGTGTGTGTGAACTACAAGGATCCCGAAGCTTTGCGTGTCGAGTCGGAAGAAGGTCGCCGCCTAGGCTTCGATGGCAAGGCAAGTTGTTGTCTCTAAAACACAAAGTCAAGTACCATCTAATCAGACATAGCAAGCCATCCATCCTGACCAAATTGAGGTTATTCATCGTGCCTTTGCACCGTCACCAGCCGGTAAGACAGCCGTGTCCGCCAACTTGATTCTTGAGTGGCAACTGAACAAGCAGACATCGAAAAGGCAACCAGGATTCGGGACGCATTTGAGCAGCACGATCTCGCAGGTAGAGGGGCGTTCGAGCTAGATGGCGCAATGATTGACGCCCCTATGCAGAAGCAGGTGAAGATCACGCCAGAGCGCAGACGGTGCAAGCTGAAATGAGATGGAAACAGGCTCTCAGGGTCCTCGCCAAAGCACAAGCGGCAGGTCTCATCTGACGCCATGCCTTCCAGCGTATTCGGATCATATGGACCCGTTGCTCTGAACACCCGGTTATATGGCAGTCGCTCCATCTTGGTGGCCGCACGAGTCGAGCCTGTTGGTCTCCTGACGAGCAATCGGGACACGTCACCGCAGCACATGTTATAATGATCGCATGAGATACATTTACTGTACCCCAACAGCGAGGGCTAGAGTATCTTGCTAGAAAAATATCGCGCTCAAAGATACCTCATCCCTCACCTTCGAGCAACCCCTGAGCCGCTCTCATCTCCTCAAACAGCTGCCTCGTGTCCTCGTCCTCCGCTCCCCAGCCTAAACCCATGGCCGACTCCTTCTCAGCCCAACGCTGTTCCGCAAGTGCCACTTCGTCATCATCGGAATCTGGTGCGAGCTGTGGTAGAGGTCCCATCTGGCGCGAAGCGGATAGCAAGGTGGAAGTGAGTTTCTGCGGTGCCGACACTAGTGAGTTTGATGCTCGTGTAGACCGAGGATCCGCATTGTGAGCTTTGGTGGGTGGTGGCGCGGGAGGTTTCATATTAATCTGCTGTGAATCTCGCTGGGAGGCTGGGTCTGGGGGCAGAGAAGGGGGTATGGGTGCGGTAGACGGTGTCGGGCGTTCGTGAATGACAAGATTTGCCATCAGGTCGGCAACCTTGCTTGGCTCTGGGGGTGCGGATACGCCAGGCAGAATAGGAGGAGCACTTCCGGTGTCTGTTGAGACTGCCTGCCGCGCCGAGCTTGGAGCGGCGTTGGATGTCGGCATTCTGGACTGCTGCGAGACCACCTCTCGATGGCCGTCTGGGACCAACCGCACTTGCCCCCGCTCCTCAAGCTCCTCTAGCAGCTCCACCCGCCTCCCCTTTCCCGATAGCCAGCCTGGCTCCTCATCTATACCTTTCTCAACCCATGCGCTCCTTGCGCGGCACACTTTGCTGCAGAAACCCTCTTCCGGGTTGCCCTGCACAGGCTTGATTGTGCGCTTGGCTGTCGAGATTGAAAAGCGCCGATGGGGCGTATAGGGTGCTGTCGGCGGATTTGAGCAAGTAGGATAAGAGCAGATGAGATTCAGATGACGCTCGTGGATCGTGTCGAGGTATTGCTGGGGTGACAGATACTGCAGCTGCCGTGTCGTCAGCGCAGCACTCGGGCAGAGCATGGGTTGTGACTCGTAGAAAGTCAAACTCGCTACAGCGACTCACAGCTTTTAAGAAAGACGGTCGGTCTAGGGTGGTCTCCATCATACGATCCATCCATCGTTCCGCTCGTTTCTGCATCTGCGCACGCTTGACGAGAGAAGCTTGTAAAGCGGCTGCATCGGTGTTCACAGGAGAGGAATCAGAGTTGACGACGTGCAGCCGAGAGGGATTCGGAAAGCTGCGATCTGCTACCAGCCGCGACGATGACTGCGGACGGCGTGAGGGACCTGCTTCTGCCATCCTTGCCTGTCTCAACCTCGCTGCCGAAGCTGCTCTTGGTCGCCTCTTGAACACTCAGCTCGCATTTAATAGGAGTACTTTTGCATAGGAAGAGGGGATAGCCAGCTCCACGTGGAATCCACGTGCTTCACACGTTCAACACGTGCTCATGCGGGTCATCACCCTCACCTAGCTGTCGATCTTCTTTCCTGCGTCTTTCTCTCTGTCTCGCGGCTCGACACTCACATCTTGAACAAGCCAAACTACATAATCACGACGTTCAACTCGAGGGATTGTAACGCACACGGGCATGGCGGCGACAGGGTGAGACACATCCGGGTCCCAAGCCCTCGTGACAGCCGAGACTCGGCTGACAGCGACAGCCGACCTGCGCCGTATGAAGGGGTATGGACGAGCCGGGCTCGAGATCTTGATGAATGGCTCCGACGTAAGCTTATCCATTAATGGCTCTTTCGTCCAACTCACATCCTTTAGAACACAAAGTGGTGAGCTGAAATATGGTTCCCAAGCGAAAGCCGCCTCTGACTCTCCAAGGTGGTGTCTGCCACCTCGGCTGCCCTAATCTCGACCCTTGCTGGTTATCCGGTAGGTTCCTTTTGCCAAATACAGTGATAAGTACGCAGTAAACTAAATGATCCAGCTCGAATCGCTCAAGTCCCGATTGCAGAGTTCAAGAGAGAATATCGCGCTTCTTCGGCTAGCGAGGAGTGTCTTACGCGAGGAAGGGATTGGAGGGTGCGCTTGTGCTGCTATCATATTGATGAACCTCAGTTGACATTCACAGGCTATGGCGTGGCATCCCGTGAATACATACTGTCCTACGAGAGGCACTGCTGATTGTGCAGTTTACCCCTGCTCACCATATCTATCGTCCGGGCAGTATCGTTCTCCGTCTTCACCTCGACAAAGCGGATCCTGAACGCGACACCGGGGACGGGAATGCTCCCGGAGGAAGCCTCATCTGTCCCACCGCCTTGGGTGAACTTACAGCTGGGCCTGTTCAACGGTGATTCTGCCAAGGACGTAGCGCTCACTAGCTTGCTCGCGGGTGCAGCTAGCGGTGCTGTCGTTTGCGTGGGTAGTGCGCCTTTCGAGCTCGTCAAGGTGAGTTTTGGAGGCGTCAGAGACCCATATTCACGACGCTGGTCTTCTTGGGACGAGACATTCTCTTCCTGTTGACAAAAATTCACCACTTACGTGTCCAGGTACGACGACAACTCGAGCTCCAAATTTACCGTGACTCTCAGCCGGCGGCTGCTGCGCAGACTTCACCATACTCGCCGCAACATCAATCGGTGCCTCGACATCCATCACAGATGGCTGCTCGTTGGTCTGCGCGATCTCCAAAGGGTTACAAACCCTTTGTTGCCCCTACCACCCTGCAGTCTATCCGGATGATCATCAACAGGTCGGGCATCCTAGGGCTTTACACCGGATGGCGCTTGCATTTCGTGCGAGACACAATGGGCACAGCTTTGTATTTCGCAGAATACGACGTATTGCGATACTACCTGGGACGAAAAATCAGCACAGGAGACACTGATGGACGAGTCGACGACGGCCAGGTGCAGGGCGATGTGCCCGAGTGGGCGAGAGCTTGGTTGCCCAAAGGGATGATCCCTTTCTTCTGTGGCAGTCTAGCTGGTGTGACGAGTTGGGCATTCATTTATCCCATCGATGTGAGTCCGCTCAGTTCTTAGCGACGGTACTCGGACACAGCTAAGTCTGTTCAAGGCGATCAAGACCAAAGCCCAACAGCGCGCTCTATCAGGCTTGGAACGCCGTACCCCTCTCACTCAGTTGATCCGTCTCGTACGAGGACCAGACCCGAATAATCCGAAGCCTCTTTTGAAGGGTTTAGCTCGATTATATCGAGGGCGAGTCTATCCCCAATACCGATATGTAGCTGTGGCTGACTATGTGTAGTTTGGGTATCTCAATGGTGCGATCAATGCTCACACACGGTATGTTGTGGACTGTTGTGGACTGGGCCGGAGGGTGGATCGAGACCAAGCCTTTTGAGCGGGCAGCTATGACATTGGAGGCGAGATAATCGTTGCCTGGAAACTGGAAGTCGAGCACGGCCCAAGTTCAATGTGAACCGGCCCCTATGCCCCGCAGCCGAGGTATGACAAACCGCATGAGGTCGCAGCTTTGGGGACTGGCAGGCGTATAGATAGATGGAGCGTCCAGGATGCCCTTCATGCCTGTCAGACGGGCGCGTGGAGAGTAGCGCATCGTGCGCCGATGCTGGGGCGATTGCCGAGTACTGTGAACAGGGCACCAAGGGGCGTGAATAGGTGTCGACAAGGGGGACAAGATCAGAAGTAAATCAATTCATCATCAATCATGCATGTAGGTATTGAAGTGGTGCGGGATATATGATGTCTTGGCGTGCGACCTTGGGCAATCGACATTGCGTACAGTAATGGAATGGCAGTATCTTGGGATGCAAGATGTCAAATGGGAAGATGTAGCCTCTTGGGTGGCAAGATATCAAGTGGGACAATGTTTCGCGCTGATGTTGGTGTCGTTCATTGATGTCACCTTTGCAGCACTAGATCTCATTCAGACTGGTCCAGCGATGTTTCTGTCCGATGCAGCCCGGATTGCTCGGACCACTCCTTGGTTCTACGCGGTATCAGTACGATCACGACAAGCATTTGGACATCCCGAGAACAGAAAAGGGAGGATGGAGAAGAGATACGTACCCCATCTGGGAGAGCCGGGAAACACAACGCGCAAAGGCGAAGAGCTCCTCGTCACCTGAGAACAAGCTGGAGGAACCGACTTCATCCACTGACAGACCCTGTATGGAGAAAAGTGCATTTGTCAGCTCCGACTTTCGAGGCTTGACAGGCATGGGGGAGATACGACATGGGCACGTCATGGATGTCGCCGGGCGGACAATGGAGTGCAGGAGGCGAATGGTAGAGGAAGAGAACGCACCAAGTCATCCATCATGTGTCGCATGTGGGCGTCGTCGTCTGCTGCTGCTCCGTGCTTGTCGCTGAACACTTGGAAGATGGGAACTTCAGAAGAGATGAACAGCTTTGTCTGCGCGCATGTATCAGCTCGTCAGGAAACTGGGCACGGCATCAACCCGGATCCGCAAGACCGAGCACGGCACGTTGGTCCATAGGTCCATAGGCGATAGGTCAACAAGTGCACATGCTGCAAGGCCAAGACCATCGGGTTTGAGAGAATCGAGGCAGAGACCCATAGACTCACTCTATTTTCATAGCACGCTGGAATGAATCAGCACCTGTGGCAAGCGGTCGCCTCGTATCACCAAGGACGAAACACTGACCGTCGATAAATGTGATAAACCGCCTAGCCTGGTCGCGCTCCCCCAAACCCAATCTCGGCACTCCCTCGACGAAGACAGTCGAGAAGCGTCCGGTGACTTCTAGGTAATCGGCGGCACTGAGTGGGCGATTGCACAGATCGCTGAACCTGAACCGCGCGACGCTGGCGCTGCTGGACGGGACTGTGAGCTCACGGCCCCAGAGAGGTAGGCGCCGGTCCGCGACGATCTCGGAGCCGTTAGGGTCGGACGAGGCGAGCGAGTGGAATAGCTTGGACATTTCCGCGTGCGTCGACGGTGTCAATGGATCAAAGTAGACTTTCGACAAAGCTCGAGGCAGTTTACGGTAGTCTACCCACAAGGACAAGAAAACCATCATCAGCAGTCTAGTCCCAATCGTCGCACCAGAGGCAGGGGTCGGTTGACCGATAAAGCAGTGCACAGACGGGTGTACATACCCGTTTCCGAGTTGAGGTCGACAATCTCAAACCGCTCTTTGATCAATTCAATGGCGGGGATGAACGACGCCCGCTGGATGCCGTTCATATATAGCTCGTCAGGATGCCGGCTGGACGGATCAGGCTTGTCGACGCGGGAATGAGGCTAGAACACACTTGGAGGTCATGACGCAGACGACGCCAAATGTCATCAACCGTTCAAGCAGCTGGCGCAACAGCATCGCAGTCACGATATCTGTCACCTGAAGAAAAGTCAGCACGCATTCGATTTCCTAACTCACCTGAAACTCATCGAAGCACAAGACCCGTCCCTCGGCAGCGAGACTCCGCGCAACCTCTGGCAACGCGTCTTTCCGTTCCATCCCCATCTGGGAGTACCTCACCCCGACCTCATGCTGCCTCTGCAGAACATCCAGCATGAACGAATGGAAATGTATGCGGGTGGAGCCGTATTTTGTGGCGGAGAATTGAGGAGGGAGTGTCGAATGGAATAGATCCATAAGCATCGTCTTGCCTGTCCCTACTGAGCCGTAGAGGTACAGTCCCTTGGGGACCTTGTCGAGCGGAACGGTCGGTTGAGGGGTAGTTGGTTGCCGGGAGAAGAATTTTCCAAACTGTTACGCAGAGTTGGTCAATCAGCTCATTGTATCATACGCTACTTGGATGAGGATGCGAAGCATTTTTAACAGACTCGTATGGGATCTGGAAATGATGTTTGTACGACTAGAGACCGAATAGGACGAGAGAACATACGAAGGACGGTTTGAGCTCTATTGTCGCTTCAGGCAATGCCCCCGGATCATAGTTCTTCAAGTCCTCCCAAAGCCGCTGCAGGTGCTTGATGATCCGGCGCTGATGGTCATCCCCTCTTAAAGCCCCCTTCTCGACCAGGTAGTCGTAACGCGTTAGGGGATCTGCACGGTGAGCTGTTGCCATCTACAAGGTGGCTGTCAACTCACCTCTGAACGACTCCCTGTCTGCCTTTGCCGATAACTGAGCAGCATGTGTGTCACTCCAGACTACTGAGGTGCTCGACAGGTGTCGTCGGCTTTGCAACTTTGCGACCAACGGCGCTGAAGGAGAGCACCTCGGGATACGTTCACCGCCCACCGAGGCTCGTGGAATGCGGCGTGCAGCAGCGCACAAGGAACATAGCAGTGTGGTAGTCGTCTTGACCATCTGCACAAGAAGCTTCACGGTCTATCAGTGCCGTAGCCTGCCCTACGACTGACACGATACAGGTGACACACTGCATGACTCTCCACCCAACACTGTATACTCTGATGCTCTCTATGCGCGAGGCATTTCTCCGTCGGAGAGAGGTGCGTTTAGCCGGTGAAAACGGTGCCACGCCTTGCTATTCCCGAAATGCCGCACCACAGGCTCACTTGGAAATAGGTTCCGTTGCGTAAACAAGGTGAGCACCGCGACTGATCTTTTTATCGCTGTCAAGTCGTAGCGTATTCATTTTGCTCTGCAGCTGACCATTGGTCTCGTCAGGCCACCATGTCACGACGACCCACAAACTCAAAGCTGCCAACAGTGTCGAGGGCTGCATCTTCCGCTTCCATCGCAATGCCGCCCCCAGCCAGGGCGCCATCCAACCGGCCACCATCAGCAATGTCCACATCAACTGCAAGTGCAGCGCAGGGGAGATCAGACGAGACGGAGAGTCGGTCCGGCAGCCCAAAGAAATCAGCAAGGAAGACGCTCGGGGGCAAGGGAAAGGAGAAGGAAGGGGAAAGCGGAGAGATCAACATCCAAGTGGTCGTGCGGTGTCGGTGCGTTGTAATTACCCTATAGTCGGCAGTCTGAAGCTGACATGGCCAAGGGGACGGTCATCACAAGAGCTGGCATCAGCGTCGCCAATCATCACTACCACATCTGGAGCGCTGGGAAAACAGATTACCATCGAGACGACTCCAGTGGCATCTTCAACCCTTGCAGCCTTTACCACTGCATCCTCGTATGGCGCAGGTGGACCCACAACAAAAACATATCCCTTCGACAAGGTCTTTGGGCCAGAGGCAGATCAGACCACAGTGTTCAGCGAGGTCGCAGAGGGGATGCTGGATGAAGTTCTCGCGGGGTACAATTGTACTATCTTCGCTTATGGGCAAACAGGGACCGGAAAGACGTAGGTGGGGAAACCGGTCTCAGCTGATAATAGATTCACCATGCAGGGGGATCTCGAGCTCTCGCCACTCTCTGCTCCGAAGGATGAGGCCGGAATCGTCCCTCGAGTTCTTCATCGCCTGTTCAAGCTTCTCGAAGCCGGCTCATACTCAGAGTACTCGGTCAAGTGCTCATATGTCGAGCTGTATAACGAGGAGCTTCGGGATTTGCTCTCGACCGACTACGAGCCCACAACAGCCTCTCAACGGCAACCCATGTCGATGAACGGCAGTGCGCCTGGAGGACTGAAGCTCTACGAGGATGGAAAGAAGGGTGTATTGATACAAGGGTTGGAAGAGGCGGGGGCTCGCAACCTGAAAGAGGCCCTGGCAGTGCTGAACAAGGGATGCCAGCGGAGACAGGTGGCTGAAACGAAAATGAACACCGAGTCATCGTGAGTCCGTGGAAGACACTAGCGCTGATGTCAGGCGGTCACATACCATCTTTTCCGTCACTGTACACGTCAAGGAGGCGGGTATCGCAAACGGTGGGGAGGAGGTCCTGCGCGTGGGCAAGTTCAACCTGGTCGATTTGGCGGGATCAGAAGCGATTGGACGCTCAGGAGCGACGGACAAACGGGCACGAGAGGCCGGCATGATCAACCAATCTCTCCTCACGCTCGGTCGGGTGATCTCTGCCCTCGTCGAAAAAGGCAGTCACATCCCCTACCGAGAGTCCAAGCTCACTCGGCTCCTCCAAGACTCACTCGGTGGACGAACCAAGACTTGCATCGTAGCTACAGTCAGTCCAACTCGGTCCAATATGGAAGAGACACTCTCCACTCTTGATTACGCCATCCGAGCGAAATCGATTCGTAACCGTCCGGAAATCAACGCCCATCTCACAAAAACAGGTCTTCTCAAAGAATACATCGGCGACATTGAGCGCCTCAAAAATGAGCTCCTCGCTGCAAGGGAGAAGAATGGGATCTACATCCCTGAGGAACAGTGGCGCGAAATGCACGAGACGCAGGCAAAGCAGAAAAGCGACTATGAGGAGGCAAAACTGCGTGCCAATGCGTGCACGGTGGAACTGGCGACAAAGAAGAAGGAATTCGACGAGCTGAGCGTCAAGATACTGGCGACAGAAGCGGAGCTGGTGCAAGTACGCGAAGCGGAACGACAGCTTGGCGAGATGCTAGAGCAGATAAAGGTCGATCTAGAAAGAAAACGCGTCGCCCTTGAGGAGGAGATGGCAGTCAGCGAGGCGTACATCCGAGGGGAGGAAAGGTTAGATCAGGTGGCAAATGGGCTGAAAGGGGTCGCTCAAGAGAGCGTGAGCGATGTTGGCGGGTTGTTTGACAAGCTTGGTGAGGTGGTCCTTTTGGATCCAGCTGATGGATTAGCCCGGAAAGCACAGGTCTTGGGCTCAAATGCGGATGCTGCGACAAGATTTGGCTCCGACCTGCAGGGCCTATCGAAGGATCTCCGCCATGGCTTGCACAAGCTTCACAAAGTGCAAGACTCGTTTGGTCGACAGATTCAAACCGAACTCCAATCACATATGAAGTCGACCTCCGAGGTGAGCATGATCACGCGACAAAGCTGACTGACAGGGATCGAAATTGGAGATATCTTTGATTGAAGAGTCGTTCACCTCATTGGACCGCCTCGCACAGGATCTGTCCAAGTCCATCGAGCAGGGTTCTCTGGATGCAGCCTCGGCATCAACGGCTCTCTTGGCCGTGAAAGAGTCAATTCACGCATCAGTGTCTGATTGGGCACGGGGTGTTAGTCAGAAGTCGACCAGAATGGTTGATGAGTTGCTTGAACATCAATCGGAGCACCTATCAATGGTGAGCTACAGACGGGGATCTCGGGGCTGACAGTACTAGGTCACCTCGGTTCTGGACTCAACCGCCAATCTAGTGGACGCGGTGATTTCGACCGCCCGGGATCATCTTGCTGCGGAATCGCAGGCGTCCGTTGCGGCCAAGGCGCTCGCCCAGCAAGCTTCCGAGAGCGAGATTGCTCGTCTACGATCCCAAAATCTGCTCCTCGCCAATCTTCTGGCTGAAGAGAAGGCCAAATCCAATCGACTGCGCACTGATCTCATTGGGAACCTGACTAGCCTGATTGTGGACTTTACCGACACTCAGGATCAGAGTTGGAGCGGGGTTGTCGCAAGAGTGCAACAGGAAAACGAGCAGGGCGTCGATGCCATGAGTCACTTCCGGAGCGACGTGGAAAGCATCCACGCGAAGACCATGGACAGGGCGGAAGAGTATCGAGGGGAGTTGGGCGTTGGAGCTGAGACATGTATCAGGCAACGTCAAGCGGGACAACAGGTGTGTGAGGCAGTCGACTGTGCTGATGACAGGCTCTTGGACATGTTCGCGATGGTATGCGAAGCACATTGGAAGCGTACGCAAGAGAGACGACAGAAGGGGCGGATACATGCGGGAGAATGGTTGACGGCTACTGCGAGCAAATTGCAAGCTACGCCACATCTAGTGAGTCGTCATGCGGGCCGAGCTGAATGCAGTCGGCGAGCAATCGTCGTCGCGAGTCGCAAGCCAGAAGCAAGGCTTGTCGGCGCTGTCAGAGGGAATGTCGACCTTGCAGGAGACATCGGTCGCGCGAGTCCAAAGCAGAGTGCAGGATATGGCGTCCACGGTGCAATCGCTCCTGTCCTCGGTACGTTGACGCCGTCTGGCCTAGCTGATGACAGAACGCCTCGTCTGCATCTACCTTCAACGCTACTTACAAATCGACGGCCGCGGCGCTCTCCAGCATGACCGACGTCACCGCCCGTTTCCTGGCCGAGGGCATTGCCGAAGACGTCCCGACTGGAGTGACTCCTCGCAAGCGGGTGTACAATGTCCAGACGGCGTGGGACCGCACCGAGCCACGCGACGCCATCATCGCCAAGCTTCGCGCCGGTGTCAGCAGCACCGCCCGCGCCGCTGAGGGCCAGGCCGGGACGATCCCGAGTGTCCCGTCGTCGACGTCCATCGCCTCCGACGAGACGCACGAGTCGACGTCGATGTCGACGTCAGCGTCGGCCGGCAGTCTCCCACCGGCGGCATTGCTCTCGCTGTCGACCAGTCAGATGCGGATACCGAGCAAGTCTAAATTGGGCAAGATGGGGGAGAAGGAAGTGGACAAGGACAAGGTGGTGCTCCCGCCCCTGGGAGAGAGCGGGATCAACATCCCGCGGAGGGTGCGCAAGTGAGTGTACGAGGGGGGGGTTGAGGCGGGGATGCGAGGTATCTTGGACATTTGGCGTCATAGTCGGGCATGTATGTGAAGATGCTGCATTGATATGACACTGGCATCGCATGGCAGTACATGACTTGCATTGACACTGCATCAAAATCGCATAGACAGTGCGTTTTGTCTCGAAACCTCCCAGTACGTGTCTGTTACGTGGCTACGTCGATCACTTGTGGCGCGACAGTCTGGGTGCAGTCTGACCAGCTGTCGACCAAACAGGCTGTCGCTCAACGCGGTGTGGGTCGTCAACGCGGTGTGGGTCGGCAACGCGGTGTGGGTCGTCAACGCCATGTGGGTCAACGCTGTATCGCTCAGCTGAGCTTGATGCGGATCACGCGACTGCAGGCTGTTTCGGGACTACGGCTCGTGACGTTGCTGAGTGCCCACTGCTCGATGCGCAATCTCAAAGCTCAGTGCGCCATGCTCAATATTCAATGCACAATGCTCCATGCTTCTTGCTCATGCAGAGGCCAGATTTGTAATATAGGATGACTGCATGGATGTACAATGTATGTCCCATGTATGCAATGCGTCTATAAGGTACAAGGTACAAGGTGATCACGAAAGCCCAAAATACTAGACTGCCGTCTTGTCTATCTATACACGGACGCATGCCGTGCCGTCTGGTGTGCGCATCCATCCCCTGCGGCAGCTGTACACCTCGCATCGGCCGATATTGCAGCCCATCCACCGAACCCCTGGGATGGCGGTGCAGTCCTGGCCTTGGCCGAGGGCCGCACACCCGCCGCAGCTGGTCAGGTCGTTGAGCGCGTCGAGGCACTCGTACGACCCGTCCACGCCGGCCGCACCGGGGAGCGGGCACGCAGCCATCCCTCGTGGGCAGAGCTTGCTGTTCAGGTTTTCTGCCATGCCCAGGTGGAACGCTGGCACTGCGGGTTGCTGGACCTTCGAGTCGCGTGCAACAGGACGCTGGAAGCGCTTTGACGGTTGCGGTGCAGCAGGTGCCCGGTGGGTGGGAGCGGCATTACGGGCGACCTCTTGGTGGCGCCAGTCACGCTGTTGTGGGTGTGCCAGAGTAGCAGTAGCAGACGCTTCGTCGGTCGAGGTAGAAGACGAGGGCTCGGTGGAAGAGGGCGTAGAAGAGGTCGCGGTCGAGGTGGGTAGGCTGGACGACGTGGTGGTTTGGACGACACAGTCGGTGTCGCCTGATGGGCACACGCACACGCCGTCGACCTCGTACTGACCCACAGGACAGCAGACGGTCTGGTGGCCGATCCAGCCGTCGGTCCCGGCAGGGCAGCAGATCTCGTTGCTCTGGTAAGTGGAGCACGAGAGGTTCGGAGTGCAAACGTCGCCTGCGCGCGTGATGCCGCTGTTGCTGCAGCATTTGCCCATGTAGTACGTCTGACCTCGGGTGCAGCAGCCACCGTTGGTCGATGGTCGAGTGGCGTCGCACGATGAGTGGCCGCATTCGCCGTTGCTCAATCTCGACAGGGAGCCGCAAGAGTAGCCGCCGTTGCCGTCACACGTTGGTTGGGCGTTGGGTGGGTAGGACCGGGTCTCGCCGTGTTCCACAAGCTGAAAGGCGTCAGCAAATGGTCTGTCAAGGTCAAAAGCGCAAAGACACTCACGTAGTCCATGAGCACGTTGCGGATATCCCAATTGATCCCGTTCTGCCAAGCGAAATCGTCGAGGTCATTGCTGCATATACAACCAAAGTTGAATGCGTAGCCATGATATGAGCCAGCAACGTTGGCGCAGGTCGCCGATGTCCACCGCTCTTCGAGTGAGCGGGCGGCAGTCGCATTCGGGTGTGCGGCAAGGGCGGAGGGAAGGAAGGGGAGGATGGTGAGGGCGACGGGAATGGCGGCGGTGATCATCCACATTTTGGTCTATTCGTTTCTATTTCCTTTTGGTGAGAGCTGGTGAGCAGAGTAGGTAGAAAGGAGAGTCGGAATAGAGGAGCTACGCTGGGGACGGGCGTAGAGGTGGTCGGTATGGAAGGATGCGTGTTGAGAAGGAGAGAGAGCGATTAGGAGGAAAGGGGGTTCGCATCGGCGACTCTGTCGGTATATCAAGACGGGGGGCATCTGTCATTTTTTCTTCGAGCTGATCCCTGTGGTCAGTAACGTCAGTCGGCAGTGTGTTATCCTCCGGCCTTCGTCATCTTCCGTGGTGAGTTCCCGTGTGAGTCACTGAGATCTCCCGACGTCGACGCCTCGGCGGAACAACTCCTGGCCACCACAACTTGGCTGCCAGGCGGTCGAGCCCAGGATTCACCTTTAGCCGGCTTTGCCGGGCGTAACATTTTTGCGGGTTCTGCGGGTTTGTGCGGGGAGACATTGCGAGAAATGTCTCAGTCGAAGAAGACCCGAGATCTACAGGTCTACAGGACACGACCGGAAGGAATAATGGACACCCAAGACCCTTTGCCACCAAGGGATCGACGTGCTGGCATTGTGCCCAAAGCAGAGGTTTCACCATAGCCCCCGGGGACACGGGTCTCGGCGGGAGCCATAGCTTCCGGCATGCCTTGCCTCTCCCGGGCAAAGGGGGATGACTACCATTCTCACGCCAGGTCTCGGATGCTGTCATGGCCAAAATCTGGTGATCGTCAGGTCCGCAGAGAGGGTTCATCCGAGACATTGGGCCAGACCTTTGGAGCTCTGCCCTCTGGCTGCTTGCCCGCTGCGCTACTCGGAATGCTGTCTTCTCAGATGGAGGTGCAAGGTGAGAATGATCCAACGGCAGAGGTACAAAAGTGAGACACGCGGGAAAATTCGCTGCCGAATTTGGTTATTGGTCTTTATTCGATCCTCCCTCGAAATCTAAACTCCCGCTTGTCTCTCTATTTAGACTCACTCGTCGTTGGAAGAGCAGCAGACCTTGAACCGGACTAAGAAACTGAACTGCGCAATGACGGCAGTGACGGGACTCGCAAAGCCAGAGATGACACAACGTAGAGACCATTATTATTGAGCTGTAGCAGCTTGATAATCGATCGCGTCCCGCATAATTCGGGGGTCCTAGAGAGGCCCCGAGTTGCCAGCGACTGGGGACCGAAGAGCCACTCGGGCTCCATGTGGCATCCACGTGGTAGCAGCTCAAGGCCGGCCGCCCTGCCCCGGTCGGTCCGTTCGGCCGGCCAGCAGCCGTGAGAGCTGGCTGGCCATCCAAGTACATGAAATACAAGGGATATAACAGGTCCATCGGTTGCCCCTACCGACACCATGCAGCTACTCTATGGACGACTGAGAGGGAGGTTGCTCTGTGGACAATAGAAAGAAGCTGCTGGGGAAATCATTTACACGGTACGACTACTCTAGTGTGGCGAAACGGTGCAAGTCCCCGAGCCTCGACCCCGAGCCCCGACGGAGCTGTGAGAGCATAACCATTCGTATACTGGTTGAGCAGACTCGGAGCAGACTCCCCAAGAGTCTGCACATGCCTGCGCCTTTCAATCTTTCATCGGACTGAATGTTCTTACCCCTGTGGCCTGTCTCTAGAGTCGAGAATGCAATACCTGGTTTCCTCTGCTCTGTTTTTGATTGGCAGCTTTGCCCGAAATCGCGAAAAGTAATCAGTAGTTCGGTGCTTCGGGTGTACCCGATGGCGTTGTCCGGCGATATCCACAGCTCACCTCATCTCTATGTGTTTTTTTTTTCTGCGCCTCTTCTGAATAGTTTCCTCTCTCCCACTCCCCGAGCTCTACCTGTCCATCGCCCCAGCTGTGTATACCCTCTCGTTCCACTGGTAAAATGACTGCTCAAAAGTTCTCCACGCTCTGCGTGTGCGTCCAGGTCTCGCCAAAGAAGCTCGCCGAGCTCAAGAGAGTGTTCCAGACGGTATACTACCACCCCGACTTCAAGGTCCCGGACGAGGAGCTCAAGGAGATCGATATCTGGTTCACCAAGCACCTGGGTCTACCTCCCAACGTCACACACATTGACCAGATCCCGCGAACCAAGGTCTTGCAGCTCAGCAGTGGTCAGTGGGCGTGATACGGCCACGGCCGCAGAGGCGATTGTTGACCCTGCGTAGCTGGAGCGAATGTGGCCTTGGCTAACCATGTCTTGCAAGAGAAGGACGCACACGACCAGATTTCCGTCTGCACCGCCTCTGGTGCGTTCTTGACCTCTGACGCCAGATGGGCGCGCCCGGCACTGACCCCGACAGGCATCCACTCGTTCTCGATCCCACAATACGTCATCTGCCAGATCGTGAACCGTGCGTTGTAGTCTCTTCGCTGTGTAGCATTCAACTATCGGTCCCGGTCTATCGAGCTCACACACCTCAGTGTACATGAAACACCAGATTCAGTTCGACCTCTGCCGAGTGAGTAGATGCCTGGATCTCCAGGTTGAATTGTATATCTGACGAGGGTAAAGACCCACGCCCACTGGCCTTCTCGGAAGGAGATCCAGCCGGTTGGCGAGATTGAGAACGGAAGCAACCTCGGATCCTTGTCGCTCTACGGCAAGACGGCCGGAATGCTCGTGAGTCTCGCAAGCCTCGCCTGTGATACCGTGGATCGAGTGGTTGTCGTCGTCCAGGGAATAGCCCACGGTCGTCGCATCGGGAATGCCCCGCGGTCTTCTCTAATCGAGACGTGGCTGACGCCACTAGGGATATGGCCACATTGCACGCGAGACGGCTCGGCTGCTGAAAGCATTCAACGTCAATGTCATTGCTGCCAACTCGAACGGGGAGAAGCGCGCTGACAGCGGGGTATGTGTGCAACGTCAAGTCCAATACGCGCGTCCGCTGACGAGTCTAGTACATTATCCCTGGTACTGGAGACATCGATGGTCAGTCGAGTCTGTTGCTGGGCGTCACTCTTTCGACCTCACTCTTTCAGAGATCTATTCTTCAGAATTCAGTCTCTCAGAGATCACTGTTTCGGCGATTACTCAGAGACCTCTCTCATAGATCGCTCTCAGAGAACACTGCTTCCGAGAGCACTCTCTCAGAGATCCCTCTTGCAGAAATCAATCACTCTGCAAGAGGTCACTGGTTCAGAAATCACTCCTACGCCGGCCAGGCAGTGAACCACAACGTAGGGTGGTACTGACGCCAGAGTCATATAGGCTCGATCCCATCTGCCTACTACTCGACCAACGACAAGGCGTCGTTCAAGGAGTTCCTCAGCCAGTGTGATATCCTCGTCGCCAGTCTTCCCATGACTCCACAGACGCAGTGGCTTCTCAAGGAGGAGCACTTTGGTGAGTCGTCTGTCAGTGGGGAACTCGCCTGCTGACGGCGTTGTAAGAGCACATGCCGGATGGCTCGGTGTTCATCAATGTCGGCCGGGGGAACATTGCAAAGTCTGGTCAGTCCTGCGCCCCTCCTTGCATCGTCTGTGTCCTTGCATCGTCTGCGTCCTGCGTCGTCTGTGTCCTGCGTCGTCTGCGTCCTGCGTCGTCTGTGTCCTTGCGTCGTCTGTGTCCTTGTATTGTCAGCCTTTGCATCGTCGTCGTTCTTCCATTGTCACCCTTGTATTGTCACAGCCCCAGACCCCCTTGACCCCCTCTCCCCTTATCGAAGCGTGTCTATGCTCCTCCATCACGCGTGCTAGGGCCGCCTCTCACACCCCACAGAGGCGATCCTCGCCGCCCTCGACGCTCCGACCGGGCTCAACGGCGCCGCCCTCGACGTGACCGACCCCGAGCCGCTCCCCGACGGACACCCCCTCTTCACCCACCCCAAAGTCATCATCACCCCACACACCTCGGGCGACTTTGTCGGATACTTTGATGCCGGCGCAGACCTGCTCATCGCCCAGACCGAGCGCCTCAGGGCCGCACAGCCATTGATGAATGTCGTCGACCCCGCCAAGGGCTACTAGCCTCCCCGCCTGCCCGCCTGCCCGCAGCTCAAGCGGGTGAACTCAAACTCGAACTCGAACTCGGGCCGGGCGTGACCTGGGGAAATCGCGCGATCAGCCTGACCTGGTGAAATCGGCCCGACACCGTGTCATCATCTGAACAATAGATCAAAACCCTAGAGTAGCAGCATTCACACCCTCTCGTATCTCGTAGACTTGGACTCGCTCTCATGTCGCATCAATCCCGATGCATACATAGCGATCTGCTCGGCGCTAGCTGCACGGCTGCACTACTGCACTAGAGCTCTACCGTGCACTTGGAACCACCCGGAACCATCTCTCCGCGCCGGCACCCACTTGTGCGATCGATGCTGCGTCTCTCGAGAGTTTACAAGACCAGAGTATCCTTGGCAACCGAGTTGCAAAACTGCAAGCAACGCTAACTCGCCTATTCCTGCGTCTGCCAAAGGCCATAGCTTTTCCCTGGATTTGTCTGCCAGAGCCGAATAGTCCCTAGCGCGTGTTAGCCGGTCTCCCTCTCTGTCGCTCTGGCAAGGAGATCAAACGAAAGCACCAACCATCTTCTGAACCACTGGCGTACACCTCGCCATCCGGGCTGTACGAAGCGCACAGCACCGGCCCATGGTGTCCCTTGTACACCTCCTTCTCCAGTCCGGTGTCGAGGTCGTACACGCGAACCCACGGATCCGACGTCGACCCCACGACGAAGCGGTCGCGCAAGAAGGGGTGCAGGGATGCCGAAGTAGGTGGTGAAGGGAGGGGGACGGTCACTGGTGGATGTTGTCTGTACGAGTCGACGTCAGCCCGACAGCCGTCCAATCCAGGACGAGAGGGCGTACCGAAGAATGTCAAGGAAATGGACTTTCGAACCGGCAGTCACACTCAGCGTGCCGCCGCCATGCGCTAGCTCCATGGAACTTATGGGATCACCGAGATCCAGCTGAGCAGTCTGCGACAACGTCCGAAGGTCCCACCATCTGCCGTGGGTGAGTTCTGACAGTCATCCAGGACAAGAGCACTCACCGGACAATCCCGTCCTCCGCAGCACTAACGCCCATGGTACCCCCTTGGCCTTCATCCCAAACCAGGCTGCGCACGGTGCCATCGCAAGAGAGCCCGTCTGGCCGACTCCCTAATACCAGCGGCTCGGCCTCTGGCCGGCTTAGGTCAAATAGCCGGATCTTCTTCTCGTTTCCGCCCTGTAAGTTCTTCAGCTAAGCACTTATATCCCAGGCTACAGGACTGACCGTTAAGAGATATTGAGGAGTTTGGGATGGGTTGACGGCAACGCTGCGGACAATGTGATTGTGCTGGAAGGTGTGCAGTGCTTCTCCAGAGTTACAGTCCCATATTTTACTGCGCTGGTCAGCTCCTGCTCCTCATGATAAGGATAAGCTGACGCTGTAAAGTCGGCAGAGCCAGTGACTGCTCGAGATGTATCTAGGGAGAGCTTTGAAGACCAAACTGCGCCTTTGTGACCTTGAAGATTGTCAGCCCTTCTCACACGTGCGGACTGATGTAGGCTAACCGAGGAAAGTCCCAATCCAGTCACCGAGCCAGGACCGCAGCATGGGATTACCATCTTTGCAAGCCGAAATCAAGAGATACGTCCCGTCGTCGAGTCTGGTCAAAGCGCTCGTCAGCCATCTGCTCTCTGACGCTGTTTGGTAGGTGCGAGCAAGGGGAAGGTGAATACACGCACAGGTTGGAGAACTGGAGATGTGTGACGGGTCGAGTGTGGCCCGAACAGAGAAGAGGTTGCACTTTGACGGCGGGTGCCCCGTTCTGCACCGAGATCCCGCCGGCGGGCTCGGGGTTGGGCGTGTGTGGCAGCGAGTTGGCGTTGGAGTGGGGTGTGTAGTAAGCCATGGTAGGGTGTGAAGGCTTTATAGGGTGGAGCAAATGTTCGGTTAAATGTTGATGGATCGCTGGAGCAGTGACGTTATAGAATCTGGGAGCGACGGTTTGATGCTGAGAGATGCGCCGCCGTCGTAGGTGTAGATGGGAGGCAGAAGAATCGATGTCGTCTGGTTCGTAGAACGTTCGTGAGAGTTGATGTCAAAGGTCTAAATCACTGTCGTGTGGTGGCAATGATGTCTATGTCGTCGAGCTGGGAGCTGCAGATTCGTGTCGGTGACACTGTGGTGTAAAGGGTTGGTCGTGCAGGATATCACTCTTGAGCCGCGTGTATGATTGGAAGAGGGCGTCGGACGGGTGACTGGGCAGGAGAGAGGGACGGAGAGAGCGAGAGAGAGAGAGAATGAGAATGAGAATGAGAATGAGAATGAGAATGAGAGAGAGAGGATGAAGGAGAGATGATATGCCAAACGATCAACCCAGACGCGCAACAAAGAGTAGCCAGGAACGAGCGCCAGTATGCCACTCTTGATATTCCCGGTATCGCCGACAGCTTCTCTACTACCGACTTTGTAGTATCGGTTGACCTTCTAGATACTTTGTGCTCGTCGTCCAAAAAGCCATTCGAGGCATCTATACCCGCCAAAAGCTCCGCATCCGACTCCGTCTTTCACGATGAAGCTCGTCAGGTGAGTGTTGGGGCGGCGTCATGGCTCGTAGGGAATGTATCGGTCGACATTCTCGCGCCGGACTTGGAACGCCTGTGTCAAAGCCTGTCTTGCATGCTCTTGTGATGACTGCGCGACGAGTCACTGACCCTCTGCAGATTCTTGATGAAGCTCAACAACGAGACGGTCACGATCGAGCTCAAAAACGGCACCATCATCCACGGGACCATCACTTGTAGGTTCCTTCTCCACTCTGTCCTATACTCCTCGTTCATCGTCGTGTGCTATCTTGGCAACATGAATGTGACTCATACTGATTCCTTGTCAGCGGTGGACCCACAAATGAACACGCACTTGAAATCCGTCAAACTCACCCTCCGCAACGCGCCACCCAATAGCCCCCGCGTGTCTCTGGACAGCATCGCCATCCGCGGCAACACGGTGCGGTACTACATCCTTCCCGACTCGTTGCCGCTTGACACCCTGTTGGTGGACGATACACCTCGGGCGAAGAAGCGGAAGGAGGGTGCGGCGACTGGCGGAAGGGGCGCACGAGGAGCAAGGGGCGCGCCTAGAGGTGTTGGTGGGCGCGGTGGCCGGGGCGGACCGAGAGGCGCACCCAGAGGACGCGGATTCTAAACTCGATCATTGAGTCCATCTGGGGGGCTGAGACTGCTGGAATGTCGCATGTAACTGTAGGCCACACACAATGTCCCGGAGGATGACGCGGGCGAGGTGAGGCGAGGTGAATCCTCCGAGGGATTCAGTAAAGGTTCCCACAGCAACACTAAGACTGACCCACTTCTGTACTCCCTCAACGTCTCGTCTTGCAGTCACGCGTCGAGGTCTATGACACGATTAAGGATTCACAGGACGTGTCGAGACGGGGAAGAGTGCAGAGTCATCAAGGAACCAATGATGACTCGCGCGGTGTCTCCGCTATCTCAGCCGAGAGCGTGAGCCAGACGATTATAGCTGTTGACCTGAGCGTTGACCTGATTATTAAACTCAATGATATAGTCTCAACCGCCGTAACGTAGAATGTCATATATAGGCAGCTGGTTTGTCCCGTCACTCTTTGTGCTTTCAACCCAGAGTAGACGAGTGAAGGATTGGAAGTGGTCGGACGGCGGTTTCGTTCTTCTGCCAAACTAGACAGCAGTGGACAGCGTACCCGTTTCCTCGGAGACATATACGAGGACGGTCCAGCTACTAAGAAGAAATCCCGGCTTGAAGACCGGCTTGCGATATCATGGGAAGGACTACCGCCTTGTCCAGTCATCATCTACAGTATACGAGACTGTCGTGGGAGTATACGGGTGTTAACCCAACTACCTTTATTAGGTGTCCATCGAAGATCTATCACCACAACACATTCATAAACTACACAAGATTACCATACCGGTAGTTGCACACGCACTCGCTGTTGAGACTGCCGATGGGAACAAACGCAGGAGGGGGTGGATGTTGTCGCCACTGCTCGTTACCCCAGCTCACTTGGATGGGGTGACGGTGCAGAAGCCTACCGGCGCTTATTACATCGACAAACAGAGACAATCAGTCTGTGTTGCCAGTGATGCTACCCATCTTACCAGCCATGTCTTGGCCCAACGAATGCTTCGAGCAGTGCGAGCGAGGGCTTCTCAACGACGCACGGGCTGTGGACGAATTTGCTTCCGTCCGCACGCCACGTCTGAGCCGCGTTGGATTCGAGCCGTTCTAGGTGCTCTCACCAACGTCAAAAGCCCACTAGCCAACTACGTGGCGATGCGGTTCTCCTCTGCAGCCGTGGTGGCTGCTCTGTGCGGAGTCCTGAGCGTGCCGACCGCGCTTGCTGGACAGCTGGGGATCAAGCAGGGCAAAATCAGTGTCTCGTCTCCAGACGGCTTGAACGACGCTACCTACTCGTACGTCGCGCTCTTCCACGTCGTCCCATCTTTCCTCACTCGTGTATCTTGCCACGCTGAAGCTGCCGTGTAGCTTGAAAGAGCCGGTACCGCTTTCGTCGCCCATCACGTTGACGGAGGCGTCGACGGTGAAATTGAGCTTTGCCGTGGTGGATGCCAGCTCGGGCGAGAGCGTGTTTCCGCAGCAGGCGCATCTGCTCTTTGAAGATCCAAAAGGCGGAGAAGTGACGCTTCCTATCGCGTTGAAATCCAACGGCAGAGCGAGCTTTACCATCGTATGTGCCCTCGTCACTTCGTCACCTCGTCACCTCGTCACCTCATCATCTCCATCTTGCATTGTAAAATACTCAAACGCACGACTGATGCAGCACAGAACGGAGCCAAGATTCCCACTGCGCTCGCGCAAACCCACGGCACACTACACCTCACGCTCCTGCTCTCTGCGCTGGACACGCACGAGCCACTATCGTACCACCTCGGTACCCTGATCCTGCCAGAGACGTCGCTCCGCCCGCCCCCCAGGAAACGCCACGACCTCCCCCCGCGCTTCGGCGAGCCAGCGTTCCAGCCTGAGCAGGAGCTGTTCCATACTTTCCGCGAGGACGAGAAGACAGTCGGCTTTGTCAAGAGTGCCCTAGGCACCGGGCTCGTTCTCAGCCCATGGGGCGTGCTTGCTCTCTTGGTGAGCCCTCCTCCACACCCCCTTCTCCCCTCCTCCCCTCCTCCCCGCCCTTCCCAATCCAACACAGAACCCCATTCCAGGTTCTGCAGCATGAGCTCATGTCACAGTTTGGCAAGGTCTCGGGCGAGCTGGACGTCAAAACCCCGCCTCTCTCTAGCTGGGTCTTCCTGGCCTCTCTGACGGCACTCGAGGGCTTGATCCTCACGTACTGGATCGGGCTGAAACTGTACCATGTGAGTGCATCGCTGAATCCCTCTGTGCGCACCGGATACTGGGAATTACTGACGTAACCAGCTCCTCGCAGTGTTCATACCCCTCTCGCTTGCTTCGGCATATGCGGGAAAAATCGCCCTCGGTTCATTGCGAGAGAAGCGACTGCAGGCGGGCGGAGCGCCGTAGATGCATATCATGTTACATGCGTTAATGCTGAATGAGGCGCTATGACTTTTATCCCTCTTTGCAGAATCCAATTCGTATCTACTATACTGCTGACAGACGGCTACTCGACAACGCACAATTTACTCCGGATGGGGACGTTGTGGTCACTCGGTTTGGGGAAGCCCGAGACGTTAACACCTTTGCGGAACAGGACACAATGTGTCGATCCTCCAAAGTGGAACATGCTGCCGACAGTTAGCCCTCAGCCCGGAAGCATGCCGCATTACAGGCGAGCAACTCACCCCAGCTGATCTCCTTTGCTGAGATGGTCACCCTCTTTGACGGTGATCTCGCATGTCGAGACCTCTGTCATGCCCACGGCGATGACAGCCATCAGTCCGATCTTGGGGTTGTCCGCTTCAATGTACATGATGCCCCTGGTCGCGACCGCGCTGAGGTACTCTTGGCTGACGGACTCGCCGTCCTTTGGCGGGGCTTGCGAGCTGGAAAAGTCCTCGAACAGAGGCTCCGAGTAGTAGGTCCCTTGGACGAGTTGGACCTTCTTGACTGTGCCCGATACGGGGCTGTGCCACCGATGGTACGACAGTGCCGAGAGGAAGGCCTGGTAGATGGTGCCGCCGACAAACTGGTCCGCCAGCGGATCAAACGCCAGAATGTCAAGCACAGAGTACGGCTGGCCCTTGACCCAGTACTTGTCGCGGGCGTGTACGTTTTGGGCCACCTTGTAGACTTTCGACTCGCAGGCATTGACCACGACGTCGTCGTTGTCTGGTTCGGCGACTGGCCGGATCCCATCGCGAAACAAGCGCGTGAAGAAGGCGTCCCACGAGCTGAACCCGTGATGAGGCGCCGAGGGATCGCATTGGTACATTTCGTCAAACTTGTGAGACGTTTGACCGACGTTGCCCACCGCTTCGAGGGAAGTGATGCCGGATTCGCCAAACCACGATTCTCGGTCAGTGTCGAGGACGTAGGCTGAATCCGGCGAGGACAAGAATTCTCCCCATGCATTCAGTACCTCTTTCAGCTGAGGACGTCAGCCATGTCCTGCCCTTAGCTCTGACAGGAAGCAGAGCTGGCATTGGACAGCTGGTATTCAATATCCGGTATAGGATATGTGAGGCGGAATATATGGTTTGGGGTGCAGAGGGAGGAGTGCAACGGTCACAGCGCCACCCACCAATTCATTGACTTTCGGGTCTTGAAAGACGGCAAAACCGGCGTGGGTACCCATGGGCCAATCAAGTAGTGCGTTCACTGGCACACCGACGAGCCCCACCTTGTTCCCGGCGTTTGTCCATCGAGGAGCAGTAGTGACGACGTGATTGAGAAGCTTGACGAGGTGGTCAAAGTCGCGCACGGTAGCTGTTTGGCCTGTAGGCTCCTTGAGGTAGGCCTTGTTGTTTGGGATCTGCTGGTGTCAATATGGGGCGAAATTCCGAACAGAGCGAATCGACGAGACCAGCTTCAAAACGACGATACTCTGGTAATGCGGTGGTATGTGGCAGGGAAGAGAAGTGACCATGAGGAGACGGCGTTACAAAGCTGGCAGACCGGGATAGAAGGGGTAGGTTTGAAGGGCGTACCAGAAAGAACTTGACAGAGAAAGTGAGAGGGAAGGAAGACGGTGAAGGAGACAACGGCAGCTGACCTCTTCGAACATGGCGTTGAACAGCATCCACAACCTCGTATCCCCCTCCACGGCATCCTTAAACTTGCGTATCACAGGGAGCAGGGGCTTGGGGTTTTTGTCCACATAGTCCACCGTGTCGTGTAAGAATTTGTGGTGGTGGCGTTTATCTTGAGACAGCCAGGCGCCCGTCTGCAGAGGTCAGCTACATGGCCTCTTCGTCGTCTACAAGGAAGCGAAGAACAAGGATGACCCAGAGGAGGCATAGGAGGCGTAGGAGGCAGAGTAGGCAGAGACGGTGACGAGGAGAGGAGGGGGGTAGTCTGCCAGGAGGATGGGGAGTGACGCGCACTCACGCGGTGGACGAAGTTCTCATCGGGCTCTGACGCATAGAGAGCGTCGTGGACAGTGTCTACTACCTTGTTCATCGCTGAGCGAGCTGACGGGTGGACAGAGAGTGATACAACAAGTCATGTCCCAAATAGTTTTGCTGCCTTGCAATGCAAACGTTGAGAGAAAATGTCAGCGATGACGTCAAAAGCAATTGGTGACGGAAATAGCAGCGTCCCCAGTTCTCGGGTGCTCAGTAAACTGGGTGCTTAGTACAACTGGACATCACATTTGGGATTTGCATTGACAAACAGCACAGGTGCAGGCAAGGTCTGACAGCTAGTAGATATACAGGATCCACAAGACTAGTAACAAGCCGCAGATCACAAGTAGATACGTGCGATGCATGCAATGGGAGTATCCTGAATGCCTGACATTCGTTTTGGGCTGGGCGGCCGACACAGCTCGCTCACGACTTGCCTCCATTTCCGGCAATACTGCTCGTGTCAGCAAGAGGCAGCTGGAGCACGCAAGGCATGCTTTCGACTCACATATCCGTGAAGAGCTTCCAGAGCACGCTGAACAACAGTCCTTGGAGGCCGTTGGTGATGAGCCGCGTGGGCAGTCCTCGGCCGAACAGGGCCAACACGCCGTCCACCTCGACAATCTCCTTGGCCGCGGTCCCTGTTGAGCTGTCAGTACGTGGTCACCAGGATTCTGCCTATAAGCAAGACGCAAGACGCACAATATCCAACATCTCGCTCGTTGACCTGGCGATACGTCTTGACCACGCGGAGACTATTGGATACCGTGTCCGAGACGACCGAAGCGACAAATCCAATGAAGGCTTGCCTCTGTGCGCGTCAGTAACGACTTGAATGTTGTTGAGATTGGTTGAGAAGCTGTAACTCACGGCGAGTGTTTGTATCAGATTGTGTGGCGGCGGCAGGATCGAGCCAAGGTAGTTGTATGTCTGCGTCGATCAGTGGGGACATTCAGCACTGAGGCAAGGTCACGTACTCCGAACCAGGGATCTGCACTGCATCAGCTTCATGTCGGAGGTTACCGGGATATATATCATGTAACCTACAGTTGCCAACAAAGGTCGCGGCGGCAGTAGCAAGCGCGCCCCACCACAAACATCCCACTCCATTCTCGGCAATGCGTTCGCGAAGCAGCTTGAGACCTGCTTTCCCGCCTCGCGTCTGCTGAGTCGTCTTGAGTGTATCTATGGGCGTGAGGGCCATGCGGAATGTCGCTGCACACAAGCTTCCAGCGACCGTCTTGATCAACACTGGCCAGGTCAGTGACTCGAGAAGAGCGAGGATTCCAGCATTGGCGGCCGTGTCGCCAAATCGTGAGAGCGGTCCTTGGAACCTGAAGCGGTCAGCCTAGAAGCCGACTGTAGCAATTCCTTCAGACTTGAGATTGAGACATACAAGGCAGCCCCTAGTCCAGCATAATAGCGCGGAAAGCCACCATCGTTCCACAACGAGGTGACCGCATCCTTGATGCTTCCGCCGTAGCGATACTGGTAGTTCATGATGGTCCGCATCGGCATAAGTGTCAACACTTGCAGCACCATCGCCGCCGCCCCTGCGATACCGCCCCCACCCGCTGACTTGAGCGCGTGTACAATGTCGAAATTGTCTTCATACGATACACCGCGACCGGATATTGCGATTGCCGCCGCAACGGAAAGGGCCGAAATGAACGACACGTAGTAGGTATAATATGTGACTGCTGAGCGGAACGGCGTGAAGGCGGTGACCAGTGGCAAAGCCGGCGGGGACACGTTGGAAATGACCAGAGCAAAGGACTGAGCTTTAGCGACATCAAGAGGCAATGACTTACATAGGCAGGATCGTAGAGGAAGAACCTTGTCGATGGGATCTTGCGCAGACCATGTACGATCGCAACGCAGATGATGGGGATGCAGATGAGTCTCCAAAAGGTGATGATCAGAACACTGCCCAGTGCGGGGGGTTGCTGGTCGTTGATCGAGCTGCCGTCAGTCATGCTGTAACGGGGCGCCTACCTTGCTTCCGCGGCCCGCAAGGTAGCTCCAATGCCAATCATGTCGACCACGGCAAATGTTGCACCGAGTAGCATGATCCCATATCCGATGCTCTGCCACAGCCCGCTCGGTGTGCGATTGGTCCAGCTGTCGCCAATGAGCAGGCGTTGCAGAGGCTTAATCAAGCCGATCAGCAGTCCAAGCACGACTGCGATCAAGAGGGGTGTGACGGTGAACTTGATAGAGGGTGCAATTGGGGCCTTGTACGGGACAAGCGGGGTCCGTTCTGTCGGTTCTTCTAGATCGGCTTCGGCGTCGTCCAAGCTTTCAGAGTCGCCGTTGCCTTCTGTGGCGGGAGCTACCAGTGGCTGAAAGAGCTGTATGATAGGCAGTAGCGCGAACCTTTGCGCTCGTCAGCAGGCAAGATGACACGAGATGAGGGAGGACGAACCGGCCAAGCGCGGTGACGAGGATATTGAACACGAGGTACAGTGTGAGTCTCTGTGAGACTTCGCTCGTGGGGTCGAGGATCCTCCACTTGAGGTGAGCGAGTCCGCCCTGACTCGCATCACTCGACACCATGTGGAGTGCTTGAGCGAGCAAGAGTGGATAAGACGACACGCTGCGATCAGCTTTGCACGTTCGACCAGCACATACTTGTTGAACGTGAGGGCCTCTGTCATCCATGACGATACGTTGCCTACCCGTGAGATGGCCACCCCGACTGCAAGAGATGCCAGATGACAGGTTAGAACGAGGACAAGACTAGGCCAAACTGCGAGCCCGTCGGCATGTCAGTTATCAGATTGTCTAGATGAACGTTCGGCGCACATTGGAACACTCTATGCCAAGTGAGCCACGGCGATCCGGCGAGCGTCGCGAACACCAAGCATGGAAGTAGAACGTCTTTTGAGATGGTGGTGAGTGTCTAGAAAGTCAGCCAGGTCGTTGTGCGCTCGTGCGCAAGGGTCAGAAACAGAGACGCGGAACATACAGAGCTGAGAACGACGCCATGTTTCCCGTTATACGCGTAACCCGCAGTAAAGACGACACAGACCGCGAGGATGGCCTCGAACGCTGTCGTGGTGATATTCACAAAGGATTCCATCGTGCGCGATGGCGGTTGGAGGCACGCCTGCCTATGACCCAGTCTAAGGTGTCAAGACGAGAGTACAGTTATACATATGCCCCATCTTGGAGAGCTATCGACGTTGTCCCCCCCTCCACCAAAGTTGCCGGACGAGGCCGATGAGCACTGAGCAATGACGGGGCAATCGCCCAAAGAAGTGCATCCCATCGAGTGGAGGGGTACATGTGCATGCATCGGGCAGGTATATGTATCTATAACAAGTCTGGGAGACCCTAACGATCACCCCAGTTGCCCAGTTGTACTCTGCAAACCCACCTGCGTCGAGGCAACACAGCGCACAATATCATGCCATTCGAGAAGATTGTGCTCAATGATGGGAGGGTGATCCCGCAGATTGGCTTTGGATCGTGGAAGATCCCCAAAGAGGTCTGCACCGGAGAGGCCGAGCAGGCCATCGAGGTTGGGTTCGACCATCTCGACACGGCGCAGGGTGAGTCTCGTGGCACATGCAGCCCACAACTGCCACCTAGCTTGCTGCCCAGTCCTTCTTGGGCGCGGAATCGGCTGACTCCAGCAGCGTACAGGAATGAAGAAGAGGTCGGTCTGGCAATCAAGGAGAGCGGCCTGGCACGCAAAGAGCTGTGGATCACCACCAAATGGAGCGGCACCGACGACAAGGGGCCCATCCAGTCGTGCGCAGAGAGCCTCGAGAAGATTGGGGTAGAGTGGATTGACCTGTACCTCGTTCATCACCCACGCCTGTGCAAGGGTGACATTGCCGGCACCTGGAAGCAGATGGAGCAGCTGTGCAAGGAAGGCAAGGTCAAGTCGATCGGTGTCTCCAAGTGGGTGTTCTCATCTGCTTCGCGGCCTTGCCTGCCTCAGTTCACCGTCCCCTCCCCGTTTATCCCGTTCATCCTTCGCCCTCGCCCTCCCCTTTGACTGGGCCACTCCTCCTCGTCCTCCCCCCCAAAAACACTCAGTCACTGGCACCGCTTCACTTGCTACGGCCCAAGAGGCATGCACATACTAAACACGCCGCAGCTTCGAGGAGCACGACCTCAAAGAACTCCTCGCGTCGTGCTCGATCAAGCCCGTTGTCAACCAGATTCTCCTTCACCCCTACGTCATTAAAAAGACGACGCCGCTCCTCGAGTTCCAGGCCAAACACCATATTGTTGCTGAAGGCTACTCGACGCTCATCCCACTCACGTCAGCTCCAGGCGGGCCGGTCGACAAGCCTGTCAACAAGATTGCTGAGCGGCTCAACGTCGCTCCGGAGCAGGTGTTGCTCGCCTGGTCCAAAGCTAAACAGTGAGGCCCTTTCCAGCTCTTCCAGGTCATCCAGTCTTCCGGGCTCCTCTTCTCTCAAGTCCTCACTGGTCTCTGGCAGGATCGTGGCAGAATAGTGTCTGATTCTTGCCACCTCCTTCGATGACGGCTGCGACTGACATCTCCAGTGCTGTTCTCGTCACCACTTCGTCAAAGAGAGACCGTCTCGAACGATACCTCAAAGTGGCCGACATCGACTTGACCGAGGACGACGTCGAGGCCATTGACCATGCCGGCGCAAAGGGGGCTAAATGGTACTCCCGCCAGACCGAGGGCACCCAATATCGCGCGGCCAAGATCGCTGCGGCGGGGGTACTGGGTCTCTATCTTCTGTACCGTACTTGTTTCTGCTAAACACCATAAGATGGTGCGAAAACGCCCACAGTGGCTCCAGGGTGGTGGGACATGGCTGTAAGGGTTTTATGATCTTGAGGATGCACCAAGTGTCTGGTCAGTAGACGCTCTGGGACCTCGCTCCATCCCATCAATCGACTACAACGAATCGATCGCATCAGTATTCGTCCAGAGTGCCGGAACAGCTCTTCCCACTGAGCCCATTACATAAATTCTAATCCAAGTTTGATTCCGCTAATCCCGGTCCGCGGCAGCCGGTACTGAACGTCCAAGAGAGTCACGAGGTTGGGACGAACAGTCGCCGTCTCGGTAGCTTTGGTACAGACCGAGTCTGGGACAATGGTTGGTCATCGTCGTAGACTGCAACGTCTCTTCTCGTCTTACGCCCGTGTGTCTTCTTGAGTCGACAAATTTACTCATGCCCCCTGCGACTGATGTCAAGACGTACAGGATCGCGGTCATACCCGGCGACGGCATCGGGCCAGAGACGATTGGTGCCGGTGGGTGACCTAACAGCTTGGCAGTGTTGTGTCTTACGCCTCCAGCATTGGAAGTCCTCAATGTGTTGCAGAGAACCCTCGGCACTTTTACGCTAGACTACGAGCATCTGGACTGGTCATCGGACCGGTACTTTGCTCAAGGCAAATACCTGCCCGACGACTGGATGGAGGTACTGCAACCCAAGGATGCCATCCTGTTTGGAGCTGTCGGCCATCCAGAGGTCCCCGACCATATCTCACTCTGGGAGCTCCTGCTTCCGATCCGTCAGAGGTTCCAGCAGTATGCCAATGTTCGGCCCACGAGGATGATCCGAGGCGTCAAGAGCCCTCTGGCCAACTGCAAGGCGGAGGACCTTGACTGGGTGATTGTGAGAGAAAACACCGAAGGCGAGTATGCCGGACAGGGCGGTCGGACGCACATCTCGCAAGATTGGGAGATCGGTACCGGTGAGCGTCATTTCGTCCGCTGTGTATATTACGTTGCTGGAACTGGTCAGAGCTAGCAATCTTCACCCGATATGCAATCCGGCGCATCTTCCACTTTGCGTTTCAGGTCGCCGAGAAGCGACCTCGGAAGCTCCTCACGTTCGTGACCAAGTCCAATGCCCAGCGATCCGGCATGGTTCTGTGGGACCAAGTCGCGTACGAGGTCGCCAAGGAGTATCCGCATGTCACGATGGATAAGATGCTGGTAGACGCTATGACCACGCGCATGATCTTCAAGCCAGCTTCACTCGACACCATCGTCGCGACCAACCTTCACGCTGACATTCTCTCGGACCTGGCGGCGTCTCTTGCCGGCTCGATCGGTATCGCGCCTGCTTCCTCTCTGTAGGTGACGTGCTTGCAAGCCGCTAATATCTACAGGGATCCAACACGCAAGAACCCTTCCACGTTCGAGTCCGTGCATGGCTCTGCACCCGACATTGCAGGACAAGGTATCGCCAATCCCATTGCCACCATGTGGGCGGCTGTGGAGATGTTGGAGTGGATCGGCGAAAGTGAGGCGGCTCGGATCTGGATGGATGCTATCGAGCAAGTCTGTGCTGCCGGCATCACCACACCAGATCTGGGTGGCAAAGATGACACTGTCGGTGTGACAGAGGCGATCAAGGAAATTATCCAGAAACGAGCCCTCTTGTCGCCTTCGTAGCTGCGTGACGTCGTTGTGATGAGGATAGAAGCGCGCATTGTGCGAGTTGAGCTTCTCCTCTTAGCCGTCATTCATGATAATCATCGCTCTCAGCGAGGGGCCGACAGGCGTAGACTGGGTCTGCTATGTTTGCATTACAATGGTAAACCGCCTCTGCCACACGCCGACACGCAGGGGGATTTGCCACTCGCTCCCTTCACGCGTTTCCCTTGAAGACCGAGGAAGTCTTGAGACTCCGGGGACTGGAAGAGGCCACAACATACTTGTGTGCGACTGCCTCGTTGGATGTTTTGCGTTCGACTCACCCCCACCATCAGTGACTCACGATAATGTCCCTTGCCCCTATGGACTCGAACGCTTTACTCGAAAAGATAACCCGTTTCGGACAAAACACGCAGGTCGTCGACGAGCTGAATTCGAGTACCCGTAGGCCGAGCTTTTGGGTCCATGACGATTCCGAGGCAGGCCGTACTGCTCGCGCCTCGCCTCAGTTTGCGAGTGATCTCGTAAGAGAGACTGCGCGTAGTCACACTATACGCTCGTGTTTTAGTCTAACCTCATTCGAATGTCAACCGTTGTCACAAACAAACAACGATCGACAGGTACTCGACATCAAAATTTCTTACGATCCCAAAGACAGCGACATGCTTGCCCTGATCCAGAAAGTAAAGTCTGGCCAGTCGTCGCTATTCCAAGCCGTGGAACGTCATGCTTGGGTGCAGTTGTACGCCTGGCCGGATGAAGACGAAACACGCCCCAACGAGTTGGTTGACCGAATGCGTGCGCCAATCGTCACGGCCCTAGCTGACGAGTTGACCGAAGCGACGGAACGCGCCTTGACACAGGTTTCCAACCAGCGATGCTGGATGTCGGCCGTCGATACCTCAGACAGAGCCGAGAAATTCTACCAATTCGTGGATGATAAGACCAGGTGGATTTCCCCAAGAGGTTTCTGCCAGAAAATAGGCAGACTGCGCCTACAGCTGGCGTCTGACACGGGGCAATTCTGGAAATTTGTCATTTCCTCGATTTCGATCTCCTCGCTGGAGAGTAGTGGCTCCGCGAGAGGCAATTCGCGTCCTCCAGACCTACATCTCGAACCGGGAGCCTCCTTGTATTCGGCAGTTCTATTCTTACCCCACTGGCTTAGCTGCGAGGAAGGACAGCGCGCGGTCGCTGAACACACCGACGGGTATCCTCCGCGTAGGTCATTGGTTCTATCCCGACTCCACCTCGTCACAGAGGCATAACTTCTCGCAGCGCACGGACCATTTAGGTTCACAATCACCGTCGTACTTGTCTGCTTTATCTGGCCATGGAGCAATACTTGACGTTCAAGACGCGAGTGTGGTCCCGATGATTGTTCTGGGAGCGTTAGCGTACGAAACCGTCCGAAGCCCCCCTTGCACCAAACGTTCTGCGTCTCTCCAAAGGATCAAGCGCCAGAGCACTTCTCACGTCAGAGCTTCTTTCCACTTTCAAGCCCAATCCATCCGGCGTTTGATCCGCCCTTCTTTTCAGGGAGCAAACTGGTGATGTTGCTTCGTGTCTAGACTCGGTCCATGACGTTGGCGAAACCTGTCCTTTGTCCCGTCTCTGCCATGATGGACAAAGGCGAAGACCCTCACGTAAGGTACCTCTAGAACCTGGCGCTCAGCACGGTGGAGCCTCTTCGACTTCTGCCCGAATCGTAGAGTATTCCTTGGTACTTGGCAAGGCCTCGAATCTACCCTCAGGAAGAACGTCAGCTTACTGTTTTGTACATCCTTCTAAGAACGTCATGAAGCGAATACGGCACGCCGTTTACCGATCAATTCGGGGCACAACGTCCACCATGATTTGTAGCTCACATCCTCGGTCATTGGAAATGCTCCTTGCTCGATCCTGAGCGGAATTTCATCTATTGGTCAAATCATCGGCCTTCCAGGAGGGCTTTCACAAGGCGTCTGTGTGCATAAGAGTCAGCCGCTCATAGGGGTTTGTTCAAGCATCTCTCCACACAATCCACTACATTCAATAGCATTCAAGCCAAAGCCCTTTTGGAACCGGCTAAGCACGGATCTTATCCATCACCATGAGTTCATCCCATCACTCGGGCGATGAATCGGTCGCTGAATCGGACATGGACTCTTCGCCGGGCCCATCCCAGATCATGGACATGGCCCCGTCAATGGATTCGTCCGTGACCGCAGTTAACATAGGCTTGGCACCGTCGGTGTCATCGTTCAACATGGGAGAGGCTCTCAACCCTGAGCTTCTATCCAAGTTGGAGTCGGTCATGGACAAATTGACCCTGGTGGCAAAAAATGCAGAGACCATCGCCGCTCTTCAAGGTCGCCACTCGGCAGGAGCGCAGGATCACATCTCTGCCACCACTCAGACCAGCACCTCTGCCCCCGCTCAGACCAGCAGAGATGCCTATACCATTTTGCGCAATGCCGCTGAGACTACCATACAGGACGGTTTGAAGAGGAATATCACCTGGATGGACGCACCCATCTCAGGTAACAACGGCCTAGAAGACGATGATGCACGGCTGCTCACAGTGAGAGTGCCCGTACCCCCCAGCTGGAGTATCCAGGAGAGACGCGCCTTGGTCGACCACATGTTCGATCAGGTCAACTCTGCGGTGGCCGAACAGTTCTGGCTGAGCTTCAGCAGGCCGATCGACTCGTTATCGACTGCCGGACACCAGAGAATTCTGGTGACCGAAACTATCCACTCTGTCTTGAAGGAAAAGCTGCTTGAGAATCTCGACGACATTCTCACCAGGCCGCCGGGAGATGACCACCCCAGCTGGTCCGTTGCCATGGAGGACCCAAGTGACGCCAAAGTGCTGTCAGACTGGGTTGAAGCTACCCTTTCACGCCCGAAGCGATTTGTTCCCGACCTCCAATGGAATCTCAAAAGGAAAGTCTTCGAACCGATCTGCTTCAAACTAGACAGTCTCGATGATCTCCTCCGCGAGCAACAGGCGAGGATTGGAGACATGGCCGGGACCGAGGAGGAACGGAAACAAGCCGAAGCGTCCGCCAGCTCGGTTCAGCTGCTGCATTCTCCTCTCGAGCTGTTCACCGCACTTGTGCTTCAGGAAACGTCCGGCCATATTGAGAATATATGGAAAACGGTCCACCCGACCCAGTTTGGCCACCCCAGTCTCAACCAGTATGTCTCACATGTGCAGCTGCACGCCGTCTCTACGCACTTTGGACCGGGTGAGTACCCGTTGTGGTTTGTCAACCCCTGCACCGGTATCTCAGTTCCGCACAATCAGCAACCAACGCCCCACAACACGATCGAGCTCTCAGAGGAACCTACTGACGCGACTCTGCTGAACAATGTGCTCTGGACCAAGATCGACCAGGATCGCGTCAGTCGCGGCAGTTAGGTGATTGCTTCATCCAATAACGACATGCTCCAGACTTTTATGTACGTATCATACTTTCATACGAGATCTGGTGAGATATGCGACGAGATGTAATGATGCTTCATGCCTGTTGTGGAGGATACAGTACGTGCTCAATCGATCTTGTAGACCAGCTTCTTCCCCGAGACCTTTCCGTCCTACCTGGAATCAGCCTGGTCCGCATTCGAGTATTTGCAAACTGACCTTCATCTCCTGCCAACCGTCGACAATGTCCTCCAAGCCGCCACGAAGCACCACGGGGTTGGCCCGGATGCCGTACTCTGTGATCAATTCTGGCGTCTTTTGCCACACCTGCACTCCGAATGAGCGGTCCGTCGGGCTCGCAGGCAGATCCCATGCCCCGATCTTGAACGCCTATCACCAAGTTCATCGCTTGTCCAGATATCGGGAAAAACGACACAACGTACCTTGCCCAGAAGAGTGTACCCCAATGTGTCATCGACAATCTCGACGTCTTTCCTGATTTCCTTGACCCCTTCACCAGCAGGCAAGATACCGTTCAACCGTCCGCCGTTTACGCCAAATCCACCCAGAGCAATCTCCCAGCTGGAGCCTGATGAAATGGTGTCCAGGCCTCGCTGGAGCGTTCCGCCGGTGATACGCTTGATCTCGGCAGACGCGACAGCACCGTCATGGTAGTCGACTGTGTCATCGGCCCCAAACGATTTGACAAGGTCGAAGTTGCCTGGTGAACAAACAGCGACTACTTTATAGCCCATCGCCTTGGCAAGCTGTACTGCGAAGAGACCGACTGAAGACGACCCCCCGTAGACCAAGAACTGAACACAATCAGCCATCGGCCTCGCGAGAACAGAACAAACAACTCGGACATACCCAGGTATTGCTAGGAACCTTGGCCGGCGGAAACTGTTGCCCCTGGCTCAGGATCAAAGTCTGATGGTCGTCAACTCCCGATCATGGCCTGGCAACAGATGAGAACACACCTGGCAAGCGGTGACCCATCCAATACCGAATGTGGCGGCATCCTCCATCTTGGTTCCCTCTGGTACCTTGAACACCAAGTCGCTCTCCGCCTTGGTGTACTGAGCATGCGAGCCCTTGTCTGGGCGCAGACCGCCGTGCACCACCCCAGCAACTTTGTCGCCGATCTGGAGAGGGACAGCGAGGTCCGTGCCGAGGGACACCACGGTACCTGAAAAGTCGCAACCGAAGATGACGCCCGGGGGCGACAACCACGCAGAGTGTTTCCAGTCGGTGGGGTTCTGCAATGTCAGGACGCGTCAGCTTGCACCTGGGAGAGGATCGGGCCGTACATACCTGCGCTACGTATTCAACTTTGATGAGCACCTCATTGGCATCGAGTTGCGGAATGGGAACTTCCCGGACCGACGCCTTTTTCTCCTGGTGGGACATTAGCCAATACATCTGTCTGGACAAGGATCTTGTCAGTGGCTGCATGTGCCACCCACCTTGTCATCCTGGACAAACGCCTTCATGGTTTTTGGGATGGATGGCGACATTTCGAGAGCAGTTTCGCCTGGTTTTCGAGCAGAGACTGTTTAGCGAACCGCGCTGGGCTCTACGTATACGTATCTAATATATATGTCACATCCAGCACTCAGACAAAAAGACTCGTTACCTATGTGTCAGCCCACGGCGATTGACTTTACACTCGACAAACCTCCACTCGAGAACTGTCCGGATTTCTCGGACACGGTGTTCGAGTTAGGCTCGCCAGCCCTCCTAACTGATATTGCACGCCTACTAACATTGTTGCGCGCCTACTTCTCTTGATTTCTTTGAACATCTCTTCGTTTCCTCTTGCTCGCTGCTTTACCCTTTGGCGACAGAGACACATCATAGCAGCATGTGGTTCACGGAACCCCTGCTCGGCGCTTCCAGATTACGGTGGACGACCAAGATGGGGAATGTACACTACTACAAGGGTGAGTCTGGCTTGCCGTCTCTCGCTTGCTGCTACTCTTACACTTACTTGCACCCGTCGCACCCGTCTGTCGCCCTGACCCCATACGCCGTTCTCTCCTCGTCTGACGCCCGTCGTGATGGTAAGTGGAAAGACTAACAGTACACAGGAACACGGCAAGCGTTCGTTCCGGGAGAAGGACGAAGGACGGGCCTCCCAGGCAGACACTTGATCCGAGGAAAGGGAAAGTTCAAGGTCGACGACCGCCTTGTTCGATATTACGTCTCGCCAGGAGCCGAGGCTCTCGCCAATACAGACGTACGTCAAACCTACCACCCTGGAGACTCAGACTCCACTCACCTCTTTCCATATCCCCACTTTGCCGTCCCGAACCGCACAGAGCACTGACCCTGATCCGCCGAAATAGTTGAAGCCCTACGTGCATCGAACCGAGATGGTGCCGAAACTCACATACCTTGGCACACTAGACGAGGTCATCGCGGCCCAGCTCGCAGCGCGAGAGCGAAGAAGATCACGGCATTCAGGCAACCTCGAGCCCAAACAGAGGCAGGCACTGATCGCGGAGCAGAGACGTGAGATGTGGAACAGCATGGCGGAACAATTCCCTGCAGAGTTGCCAGAGGAGTATGCTTCAGATCATGACAGCGAGGTCGAGGGCGAAGTCAAGGATGCGGCGAGGGAGGAGGCCAAGCAGGATAGCACCGTCGACACTATGCAATAGCCAGCGGACTGATCATGCACCATCTTGCATTGTAGATCTCGTCTGCCTGCTCTGCGGCTCGGGAGTCGACCAGTGCTGTCTGATGCCTTTCGCCGACAGCCAGTCGTCAGACGCGACCGATCGCGGCTTCTCATTGCTCAAAGACCTAGTTTCTTCCATCGTCTGCCTGGACATGACAGCTCGCTTGGCAGCGCACCTCTGCACAGTACGGGCGGAACCCAAGTTTGACATGCATATTGCCTAGCTCGTACTAGCACCAACCGCCAACCTCTTCAAATGTTCCATAAAGACCTGCAAGCTCACATCATCCGTAAAGATGGCTTGTCCCGCTCCTGGTCCTGCGCCGTAGCCGCTCCCGCTCATATGAGTCGTCGAAGGGTTGAGCTTACTGAGCAAGAACCGTGCCTGCGATCCGCCTTGGTCGGTGACAATGTACCGAGGGATCGGGTTGCGGTCTTCGAGCAGTTCCTGCGCATCGCTGACCGGCGCTTCCAGCAGCTCTTTGAAGTTTTCATACCCCTCTTGGTCTTGGTAGTTTGCCTTGCGCCATTGCGCGATCGTCTCGCCATGGAAGATGAGAATGTGGAAGAAGCCGTCCAGTAGCAGGATGACGTTGGGGCGAATCGACACGGAATCAAGCAGCACCGGATGAGGTTCCACGTCGAGCTCATACGACATCAGAGTAGGTTGGATCATGATGAGTGAGTTGTTGACGTCGGCATCATTGAGCACATGCCTAAAATTTAGCATGCATTGACGCAATTACTCACCGATAGAACGCAGTTTCATCCGGAGAATTGTTGAAGACCTGCAAGAATTGTGATCGACGGAGATGGAACATGAACTGCGGATAGATGGAGAAATTGGGCGACAGCTGGAAGCTGGTGGGATCTTCTTTGCGATACTCGGCAAACTTCTGGCACAACCGGATAAGCATGCGATCCAGCCACCGTAGGACATCCGGTCCATCATCGATTTCCGCCTTGAACACGGCAATCCGCGCCATGAGAACAGCGGCAGCTTCTTGGTCGAATGACTGCGCGATCGCGGGGTGGCCGCCTTCGTGGAATGTGCGTGCAACAGTCGTCACACGCAATCTGAACTGTCCCGACGCGTGTTGGTAATGGGTAACAAACTGGATTAAACCAGTCTGGTTCGGCTGCAAAGGCTGTCCAGCCGGGGTAACCACTTCAAAGTATGTCGCGAGCGAGGTCTTTGGCGTGAGGGAGCAGATCTTCCATGCAGAGGTCTGGCCGATGCCGATCTCTGTCTCACCCACACAAGCAGACTTCTTGTTGGCGGAAATGACATGGCCGATGACTCCGGAAATCTTGAGTTCTTTCGTTGTCTGGCTTTAGCTGTGCCTCTCTTTTTACTCACCAGGACCTCGAAGGTGCCGTTAAAGCCCATCTTCAAATATCCTTGATCATCTTTCCCCAGGGTCCTCAGGAAACTCTGCTTGAATATGGCTGTCATGAACGAGTCGGAAATGATCATGGTGCCGTTGGTCGCATTGGTAAGAGACTTCATCTCGAGAAGGCCGACTTGATCCAAACAGCCCGCATAGATGTCGACCGCGTGCCCATTCTGCGACGCCCGTTTGGAAAGGCCTTCATAGAACTGGATGGTCAGCTACGAGAAACTAGCCGGCTTACCTTTGTAGCACGCTTGAAGTGCTTGACGCTGTCGCGGTCGATATCGTGGTGGGAGCGGATCGGTTCGCGCAATTCCGACGAAACGACCATACCGGGTCCGTCTGTCGCGGGACCGCCGGCGAACAGCATGATTCTGCCGCCTGTGCCAGGGTATGTGGACTGCTATCAGCTTCGCTTGACCATGCGCTCACCTCGAGCAACGAGACAGCGACTGCCAGCGCCACGCCGGTGCATCTCAATGGCCGCTTGTCCTGCTCGACAGGCCACGGGTCGCGCTGCAGCCCCTCGAGGATATTTGTGAGCTGGAATTCGCACGCTTGAACTGGTAGCAGGAACTTGGCAGCAGCGGGAGCTGGCATAGGTTGGCCGGGACGCAGAGGAGCCATCGGGCGCGATGAGGGGTTCAGACCCAACATGTCGGCGATTTGCTTGGGTTGGTAGTCTTTCGAGCCGCGGAAGACGTAGGATTTGGGGCAGTCTGCGTACGCGAGCTCGTGCACCATTGCCTGGGAAGTTTAGCAGTATCCTAGAGCGACAAGGTGGATGTTACGTTGCTTGGAAGAGAGGTTGTAGATGGACAAGCTGGGAATCGGGAAAGGAAGCACTCACCATGGTGCCAAAAGTGATGAGCCCGACAAAAGCATTGGGCGGGAGCAAGCTCAATGACACTACCAGCGTCTCGCGCAGCGCCTTGAGCTCATCATCATCGACGCAAGTATCGACGACAAAGAGGAAGAGGGGCGGGATTTGGGCAGGACGCGAAAGCGTGTATTCGATTGTTGTGTACTTTGGCAACAGCTCTGCCGGGAGATTGGACGCCGAAATGTCCTTGTAGTGGGGAGGGAAGGGATTGCGCTGGAGGCAGAAGGGGCAGATCCAGAGCTTGCCCCGAGTGTCGATTTGGCTGGAAAGCGAGATATGGGCGAATCCACGCCGAAGTGACAGAAAGAAGGTGGGTTCATTTGCGCCAGAGAATAATTACGGCGATGAAGATGGGATGATATTGGGTTGGAGACAAGGGAGTATCGTCAGCACTGTTGACAGTCCAATGCCCATGGTGTGTGTATCGACTATCGCCATAACTCACCAATAGGGATTCAAAATCGCCTTGCAGCTAGCCTTGCAGGTCACCGGCTCATATAATACTGGGGGCAGGTCATCACGCTCCTTCAAAGGCGTGTACAGCGCTGAGATGGGGACGACAGTGCGGGTTGCTTCGATTCGAGACGAGGGCCAGGCGTTCCAAGAGAAACGGACGCCTAGCACAAGTCAGCGAGGCTCGAAGAGACACGGTCACGGCGGACTGGCGCTGGACCACCTGACTGGGAGGATGATAAGGGATAGAGGCCGCTCACCGTCTCTGTCCTCGACATCTTCAAAGTTGGAGCCGTTCATCGTGGATAGAGGTCGATGGTGGCTGGTGACAAGATTGTTTTAAATGGGTTTGTCGTTGGCTCCACGCAGACGCGAAGCGGAAGCAAATCTTCTCTTCTCCATACAAGAGCGAGCATACCAAGACGAGTCGGATGAGTCTGATCCCCAGCGTACACCTATGCAAGGCGGTTTCTCGCAGACGCTGCATGCAAGGCAAATGGCATGCGTTGCGTCAGGACTACTTGCTTGGAGTACTTGTAACCCGTCAACATTATGGAGAGAATGGAAAGAAGCGACTATGGCCGGTTTCGCGCTTGTTCTTCGCGAGAGATGGAGTGGCCAGACTGCATGGCATGCCGAGAATTTGCTGTTCAAGGCGTTATGCACCCCATCCATTATTCAACTACTACATCAATTATTCAACTACTAGGCAATCTCGTCGATGGGCGGTTCCATTGCCATCCAAATCGGTTTTGGCGGCCACCTCTCGTCCGACTGCCACTCGACCTCGTAGTGCCTCTTTCCACTCCCCACCTCCTCCTGCACACCTGGCAGCTCGACTCTTGCCGATGTGTTGGGAGGCACCTCAATGTCCACCACAAGCTTCTCCCCCTCGAGAGCCCACTTGCATGCAAATTGACCATACGGGCTGAGGAAGCCGACTGCGGCGCTGGTAAAGGTGCCACCGGGTCTCGGGGCGATGAGCACCTTCTTCCACCCGGGCTCGAGAAGCGATAGACCACCGACAGTCGTGTGCAGAAAGTTGGCGACCGCTCCCAATGAATAATGGTTGAAGGACGTCATTTCTCCCTAATCAACATGTCAGAACCACTACACTTTTGCAGCTTTCTTGAAAGCAGTCGAAGCTAACCGGGTTTATCGAGCCATCAGGACGCATGCTGTCCCATCTCTCCCATATGGTCGTGGCGCCCATGGACACGCAGTACAGCCACGATGGGCACTGCTTCTCTTGCAACATTCGATAAGCGAGATGAAGCTGGTCGTTCCCTGCCAGCGTGTCAAGGATGAGTGGCGTGCCGGCAAATCCCGTGCCGACTTTGAAGACGTTTCGCTTGACGAGCCATGCCAGGCGGTCGATGGCGACCACGCGCTGCTCGGGAGCCAGCAGCTCAAACTGCAACGCCAGAGCAAACGCGGTCTGAGAGTCGGAGACAACGCGACCAGCCGGGGCAACATACGTCTGTTGAAAGATGGCCAGAAGGCGAGCGGCCTCTTGGGCATATTCTTTCGATTCAGCCGTCAGGCCCAGCAAGCCCGCAATGACAGACATGCGCCTCGTGATGTGGACGAGATATGCATTGGCAACGAGCACCGCATCGGTCTTGGCGCGCTCCGGATTGTCAGGCCTAGCAAATCCGTCAGTGCTATTCATTCGCTTCGATGCATGCGTGACTTACGGCGCGTCGGGGTCGAGCCAGTCTCCCAGCTGTTGGTTGTCGTCTTTCCACATCCCGTCCTCCCTCCTGACGATGCCTTCGTGCAGCCACGACTTCATGCCTTTGTATTGCGTCTTGAGGATTTCGATATCGCCTGACGCCTCGAACAGGTCGTACGGTGCCAGAATCGACACGTCGCCCCATACCGCAAACGCAACTTTAAACGGGTTGTCCTGCCACCTCCTGTTCAGCACATCCGGAATGACGCACGGTACGAGCCCGTTGTATTCCAGCGTCTCTGCTTGCATGTCTTGGAGCCACCCCGAGAGCATGCTCGAGGTATCGTACAGAAAGCTAGCGGTACGACCAAAGACCTGAAGATCGCCCGTCCAGCCGAGCCGCTCATCTCGCTGAGGGCAGTCTGTGGGAAGTCCCACAAAGTTGCCGCGCATCCCCCAGACAATATTGCTGTGCAACTTGTTCACCAGCGGGTGTGATGACTCGAATGTACCAGTCCGTTCCATGTCAGTGTGCACGACAATGGCTGTAAGGTCCGAAGTGGAGACACCCTCCCAGCCGTCCACCTGGACATATCGGAACCCGTGAAAGGTGAATTTAGCTTCCCAGCCAGCGAGGTCACCACCCAGCGTGAGCTCGTCGCGGCATTTTGCGATTCGCAGCGGTCGTATACCGAGCTCACCGAACTCGAGGACCTCGGCATGAGTGAGTGTGATCTTGGATCCAGAAGGGCCTGGCGGAGTGACGTTGAGGCGGCACCACCCTACCAGGTTCTGACCGAAATCGACGACTGTCTTGCCAGAGGGCGTGGAGATGATTTCGACGGCGTGCACTTCCTGGGTACGGCGTATAGGTGATCGATCAACGATGAGTTCTCCTTTGGCTGGCGAGATGACCTCTATTGGCTCCCACTCGCCCGCTCCGGATGTTGTGCTCCAAGTAGGGTCCAATTTGAGCGAGTCGTACACTTCACCATTGTAAATTTCGCCGGCCTCGTGAGGCCCAGTCGCCCACTCCCAAGTCTCGTCTGTCACCAAGGTCACTGCCCCACCCACTTCGAGCTGAGCCATCAGACCGTTTCGCTTCCCATACATGTTTCGCACGCCTCCTGCGAACCCCAGTCGCCCAGACCACCAGCCTTCTCCGACATAACCACCCATCACATTGTCACCCACTTTCAGCAGATGTGTCACGTCGTACGCTTGATAGTATAGTCGATGATCGTACGACGTCCAGCCAGGTGTTAGCACCTGATCACCCACATGTTGTCCATTGATCTCCAGCTCGTATATCCCCAAGGCTGTTGCATAGACTCTTGCCGAGGCAACAGAGTCGAGAGTGAAGCGGCGTCGTACGTAGAAAGGGGGCTTGGGCTGATCTTCGGGTTGAGGTGGGCAGGAAATGACCTTGCTGCTCCAATCAGAGGGGTTTAAAAGGGCAACCTCGAGGTCCAGGGTCGCCCATGGTGTCGGCTTGCCGTCACTCCCGCGGACACGAACGCTGACTTGCGCTTTCTGCCGAGACTGCAAGGGTTTCGAGGGCCAAGGTACGAGCACCGAGGCATCAGAGTCGACGTGGTGCTCCTCTGTGATACCTCTTGTCTCTATGCGAACTTGGTAAGAGACTTGTTTCCAGTCGAGAGCGTCGCCAGAGAAACGCCAAGACAGCCGCGGAGAGGGCGTGTCGATGCCAAAACCTGACAGGAAGTGCTCGCACGTTACACGGGTGATCTCAACGGACATGATGCTAGAGGCCTGGACGGGGGCCGTGAGATGTTGCAGACAAGCCTAATATATATACACCTGCGTTGACAGCGACTGGAAAATCGCCGTATAGAGAGAGTTGGCTTGGAGTGTTCGGTATGACTTTGTCCCGGATTTCCCGTGATTGTTGCTGTTTGACGTGTTTCTGTCAATGCAGCAAGACATGCTTGGTTACGAGAGCAGGATCCCAAGCGGCACTAAAGGCTCTCTTGGGTTGTGAGCAAGCATGCACAAGCTGGTCCACCAACCCCATGGATAAAGGGTGTCGAGAACGACGACCGGGCAACCAGATTGACACTCGGCAAGAGCGTTCCGAGCCATCCCGACGTCGACGTGCTCGTTATCTGCTTGCCTCAATCCTCGTCCTGTCGTACCAGCATACACTCACAAATGACATCTAAACCTGACGACTGGCAGAGCAAAGCAGAGGCCAACAAGCGGGACCTGCTCTCCAAGATCCCCACCGAGTGGCTCTTACCACCTGGTGCTTATCCTCTGCCATTGAATGTCTCCGAGCTCGTTTTCTCGTGCGGCATCTTGACAGCTCGCGACAGCGAGATTGTCTCGCTTGATGCGACAGGCATCAGGGACCGTGTGGCTGCTGGGTGGTGCACTGCGACGGACGTCACGATCGCATTCAGCAAAGCAGCCGCGATTGCGCATCAAGCTACCAACTGCCTCACCTACTTCTCACCTTCCCATGCTCTGGAAAGAGCGCGCTGGTTGGATTCAGAGTACGCGCGTAGCGGGGAGCCGGTCGGACCACTTCACGGCGTGCCAGTCTCCATCAAAGGTGCGGACTAGAGATGTGACATGCTAAGAAGAGACATGATTGGGCTGGTAGGCACTGACAGTAACTGTGGATTCGTCTCGTGGATCGGCAAGAACATCGCCGAACGGGATGCGACACTGGTATCCATACTGCTCAAGGCTGGTGCAGGTATGGCCACGTCTGTATTGTGCGGCTCCGACGTCATCTAACCGTACTTCAGTGATCATAGCCAAGACTACCCTTCCTCAGAGCGTGATGCACCTCGAAACAGACTCCTTCCTCGGCCCAACACTCAATCCATACAACACCACGCTCACATCCGGAGGGAGCTCCGGTGGCGAGGGAGCTTTGATTGGTGCTGGAGGCAGTGTCTTAGGCGTTGGCACGGATATCGGAGGGAGCGTGCGATGTCCAGCTGCACACTGCGGTGTCTTTGGGTTCAAACCTACAGTGGCCCGACTGCCCAGAGGTGGAGTCAAGGTACGGAGAGTGTCGACAAGCTATCTGTGCTGAAGCGGGTAGGGGTTGATGGCGATTCAAGACACCATATTGGGTACCTCTGGACCCCTGGCTCGCTCGCACAGAGACCTGGAGCTGTTTCTTTCCGTTACCCTGGCAGCACGGCCATGGGAGCTGGAATCCTTCTGCGTTCGGATGCCCTGGAGAGGGGAAGACATCATTTGGAAGGGCGGCAAGACACCGCGGATCGGGGTCATGTGGAACGATGGTGTGGTACTGCCGCAGCCGCCTATGCGACGTGCTCTGCAGGTGGCGGTAGACAAGCTTCGTCTCGCTGGCTTGGAAGTGGTGGACTTTGTGCCTTATAGGTCCCAGGCGGCCTGGAACCTAGTCGTGGGTCGTTGCACACCGACACAGCTGATGGGCAGAGTGCACTTTATTGGACAGATGGTGGTGATCGCGTCAGAAGAGCTGTAGACGAGAGCGGGGAGCCCATGCTTCCGCTCACGGAATGGATCTTGACTCAGAACGCCAAGCCCCGAACAGGTGAAGAAATCATGCAAGTGAGTCGGTCCATCGTACATTAACGGATGCTGACGACCGCAGCTCACATTGCAGAGGGACACTTTCCGGCAGGCCTGGCTCGAATACTTTCAGTCTACTGGCGTCGACGTGGTTCTATGTCCACCGTCGGCCGGCCCCGCTCCGGTGTTGGGCTCGTCTAGATACTGGACCTACACGGCGTTCTGGAATCTCGTGGACGCGCCATCCGGGGTCTTTCCTACCGGCCTGTCAGTCGTTCTAGATGACCAGGTGGACGAGCCGAGGGCTTTCTTCAGTGACGAGGACAAGGCAGTCTCTGAGCTGTGTAAGTCATGCAGAGAATACAATGTTTCAGTCAGCTCAACGTTGTCAGATTCTCCCGAGAAGTTTATCGGAGCGCCACTGTCGCTTCAAGTTGCTGGACAGAGATGGGCCGACGAAGTGGTAATGTCAGCCATGGGAATCATTTCAGATGTCGTGCTGGCGTAGATAGATCCATTATATCTGTATGTATCTTGTAACCTATGCCGCAAGCACGCATCTCGTCATAGGCACTCTCAGTGTCATCAGATTCTGGTGAGGGTTCAATTGCTCTGACTATGCCGTCGATGAGAGTACGGGGGAGAGACGTGCTGAATCTCCGCTGAGGTCTAGAGATTGGGCGAGGGGGATCAATTCCGAATGGACCGAAGTTTGTCATGTCTAAGCCCCGCATATATCCCATATGGATGTTGCAGATGACAGGCTTGGCTGGGAGAGTTGGCGTGCTCTCCGAAAAGCGAGTCCCATTGCGCCATGCAAGAGCGGAGAGCTGCCCGACTGCGGGCAAGAGCGTAAGCGATAACGCCTCTTGATTGTGAATTCGGATTGTCCATTGAGCCCAACAGAGATCAAATGGGCTCGAGCAGCGCGGACGAGTGACTACCCTGCTCGTCCGTCTCATCCCGTTTCTACTATAGGCTCGTCCAGCATAACCATGTCGATTCCCAAGTGGCAGACTTCCCTTGCGTCGATACCAAAAGAGACATTTCTGGTGAGCCGAGTCCAAGTCTACGAGACCTTATATCCATGCAGCTGATCGAGGACAGTTTGGCCCATCGCCGATCCAGTACCTGCCCAATCTCACTGCAGCACTTGGCGGAGAGGTCAAGATCTATGCTAAGCGTGAAGACTGCAATTCCGGTCTTGCCTTTGGGGGCAACAAGGTCCGCAAGGCGAGTTGCTCAACGAGCCTGAGCGATCCATCGCGCTGAGGTATGCACAGCTAGAATACCTCGTGGCGGATGCCAAGACGAAAGGCTGCAAGACGCTAGTGTCGGTCGGGGGAGTTCAGTCGAATCACACACGAGCCGTGACAGCCGTGGCAGTGGCTTCGGGGCTGAAAGGTGAGTCGACTCGTCCGGTCCACCACAGACAATACATTCTGACCCTGGTTGCAGCGGTCACGGTCCAGGAAAAGGCAAGGCGTCTCACCAAGTTGAAAGAGTCATAGCTGAGGCGAGAAGTGGGTGCCCATTGACCCCCCTCTATACGCGGAGACCGGCAACATCCTCCTCTCGCGACTCATGGGTGGGGATGTTCGTCTGAACCAGGAGACGTTTGACATTGGGCACAAGGCCGCGACCGACGCCGCGTTTAAGGATGTCGAGGCCAAGGGAGGCAAGCCATAGCGAGTTGCCTCCCTGATCAGCGGGTTGTTCTGCATGAGTTGACGACGGTAGCTATATTCCAGCTGGGGCGTCGGATCACCCTCTTGGCGGACTAGGCTTTGCCAACCTGGTCCTCGAGGTCGCGCAGCAAGAATCAGCCCTCGGGATCTACTTTGACACCCTCATCGTCTGCTCGGTGACTGGCTCTTCACACGCCGGCACGCTGGTCGGCGCCCTCGCCGAGGGTCGAGGTCGCAAGGTCATCGGCATCGACGCGTCCGGGAAGCCCGAGGCCACCAAGGCGCAGGTCCTACGCATCGCCCAGAACACCATGTCCTTGCTTGATCAGAGCATAGAGGTCAAGGAGGACGACGTGATTCTGGATGAGAGGTTCCATGCCGGTATCTACGGCATTCCAGACGAGGCCACCATTGCCGCCATGCAGCGTGAGGGCCACGCGTAGCTTGCGATAGCAGCTGACAGATCAGTGGCTGCAAGGACGGATTCTATGATCACCGATCCAGTGTACGAAGTGAGTCCACGACTGCGTCTGTTCTACTGGGCCCCTGGCAAATGTCATCCGTCTCCTCAGGATGCAGGACGCCGGCTAGGCTTGCCAGGTTCCCCTGCGGCCCTCTGGCCGGGCTCGTGCTGTGCGATAGGTGCTCTGCTCTGAATGGCCCGGCTGACAGCACAGGGGAAATCCATGGCTGGGCTCATCCAGCTCGTCCGAGAGGGAAGCATCAAACCTGGCTCGAATGTGTTGTATCTTCACCTCGGCGGACAGCCCGCTCTAAATGCTTACAGCTCGTATTTCCCGCATGACGGAGAGACGGCTGCCTAGACCACATGCATGCGGATGTAGACTTCCCGCGTAGGCTTATGTAGTAGACGCATCTCAAGTGCCGGTACTGCCAGAAAGAGCCAGAGACCGGGCAATGAGTATCAGCCGTGACACTACTGCCGCTTCAGACACCAGCTGCTCTTGCGTTTACCCTTCCATCCACTTTGACCGTGTTTGCAGGTGCTCTGGACCGCTGCTCTCCCGTCCAGGCTTGTGATGGCCCACGGCTCCTTACGCGTGCCCACACTGGTGCCGACATGACCGCGCCGGGCCCTGCCCCACTCCAGAACATCTACTATGAGCGCGTGAGTCCGCTCGTCACCGCCCCACGGCGCCTTTGGGCTTCAAGACTGCAGCACCGCTGATGCGTCTGGTGCGCCGAACAGAAAACTGGCACCGCTCGTCCATGCTACGTATGTCGGAAACCGACGCAGACTGTACTGGCGACTTTGAAGACCGAGGACTTTCTGTATACCTGTGACGGGCACCTCTTGGATCCGTGAGTCGTCCTCGATCACTCGCGACGTGACGCTGATCCCACCCGTCCCAGAGGCTTGTAAATCCCATCTCTATGGCCCCTTGCTATCGTCTCGCGCGCTCTCAACTGACCCCTGTCCCAGCGCGTCACTCATAGCCGCCCCACCAGCCGGGGCAGCCGCCCCCTCACCCGAAGACATCCAAAAGGTCGTCTCTGAATACCAAGCCCGAGAAGCCAAAAAGGCATCCAAGGGCGACACGCCCGATTCCTCGAAGCCTCAAGGCAAGCAGAAGGATGCCGCTACCTCACCAACGCCCAAATCACCCATATCAACTACACCCGCTTCCCCCGCCCCGGCGGCCCCCACCCATCGCAAGTTTGCGCTCCATCGACAGATGTTCGAGATGCGCAAGGCCGAGATGAGGCGCAGAGAGCAGGGCGCAAAGGCCAAGGAGGTGTCCAAGGGTGGGTGGCCCGTCTGCAGGATCTTGACTGATCCGTGCAGGTCTGCCCCAGGTCCCCAGAAACGCATTCTGAGCCCCTGTTCGTCCCCCCCCCCCCCCCCCCGAGCACAGCATGGAGAAGGCACCGTCGCCTCGATATCACGCAGCAGTGAAGCACGACTCGAGGACACTTCTAAGCAATGAGGCTGCTGCCAAGCCTCTCTTCGATGCCGATACTCAGTCCGCCCTCTCAACACTGTTCTCTCGTTTCTCCCTGCCGAGTCGAGAACCGCTAGCAGAAATCGCGAGCTTCAAGCCCGTAGCTCTGGCCACATCGCTTTATCACAGATGTCAAGCTCCTATGCATACAGATAATATGATGGTTTGATGATGATGATATCGATGGCAGCAAACGAACGATAATAGGATGGTATGATGATGATATCGATGGCAGCAAACGAACGATAATAGGATGGTATGATGATGATATCGATGGCAGCAAACGAACTATCCAGGCATGAAGGCTTCGAGTCCTTCAAGGTCCAGCTTGCGCAGCTGGAACCAGTACTTTCACCTGCCGCGTTGGACTGCCAACGCCATCCTCGGGAACCCCAAGAGCACGTACGATCCGCTCCAAAGCCGTGTTACCTCCTAAGGATGCGATCTGGTCTTCGATCTGCTTGTACAGCTGTTGCAGCACCTCCCTGGTATAGGCGAAAGAGTGCGTATGATGACGGAGAAAGTCGACCGTGTGTTGTTTGAGCTCGATCGACGTGGTGCGTTTCTGCAGGATATCTGGTGTGTGTTGTCAGAAGGCAAGCTATGGTAGCACGCCAGCAGCTCACTCAATATCTGTCGGCTTGTGGGATCCGCCCGGACGCCGTGCACCACGGGGAACGAGAACTTGCCCTCTGTCAGGTCTTCGCAAAAGCCTTTGTTGTCTGCATACTGGTGAGGTCAGTGCCCGCATACACTTCTAGTTTGTTGCTTCAGAGGTGTGTGGTGTAGCAAGGAAGAGATTGGCTGAGGAGCATACCTCGGCAGACTGCAGATTCATGTAGTCATCCCTGATCTGGAAGAACACGGAAATGAGGTTGACGAGGGGTACGAAATCGCTGCTGGGTTAGCGACACCGTATGCATCGGAAATCACGACTCACGCTTCAGACTTGGACTTGGCCATCATGAGTTTCACGGCGATTCGAAAGAGCCCGCCAGTCTCTATCGAATGAGCATCAGGCCAGAGGCGGATAGGACGGGTGGTCTTACTGCCCAGGACCATGTGCACGTATTCTTCCTCTGTAGGACATGTCAGGCTGTCTCGCCAGAATAGGTCGAGCCCCTGACCGCGGTGCAGATTGAGCAGTTCATCTATCCTGTCAGCGACATGAACGGCATACAGGACCTTTATGACCTTTGGCCTGCCTGGACGCGGACGGTACACTTGGACACTCACCAGTGACCAGCTCGACCAGGTCTACTCCTCTCCCTTTCCCTTTGCCCTGGTCAACGTCGTCTTTTCTCAGCTTGAATAGCTCCTGCATTGCGAGAAAATAGACGTAGTTTGCAGTATTGATGGTCTGCGGGACACCGTAGATGGTATGCGCAACAGGAATGCCGCGGCGGAGGAGCGAGTTGTCTTCGACGTCGTCCATCCTGATCCTGTCAGTATTGCGCGGGACATGTTCGGTCGGGAAATACAACAGGGATCACGGGCACGAAGATGCCACCAAGGGGAGAGAGGGAAACTCGGAGGTTGCATCCCCTACGGCCTGGGTGCAACACACCCTACCTCATGGTCCAAGCTCACCGGAGCTGCTTCCAACGCCGACTCACAGAAGACTAGCATTATGCAGCATCGTCACCAGCCGCCTGACCACCTCCAGGTCCTCCTCGGGTACCTTGAGCCAGCCATTGAATGCCTCGATGAGCTTTGATCGGATCTCCTTGCCTGGATTCGCAGACAGGTAGGTGTACGGTTCAAGCAGGATCTGTGTGACGTGAGCCATGGGCCGATACCCAGCGCAGACATTTGCACTGACCTGTTCTTGGGACGAGGTCCATTGCGAGGTCTTGAGTGAATCGCGAAGGTTCGAATAGTCCATACCTTGTGCGGATAGATACTGAGAGAGACAGAGCAGACACCAAAGACACAAGGGTTGAAGGTGAACCCCGGCTTCCGGCAACGAGCGGGTGGCAAACTGGCGGCAAACTATTATATATCGTCGATGCTCCGAAGAAGCGATACGGTCGTGGGATGGGCTGTAATGCATGACATTGAAGATGTAAAGAGGCAAGTGCAAGGCATCAACGACCGTCACAGGTCCACCATCCAGTCCCAACCCGTCTCAGCTCTCCCATCTCTTCGCCCCATTCCAGCGCTTCCCTCACAATCCACTCGCCCACTCGCTCCCACCGGCCATCTACTCCCCAGGCTCGCAGCCGGCTCAGTGCCTCTTGCAGAGTCATACCATTACCGTATCTCGGGTCGGACCGCCGCATTATCGTACTTGCACGCAACGAGTGCTCATGCTTGATGTGCGGCACAATCAGAGGGAAAAGCAGCGGAGGTGGTAGCGGCAAGTATCCAAACTCTTCATGCTGTGCTTTGATGGACCGGCTGGCCCTATCCTGCGTGCTCATGGGGTCGAAGAATCCGACATGATCGGCCAGAGGAAGCTTGAGCTGCACCAATCCCCCTTCCTCTGCGACGCCGCGAATGACCCACGCAACTAAGCGTTCCATCTTGCTCCGCCGTTCGTGGTCCGACAGGCGCCATTCATCAGCCGATCGACCCGCTCTCGTTCGCTCTTCCTCAATGTCTCGATCTCGGGGTCGTGCAACACCATCACGAATTCGTCTTCTCCGCCGCCTTTCTTCCCTGCGCGCCTCGGACTCGACAACGAGAGACGCCAGATTCTGCAGATGGGGAATACCCAATAAATGGGTGATTGTGAAAGGCTCTATGTCTACAAGCGGAGTTGGGGCCGGTCGATGTGTCTTGCGGGATCGGAACGTTGTTGGTGTTGCATCTGGATCCAACTCGGGATCGAGTACGGTGTTATGCCGGCTAGTGCTAGAGAGAGGCGCCTTTGCCGTTTGTGATGTCGTGCTTGCCTTGTATTCAGGGAACATGGTCTCGAGAGATGACGATAATGTCGCACCAGCTTGACGTACAGCTGAAATCGTCTCCTGGTTCATGTAGTCGAGGAGATACTGCCTGAATGTGACATCTGTGAGCTGCGAGGAGCGTAATTTGCTCGGATCGCATAGCTGTACTGTTAGCCACATGATTGCCAGATATCGACAAGCTCACTTTCAGCTCTGGACCGCACATGCTCAGTTCGGACACCGCTTCGCTCGAAGCCTCAGTCGCATCAGACCACACGCTGGGCTTTATGGGACTCGAAGGAAGGCTGGGACCACCCCGGGAAGCGGAAGGCAGTGGAGGTATTGTAAATGGTCGCGAGTACAGTTCCTCATGAAGTCCGAGCACGACAGCAGCGAAAGTGTACTGCTCATCCGGATCGACCACATCTACGCGCTCAGCGGCGCACCTGTCCAGCCGGCTAGACCTACCGACGCTTCCACCAGTACCCTCATCCACGACGACCTGCCTCACCCATTCTCCACTGCCATCGGCTTTTCTGCGCATCCACTCGTCCACCCTTCCAATCACGCGAACAATATCCCCAACTCGCACATCCTTCCTGGCATACACTTCCGCCATGGCCGCTTTCTTCACGGCCTCCATGGCGTTCTGGATGGCTGTTGCAGCCCTGCGCTGCGCCTTGCGTTCCTTTGCCGTCGAGAAATGGCTCGCGGCGACATGCGTGGACGGTTCGATGACCTTGGTGACCGGTTTAGATTTAGAAAGGGACAAGCGGATCGTCACAGGCAGTACCCTGTAGCCATCACCGTCATCCACTGTCTTTGTCAGCTGGTAGCGCTGTGACGCATATGCAAACATACAGGTTATCACCATTGCCGCCTCCTTGTGGTCCACGCCGGCCACCCATCCGACCAACTCGACCATCCGGCAAGGAAACCGATTCAACAGGAAGACGTCTGTGTGTGTTTGTCAGCGACATGGACGAGCAAGGCACGTCATACCCAACACACCTCTGCTCAGGTTGCGTGCTCCTTCCGAGGCGGTCCCCAACGATGCCATCCGGAGCACATCTGAGACGAAACATTTGGCGACGGCTTGAGGTCGATGTACCCAGGTGAGCAGTGTCGGCAGCGGCGGAAGAGCGTCGACGTGGGACGACGATGCGTACGACTGGCCCGCTGTAGGCGAGCGCTGCAGTGTTGTCATCGCATGCTGAGGGAGGGCGACGTGGAGTTGCAATGCGAGCAGCGAAATCAATCAAAACAATCCAAGGGGACGGGGACCGCGGAATCAAATCGTCCACCACCTCCTGCTTCTCCTGCAACCCTTCTGCCCATTCTTTGGCAATCGACGCCCATGTCAAGACCAATGCTGGCCTCATGTAGTGCATTCCGCTCGGCGACGAGCCGTCAAGCGTCTACTTCATCCTCTCGTCTGTCAACCTTTCGTGGTCGATGCCCCCTTCACCCCACCTCACCCCGCGCTCCCATGGTCTCCTGGCGGTCCTATGCTGCCCACGCCCCTTTTCCGACCCTGCGGAAACCCAACCAGTTCCGTCCCACCATCATCCTGGCATCTATCATGCCTATCGTCACGTTCTTTTTGGGAATCTGGCAGATCAAGCGACTGAAATGGAAGCTGAACTTGATCGAAGAAATTGAGCGCAATGTAGACCGAGAACCGATGCTCTTGCCTGCACATATCAAGTGAGTGGCTCGATCAGGTCATGGTCTTTGACAGTGGAGCTTCTGTGCTGAAATTGCTGCAGTCTCGGAGCCTTGCCTGAATTTGCCTTTCGTCGCGTCTTGCTCAAAGGGCATTTCGAGGGCCCTCCAATCCTCTTTGGTCCAATAGTCGAGCAAGGCATTCCCGGCTATGCGCTCATATTGCCGTTTGTCCGTGCTCCCCTTCTAAACTCCACCGTCACTCCCAGTGTCATTTTGGTCAACCGGGGGTTCATCACAAAGACCCGCGCCGAAGGCATCAGAGAGGGAACCGAGCCTGTACCCGGTCTGAACGACGGGGAGGTGGTGTTGGAGGGCATGTTGACAAAGAGGTTCACCGAGGGCAAGGGGTCATGGACACCTGAAAATGAGCCTCATAAGAACGAGTGGTTCTGGAAGGATGCAAAGGGGATGGCGGAGTTCGTCGGTGGCGAAGAAAGAGGGGTGCAGCCCGTACTGGTGGATGCCATTGATGGTATGTCGATCATCCTGTGATGCAGTACACTGACCGGTGATAGATGGAGCCGCACCCGCGACATACCTCATGCAACAGGGGATCCCGGTCGGTCGTTCTTCAACAGTCGAAGTGCGGAATCAACATGCTACGTACGCCATGACCTGGTAAGTGTACCCTCCTGGACCAGGGCAGGGACATGACCGTTGACATTTTGTAGGTTCTCTCTGTCAGCAGCGACTACAGTCATGCTGATCCTACTTCATCGACGAGGACGCGGGAAGAAGATACTACCCACCACAAGATCCTCCAGAATATAGGTTCCGACCTGCTCGATCTTTGCCGACTTGAGCGTGTGTCCCGTCATGCATAGCATTGTCGAGTGTAGCGAAGGGCCTGGAGCCTTTGGACGAGAGCTATCACGAGAAACGATAATGTCGAGAGTGGTCACTACAGATGCCGTTATGCAATTCTGTTTAGTCTCAGTCTCTCTACTCCGCTGTTGACGGGCTTCGTCCTCCCGCCCGTCACCTCACGAGCACCGGCCTTGGCGAGTTCATGCCGTAGACGCTTTGCAGCGCATGCTGTGCTTTGGATGAAAGAGATGCTTCGCCACTCTGACGGAACCAAATTTTGGTCATGCTGGCAGTAGTCGCGTTGGCGTCGCAGCACTTCTCTTTCGAGTCGTTGGACGTTTTGTCCGCCTTGTGATGCCTATTACAGGTTGTCTGATTCGCCGAGCATGTCAGGCTCATCGGACGCTACACCCGTGTTTGAAGCACAGTGCGTATCCGTCTTCTTGCGGTGTGAGAGACTTGCTCGTTGAACGCTGACGCCGGCCAGAAAACGAGTCAGTGCCTCCTTTCCCTTGTCCAGCAGCACACGGGCGTTGTTCAGCATCCTGTCTAACGCGATACAAGTCCCACCTCGATCGTCCTTGTCACGAGAAACTGATCAAAGCAGGCTTCTCCGGAGCTCAAAGCGGTCGCAGACTTCTTGCGAGGCAAGAATGGACCCAAGATTCGGCGCGGTATCTTGAATGGCAAACGAGTGGACTATTTCAAAGGTGAGTGCCGTCGCGCTGCCTCCCGGACTTGCATCGGGAGTCACCACCTCGCGTCCTCCACCGGCTGGTCTGGTATAGGTTCTACGTTCGAACGAGCGTATTGCTGATGGCGTCCTCAGGCAAGACGGCCATTCGCACGCTCACTGGTCCTGCCTACGCCAAATTGAAAAAGGTGCCCGAGGTCAAGGACGAAGAGGCGGCCAAAGCGCTCTTGGCTCGAATCCTGCCTCAGTGGGTCTCAGTCCTGTCCGCCCTCTTTCATCGTAGTCCCTGGCTCAGAGCTCCGGGCACCATCGCGGCCAGAACAGGTTCCCCGACGCAATGCCACTGACGCTGCCACTCCATCGCAGTGCTTTCTTTCTCCGCGTGGATCGACCGACGCCCGATCCCCCTCCCCCAAGCGGCAGCCCCAAACTACTGCAGCTCGCACCCCAGCAATCCCTCCAACCCGACGCCTACTACGCCTGGTTCTACGACGGCTCCCCCCTCACCACCCTCCTCGGCGCCGCAGCCATGGTTCTCGTCATGCTGGCCGGTGTCATGTTCCCTCTCTGGCCAGTCTCATTGCGTATCGGCGTCTGGTATCTCTCCGTTGCGGCTCTGGGAGTCATCGGGCTCTTTATTGCACTCGCCGTCGTCAGGCTCATCCTGTGGTGTATTACCGTGATCACCATGAAGAGAGCTATCTGGATCTTTCCCAATCTCTTCGAGGACGTTGGATTCGTAAGTGGTTCTCTGATGTCTCTGTCCAATGTGCCCCTCCCTGGCACCGGCTACTTCCTACCCGCCGCTCGAGGGGCGGCGTCTCATGCGGGCCTTCGTCGTTAAAAAAATCGCAACTACTAACCCCCCCAGGTCGATTCGTTCATCCCGCTATGGGCATATGACCAGCCTAAAAAGAAGAAGAAGCGCGCTCCCGGAACGTCTTCCAAATCGAAACGATCTCACAAGCCAACTGTTTCCCCACCGGTGGAGACAGAATCACCAGATATTCCTATCGCTGCCGAGTCCAGCGCTACAGATATCAACCCGCCAACAGGAGTCGCCCACCTGAAGCAACGGCAGTCTGCGACGGTGGAGGAGATTGAGGACGATGAGATGTAATGGTGTTGGCTGGAACACTTGATTCTCATGTCATTGCTATCATCGAATGCATATGGACTATATACTCTCTTGGACCTTTGAACCGCATTCTCGCTTGACGAGGCCCGAATTCGCTGGACGAGTATCAGGCCCTGAATGTTGGCGACTCTGCGCCCGCGGCCTCTATGCTGTTCCCAGGAATTGCTGTCGCTGCGTGGCAATGAGCACCAGCAATAATGGCTGCTGCCAAGGCAAACTCACCAGCTGTCGGATAGACGCCTGCTGGCCAACATCTAATGCACCAATCTGCTCTGGCGTCAGGGTCAGGACCTGCACCAGCATAGTCTGCGGGAGTATCAGCTGTATACGGGTACCAGTCGGAATGAGAGACTGACCCGTTGATCCTCGGGGAGACTTGACAAAGCGGCCTGTACGTTAGGCGGCAAACCGGCAGTGGGCTGCGGCGGCGGTGGTGGTGGCGCATAGTTCTGCGGTGGTTGATATGATTGGGCCGGAGGAGGTACGCCATAGCCATGTTGACCGGGGGGAGGCGGTGGAGGTCGGTACGGCGGGGTGCTACCAGCACCAGCATACGGAGGATAAGATGGAGGAGGGGCTTGTTGCGCTTGAGGCGGGAAGGGTGGGAAGGCAGCTTGAGGGGGCCCGACCGGGGGATACGATGGTGCTGGTGCAGGAGCAGGGGCAGGAGGCAAGGGCTGGATTCGCTGGAAGTAGTCAGCTTCAGGAGCAGGTGTTGAACATCACTGCAGTGTCCGCCTGCTACGCACTTGGAGGACAGATGGATCCACGATATTCATCAACAGCATCGCTTGGAAGAGGGCATATGCCAGTTGAGGTCGCTCATGCAGGAGTGTTCGTGCTTGAGCAGGATTGCTCGCGATGAGCGTCTGCTCACTTTCAGCCCCTCAACCTTTCGTGTACGCCGAGCTCACCTTCATGCTCGTCATGACTTCCTGCATCTGCCCTGGCGTGATAGCGGCCAATGTCTTTGATATGGCATCGGTAGCTTTCTGCCCGGGCATGGGATCCGTACCGGGCGGCAGAACGCTCAGGTCGATTCTAGAGTCGTCCACACCATATGCGCCGGGAGGAGCAGATCCAGACGGAGTACCGCGAAATGGTGGAGTCTCATCTTTCCTGCCACCGCCCGGGCCACCACGGCCACCTGCTCGAGGTCCTCTTGACCGTGGGCCAGGCTCATCCGTGGACAACTCGACACGAAGGTTGCGACCATTGACCGGAACTTCCTGGAGATTTCGTACGGCCGAGGCTGCTGTCGCTTCGTCTGTGGGCCCGAGAGCCGGTCGCAATGGTTTGTCGGGGAGCATGTGGGCAGCGACAGAGAGAGGATGCGTGGGTAATACAGTGGGGTGCAGTCGAGGGGATACGTTGATAGGTCGAGGTGGTAGGGGATGTATCGCAGGGCGGCGTTCACAGTTGGAGGAATCGGTAGAGACAGTCATAACACCAGGGTCAAGGGACAAGTGAGGCGAGAAGAGGGAGAAGAGGGAGACGAGAGAGACCAGGGAGAAGAGGGAGAAGATGGAGAAGAGGGAGAAAGAAGGAAGTGACGATTGACAATCCAAGCGTCAGCGTTGTTGCGGACAAAGGGTAGAATCCACTTCTATGAGGCGGACGCCTTCTACATGCTGGATGACAGAATATAATAGGGCAGACTGAAGAGAGCCTCACCATAGAACTGCACAAACGCGTACCCCTTGGATCGTCCAGTTGCAGGGTCAAACTTGATTCTGCAAAATAGTCAGCCTCGACCAAGGACGATCACCACGAGCAGACGGCTGACTCTACGTTGGACACGGGACCCGCCTCTGCAAATACACCAGCAAGTTGCTCCTCGGAGACATCACTACGTGTCTTGTGAGCTTTTTCTCACCCGATGTAAGATCGATGCTGCGTAACGGGAGACGAAGCGCAGGCAGAGGAAGACTGTTAGAGGTGGATTGCTTGCTCACTATGGAATATTGGCGACTGTGGGACAGCGAGAGCGATAGTTGGTCAGCATCACACTGACGGCGACCTCTGCACTGCAGGGATACTCACCAAAGATGGTCTTTGCTGCAGCGGGAGGCATTTTAGGAGACGAGAATTGCAGCAAGAGACGAAGACTGAGATGGGAGAAACTGCTGGGGATCTCCGGTTGAACGCTCTCTGCATTGAGGTTGTTTCTACCTTCTACCTGGTTTAGTCGAGACAGGTTTGCCTTGGTTTTTTGCTTATCAACTGCCATAAACGGTAGCACCACTCAGAGCGGGGCAGCTCATGCTTGTAAATCTAGCGCCAGCTCTATCAGCCACCGTGCATCGATCCAGGGCATTGCATTCAGTGTTCCGACAGTTGCACCCCCCGCAGAGCCGTCAGGCCTGATCAAGGCGAGACTCGAGACTGAGCCAATCGTTCCCATGTCTACTGTAGAGAAGAGCTCATCGTGGAGAGCCAAGACGCTCCGCTGATGCTCGGGGCAGTAGACGGACCTGCTGGGTGGTGCCACTGCTGCCCCATGTCATGCGGTCGGAGAATCTCAGTTCGTCGCCCAAGGGGAGCATTCTCAGTGGGACATGGCCCAGCCCCCAAAGAGGCCTGGAGCCCATGGTGAATGACAGGGCAAGAGCTTACTTTCTGTTCATAACGCACAGGCGCTGCTCGAAAGACGCTCTTGTTAATCAGATCGTGTTATGACAGATCAATGGTGCGATCTGCGGGCGCTGTCGTCAATCATACAGACGGAGCCAAGACCTGGACATGTTCAAGGTCCGTTGCCTGGACATTAGTCTCAGGATCCACTAGCAGCAAGCCTTGCGCTGCTGCTCGACCTATATGTGGATACCTGCTCTTCAAACTCCAGATGAAGCGTGCCAGCAAATCGTCTTTCCCTTGGTTCATTCTCACGGTTCTCAGTCGGCTGCAATGGATCAACCGTCCAATGCACGCGGCGGGGAGTGCCGGGCCAGCTGTGCGGCTGTTGTCGCCGAGACAAGAGAGAGCAGCGAGTGCAGCACTCGTTCCAGAGCAACATCTCCTCGTACCCTAACACAAGTCGCCATGTAGACTGCGCCATGCAAAGCTTCGGCTCTCTCCGACGATGACGACCACAAGTCCTCAGCATGGCGACATCAACTGTGCAGGTGTTGAGGTTTAAGTCCTCACCTCTTCTAGACGACCGACAACCAGGACAAGGGACACAGTATGCCCTGGGGAACAATCCAACTCAACGATGGAACCAAGATCCCCTCTATCGGGTTTGGCTCGTCGAGCCATCCCAAGGAGCGAACTGCGGCTGACATTGGGATGGCGATCGAGGTTGGGTTTGATCACATTGACACGTCGGACAGTACGCAGCGGCTTATATCTCAGCGAACAAGACGAGCTCACACCAGGCTTCAGACTACAGGAACGAAGAAGAGGTTGGCCAAGCGATCAAAGAGTCGGCGCTGGCACGAACCGAGATCTACTTGACCACCAAGTATTCCGACCCCTCCAAGAGCCCCGCTCAAGCGGCCGAAGAGAGTCTCGAGAAGCTCGGGGTCAATTACTTTGATTTGTATCTCATCCATTCGCCGCAAGCCTGTGGAGGAGATATCCCCGGCACCTGGAAGAAGATGGAAGAGTTGCTGAAGAAGGGGTACACAAAGTCGATCGGCGTCTCCAAGTGGGTCCTTCTTTGTTTACTGACACACAGCGAGACACTAGCTCAACACCAAACGCAGCTTCACCATCCCTCAGCTGGAGGAGCTGTTGAAAAGTTCCACCATCACCCCTGCTGTCAATCAGATACGGTTCAATCCCACCACTTACGCCGAGCAAGCGCCGGTGCTCGAGTTCCAGGCAAAGTACAAGATCGTCGCCGAGGGCTTCTCGCCGAATCGCCCACTGCAGGCTGATCCGGATGGGCCCCTGGTCAGAGTAGTCCGTGACATTGCAGCAAAGCTGCAGATCAAGGAGGAGCAAGTGATGTTGGCCTGGAGCAAGGCGAAGGGGTGAGTCTGTTTAGCGCTGGCTCGCTTGCTCGCTCAGGGGCTAACAACCTTGCGTCCCATTTTGCCTCTTGACGTCGCTTTTCACCTTGTTCCACTCTGCCGACACTTTGGCCACTACTCACCTGACCTGGCAACGCCCCACTCTGTAGTGTTGTGGTAGTCACCACCTCATCGAACAAGGCCCGCATGGAGTCATACCTCTCGGCGGGCGACGTGGAACTTGCTCCTGAAGACATCCTCGCCATCGATCAGGCGGGCGCCAAAGCTGCGGACACGGTAGCGCTGAAGCGGAAGGTGCTAAAGGCTTTAAATATGGTCTGCGTCTCCGGTCTCATGATCTACGCTGGTTGGAAAGCGCTTGTTGGTGCATGAGACGAGGATCTATGTGCAATATTTACACAGTATGCGTCTCGCATCTACGGCGTGAGTGATCCTGGGCGAACAATCAAAAACTCAAGTAAAATGCTTCACATGCAGGCTCGTCGTCTCATAGTCTTCACTCACGGGCTTCACGTCTTGTGGCACGCTCTCAACTGCAAGGCAAGTTGGCAGGCAGGCGATCTGGAGGAGAGCTGGTGTCTACCCTACTGAAAGGATGTTCCAAAGGTCTAGAGACCATGTTCTTCGGGACAATAGCAAGCTGTTGAGTTGATTCACCATCAAGGTGCTTCAATTCACTCTACCCGAATCACTCGTCTGCTTATGCAGCCAGGATTGCTGCGCAGACTTCGTCGGTCACCTTAGTGCTGGTCTGTTAAATTTCCCAAGCCGAAATCGAGATTTGCCATGTGGACCACGGGCATCAACTGGCGCTCTTTGACACGGGCACGCATCCTGTATTACCTACCTTTGGGAGAAGGGTTCTGTAAGAAACGGCGAAAGAGAAGAAGAGATTGGCTAGAGCCAACTGGTCTCCAGCCTCATACCATGGCTTGCACAGTAAGCGGCTGTTGCTTGTGGTGCGAAACACTTTTCGGTGCTCGAAGCACCTTGCGTCGTCTGCGATTCCTCGCCTAACGCCTTGGAGCTCTGATCGGGATTGCAAGGTTTCGCCACTGGTAGTTAGTTAAACCGAAGCAGAGGCAGGTGTGTTGGGAGGGAATGTGCTCGGTCGGGATTTACATCGGTTCAAATACTGTTCCATGAAGCTTTCCACGTCGAAAGGATCATGCTTAGCCTGTTCATGCTTCAGGCAGCAACAAACTCGACAAACGCGGCTTGATCCTCAGCGGATGGAATCAGAGGAGACTCGTCCTTCAATGCAGCGTCTGGCGCATAGTCAGCGAGGTCAGCTCCCAGCACAACCAGGTCGAGAGGTTCGGTTAATGCTACATTTAGCAATTGGCTTGGACTCGAGGAAGATGTGCCCCTTGTCCTTGTCCTCGAGGAAGATGTGCCCCTTGTCCTTGTCCTCGAGGAAGAACATCACCCCATATGGCTGGATTTCCAGCCACTTGGGTGTTTTGGTATCCCCGGGCATGGCAGCGGCGATTTCCAAGTCCGCCGAGGTCAGTTCCGTTCATCTTGTCGCGCATACGCTTCAGACCAACCTTTGTCCCAGATCAGACTAATCTCGCGTAGCGGACAGCTCCAGACGTTGGGTGTATTCCAGACAGAGCGGATCTCCGGGGGATGGCGGACTACCCTTGACCGGAAGTTCACTGACATGGTGGAGGTGATGCTTCCCTGCCTTCAGTATCCACATCTGGCATCTCTTGGCCGAGGACTTTGGCTGCGGTACGCACTGCTGTACTGCGAGATCTTGAATAGAGAGAGCTCAAGGCAAGAACACAAAAGAGGAGGCAGAGCAATAATGCCCACTTTCGCCATACACGCCGATGTCCGAGATCTCTTCTGATCTCGGCCTGTCTGTTGGTTTGGACCGAGGCGGCTGCTTTTCAAGACAGTAGTTGTTCTATAACAGCGAGCAGCGATGGACAGAGGGGGTATAAGAAGAGACAGCAACGCGTGAGCAGAGCTCCCCTTTACACACTTCTCTTACCAAGCAACCGCACCCACCCTCCCACATCCCCGCCATGTCGTTCCCCAAGGGCTTCGCCACCATCGCCGAGGCTGCCAAAGCTCTGTCCTCCGAGATTCGCGGCAAGATAGGCAAGCGTCCTTGTAATGACTCTACTAATCCCTTTGTCAGTGCTTATCACCGGAGGCACTCTTGGCGGCCTAGGTGCAGAATGCGCCGCGACCATTGTCAAGCACTCGCCCGCTCTGGTCATCCTCACTGCCCGATCCCAGGCAAAGTGAGTGGGGATGGTGCTGCCGGCGAAAGCACTCTACGCTGCTGATGTGCGGTAGGATTGATGAGACCTTTGCCGCGATCAAGAAAGAGACTCCAGATGCTCCCCTTCGTCAGCTCATCGTCGACACCAGCTCGCTCAAGAGTGTCCGAGAGGCTGCAAAGGAGATCAACAGCTGGGATGAAACCATCGACGTGAGTGACAATCCGTCTCCATTGTCTCATCCAAGCTCAGGTTGTCATACACAATGCCGGGGTCGCGGGAATTCCCCTCACGCACACCGAGGACGGCTTGGAGATGCATTTTGCGACCAACCACATTGGTCCTTTCCTCTTGACCAAGTACGTACCAACACCATCTCGATCATGTCGGACTTTTTCGCGACCAGTAGTCCAAGCTGACTCGCTCCCCCAGGCTCATCCTTCCTAAACTGCTCACCAAACCCACGCCTCCTCGTTTCGTGATCGTCTCCTCAGGCTCGCACACCATGTTGCAAGCGGGTTTCCGATGGTCAGACCCCAACTACCGCAACCCGGAAGGCTACGGCGGAAACAAGACCTATCCAGAGAGCAAGATCTTGAACATCCTATTCGCTTCAGCGTTGGCAAGGAAGTCTGGCGGTAAAATCGAGGCGTTCAGCGTCACTCCAGGGTGTAAGCTTTCCCTTTCACTTTCAACTGTCATTCCTAATGGACGCTTTATAGGGATCTACACCGGATTATCAAGGCATCTGACGGTCGAAGTCAAGAAGGCTATGGGTGAGTGTTAGGATTCTCGGCTGGAGCACAGTCATTGACGTTCGCCAGGTTTCCTCAACGAGGACGGCAGCGTCAGTAACAAGATGAATCCTAAGGACTACTTTGCCTCGTGAGCTCGCGCCATGGCATCGGCGTTCTTCGTCTACTAAGGGTCCTCAGCTATATCGTGGCTGCCTTTGACCCCAAACTCCCTCAAGGTGGGCTGTTGCCTCGACTGACTTGTCCGCCTTGCTGATAGTGTCACAGTAGCCAATGGAGCATATTTGGCAGCAGATGGGGTGATCGCCGAGCCCAGAGAGTTCGCCAAAGGCGTGGTGAGTCATCGCCTCTGTGATCAGTAATGGATCCCGTCCTGACTCTTTCACCAGGAACTCGAAGAAAAGATGTGGAAGCTTTCCGAAGACACCATCGGAGAGAAGTTTGAACTGTAAAGTCGTCCATACGTCGCGAAGACTGTCCAAATGGGAATGTATCGGTCGTCGTACTTGCAGCAGCAGAGTAGCTTGGACAATGCTTTGGATGCTTCAGAGTCTGTCCATTGGGCTGGAATCGTTGACACATCACTAGCAGCCGAACGACTAGAAATGTACTTATTACGTTGGTGCTACTCTGGTACTTGGCCGACAGTCTGGAGTCAATTCGCACCTGACCAACGTCTCCTACCGCTCTAACCTCTGCCCCAGTCCGGAACCGCTGACGCAAGGCGTCTTGAGCAATGATTGCACAGTGTCCATCCTGCTTTATCAGGCTCTCATACATTAGTTGCTAGATTAAAAGCGATACGTCAATGTTTCCATGCTGAGTCTCCAATGCGCATCACAGGGTCACACCAGCGGCAGCTGCGATTCCGGGAGAGAGCTGTTCGAAGCGCATGAGAGACTCCTTCCATAGGTTGTTCTCAAACTTCTTTCCATTCGTTCCATGCATCCAGTCGATATGCAGTCGTGTTGGCTTGCAGTCGGCATAGTACTGAAAGTGTCAGCTCACCCCGGCCTCGAACAAGAGCATGGCCCTCACATCTGTGGATTTATCGAGAAGCAAGATAGCGTGACTGATGCTCCGGGCGCCTGCCTCGGGAGTCCGGCCGATTCGCTTGACCACAAACTGCACCGGGCCTCCCCCTCTGTAAAGAGGGGTGTTCACAAAGCCAGGACAGACACTGGTGATGACCAGGTCAGGGACGACGCCGATGAGGTGGCGCACCAGCGAGTGCTCCACAAGCTGAGAGGCGTCAATGAAGATTCATGTGATATTGGTAAAACGGCTTACCTTGCTCTCGTCATACCGCTGTCCAGACTTGTAGCTCTTCTTGTCGTCGAGTTGTTCCAAGGGGTGCTCTGGATCAAAGTATTTGGTTGGGGCGTTTTCGGAGACTCGGCTCCCCGTGAAGATGATGCGGGGCGTGTAAGGATTCGGCAGCGGCGGTTTGGCGGAGATGTCTCCCTGGGCCGTCTTGCGTAGAAGCGGGATCAAGAGAAGGGCGAGGTATATGGGAGCGAGCACGTTGACCTGAGTTCTGGATGTGAATGAGCAGATGAGACAATGCAAGGCTGGGCGGATGACTAGGCCGAAACATACACGACCTCGTGGCCATCCTCCGTGACCTCGCGCTTTGGTCCGCCCATCATACCGGCATTCAGGCCGACGCCATCCAGTCTGACCAGTGAAGAGTCGCACTTTTGTGCAAACGCCTTGACGGATGCAAAGCTCGCCAAATCCACCTTCCACACGTCCACGTCCACATCAGGCGCTTGCTGCAGGACCTGACGTCTCGCTTGATCTCCAGCCTCGAGGTTGCGGCACGCCAGGATCAGCTTGGCGGGATGGCACTTGGCGAGATGATGCGCAATCTCGAGGCCGATACCTAAGGATTGACAGTCAGATCATGGCTCCATTCTCATCAATAGAGATGCCACATGCCACTATTGGCGCCGGTGACGATGAAGACCTTGCCAGCGAGATCAGCCTTGGGCAGCGGCGGCAAGGTCGACATCTGACTGGCGATGAAGCGTGTGATGACCGGCATGTTGACTGGATGGAGGGTCGTTGCTGTTGCACGGCCACGGGACTGATATGCAAGTGTACCGTTTCTGTGGTTTGAACAAACACCTTCAAATCGATCAGCAGTCAAAGCCGACGGCGCACCCAGCTTCCTTTGTCCCACCTCTTGGGCCCCCGACGCCGAGGCGGAGGACGGCCAGAGCACAGGACCGAGAGTCTGATCAGTCATGACCGGGTCGTCTCTTTTGTTCTCCCAGGCTCCCCGAACATCGGGACGGTGTACGCCTCTTTGGGTGACGTCGTCCTTGTTTACGATTCATTCTAGCGGACATCCTAGTTCACTCTCCGTCTTTACGATGATGGTTGCTTCGGCGTGGAGTTCGTCCCTGATGAAGATCAATACTTCTGCTTTGGTATGTCAAACATGAACTCGGTCTTGTCAGAGAATGGTATTGACCGACCCCCGGTGACAACTGCAGAATGCGCGTCGTCATGGTAGCCCCGAGGCTGTTTGCAACCTCGTTCGAAGCGACAACGATCTTTGCAGCAGAGGGCAGCAACAGAGGGGTATCCCAACAGTGTCATCTACACTTCGCAAGTTGTAGGGAGTGGGTCATTCTCGAGACCTTGCCGAGAAATGGACTCTGTATCCATCTCTCCTTGTATACGACGAAACTACGACTCTGAAGACTCCAAGTCTATCCATTGAATCTATCATACTGTACCTCAACGCGAAGGGTACTTCACATCAAGTATCAACCAAGCTCTCACTCTTCCATTGCATCACTGCTATCCACATATCGCCAGTAAGCGGGGGCAGTCATGGACCGCCAGGACTTTCCCCACTTGACGGTAAGCAAGAAGGAAGCAAACACAGTCATGCCGACCATGGCGGCCGAGACAAAGGTGTCCTTCAGACCGAGGGTGAGCCATGGAGTGATTCCGTAACCCTGAGAACGTCAGTACGAGCAGGAAAAACCATGCATGGCCACATACGATAGCAAAGGACAGCGAGTTCTGTCGGTCAGCCCTTGTCCCATGCAAACTGAACCGTGCCGCTCACCCTGATACAGATAACCGTGATCATCACCTCGCCATCGAGCTCTTTGTAAGAGTCAATGGCGTAGCCCAGAGAAAGGATTCCCGCCACGCCAGAACAGAAAGCGGACAAGCCCATTCCAAACGCGAGGCCGACAAAATGGAGGTTCTCGGCGGCTCCAACACCCCAAAGGATCAATGCGGTCGGGCACAAGATGACGGTGATCGTCATGAGCCACAGACGATCTTCAGGCTCTCGAATGCCTCTTGTCCGTCTAGCGAACCAGAGCGAAAATCTATCACCGAACCAGCCCGCGTACAGAGCACTATCGCGATGAGCTTGTCTGAAATACAAGTCACTCACGATAGGCATGCACCGATCAACGGTGCCACATACATCAACCCAACCATGCTGGATCGAAAGTTGTACGGCGCAGCGGAGAGGATTGATGACGCTGTGGCATTAAGCACGTTGTACCAGACTAAAGCGCTCCCGTAGATCAACCCAGCCCTTACATTTCAGCATTACAGCAGGAGCATCCCAGTCCCTGTGCTCACCACACTACCGAAGGGAAGCGGAACAGCAGCAAGGGTCGGTATATGGACGTCGCAAAGACTTTGATTGAGGTATACCTTTGTCTGTATAGCTTGAGTTTTCTCCAGTAGCGCGTGGGTTCGCCAGCCAAGGCATATCCACCCGCTCGGTAGAGATCGAGATCGACTTCGGTGGTGACTACATGTGGTAGATCCGCGTTCTTTGGGTCCACGGAACCCGATGCTTGGACAGATGTAGTCACTTCCGACCTTTTGCAAACGTAGTTGGTCTAGATGCTGTCAGGCAAACGTCCGAGGCTCCGCTCACCTCTTCCATGAGGAAGAACAAGACGATCAGACCTCCAGCACTCCATATAGCCGACCAGTACATGACCCAATGCCACCCCATGCCCTCGTCGATAAACTACATATCAGACCATCGTTCAGACCCTGCACTCACTCCTGCCACCAGAGGTGCAAAATAGTTGGATCTCACCCATCAGGACCAATGACTCTTGCGACCTACCCAAAGAGCGCGAATGCATAAAGGCCAATATAGGTGGACCGCTCATGGGCAAAGTACTGAAGAGTCAGTCATGTCTGCATGGGAAGTGAACGAGTCCAACCAGATCAGTTATGGAGATCTCGACCAACGACTCGATTGGAGTCACAAAGAACCCTGGAAAGGTCAGAGGGATGCAGGCTGCTAGTAGTGAGTTCGACGAACCTTGAAGGACTTTGTTGGCGATCCTGCTCCTGTAAGAGGATGCTCGCCTCAGTCCAGAACTTACCACTCTCCCTCCGACTTGATGTATGGCATCCACACGCAGCATCCCTGGGGATATTGGCGGTAGCTCTCAGTAGGCAAGGTTCACTAACAATGTTACCCAGCAGGGATATCATGTAAATCGGTCGCTTCCCAAAGGTCAGGGCTAACGGCTGATTGACCAGAGCTCCCCATCCGAGTACTATCTGGGTGAGACGGTTCGCTTCCACAGCTTACAAAGGAACACTGGTCTGGTCAGCCGGAGCACAAGAGCTACTGAGACGTACTGTAACCCGTGCCCGCATTCAAAGTCGACAGCGGAATTCCGGTATCGTCCGAGATAGGCGTCAAGACCGAGTACAAGGCGGTCGTACCCATACCAGCTGCGAGGACATCTTCGAGAGTCAGTGCTCAGACCCAGTGGCCTTGCTCACAAATGAACAAGCAGACGGTCGCGATTTGCTTTCGTCGGCGAGTCCAGTTGAGTGGATCATTGACATCGTGGGAAGGCCGTGGGTGTAGGATTATACCTCCAATGGCAGTCCGTTCATCCTCTGCAGGGTTCGCTCCAGAACTGCCGGCACCTGAGTCCCCGAGAGCTACCAGATGAACTGATCCTGGGATACGAAGATGCGACATTCTCGGATGAAGAGTGTTGCTGTTGGGGGGTGGAGCCTTGGGGTGCTTTGTATGAGGTGGGGATACCATCCCTCACGGCGGGTTCACACACTCCTCACCCGACATCCATCGCCGTCAAGCCTCGCTTGTGTGTGTTTGCTCTGCCTCCCCCACACGCCCACACCTTTGATGTAGGCAGATACATGGAACAGACGGACCGTCCAGGCCCCTCTCAGCAGGCCCTCTTGCATGCAGTCTCTCTCGCGCAGCCGCTCCTGCAACACGCAAGACGTTGGCAACAGGTAAGTACAAGATGAGAATGGTCAGGCGTGTGAGTCAAGGATGGTGCCGCGAGGAGGGCTTCGCCTCACTGATCAGGCCCCCCCTCACAGACTGCGTGCTTTAGGGATTGCAGGTCAGCAGGACTCTCTCGTCGACAAGGTGCACCGTTCTCGGGGCAGTAAGAGGTTACGAGTCCAGGTACAGAGTAGAGTCAGGCTAGGTGAAGCCCGACCTTGGGTAAGTTGCTTCGAAGGCCCACCGCTCCGGTATGGTACTTGATTATTGCTTGCTTGTATACCCCGTTGGGGACGATCCAAGCAGGCACTTGCACAGATGTCCCTTATCCATTGAAAAGCTAGTGGACGAATGTCGGATTGACGATATCGCTGGTGATCGCAGGTGGTGAAGCGCTCTTTTGCCGACAATCTTCGTAGTTGTCGCTTGTAGCATTCAGACTAGACTCGTTGATGTCAGTTTGACGACGATCATCCTTGAGCATTCGAGGTCACTAGTGCGAGCGATGGCCCTGCCGATCCATGCAGGAGCTGCAGGAGCTGGGGTCTTGAGTCTCGTCTGACTACCGCTGTCGGGACTGGAGCCGACCAACGTTCGTACGGCAGTTGCTTCCGAAGGTCCCTAGGGGGGGTTAGGCAGTAAGCCGAGTGGACGACTTGCTGGCTTTCCTCGAGGTAACGCCCAGCTGCCTGACCCAATGTGAGCATGGAACGGGGTCACATCAACGTGGCGGCCACTCTTGTCTCGACTCCTGCATCACCAGGGACGTCCGATTCGGAACCGGGCTCACCGGCTGGTCATCACACGAGCAAGCGTCGTCGAGCTGCACTAGCATGTGAGGTGAGTTGAAGCTTCTGTGGGATGGCTGACTCAACTCAGAGATGTAAAGCACGAAAGCAGAGATGCTCCATGGGCCAAGGCACCCTGGGCACGCCATGCGAGTCGTGCCAGCGAGCGGGAGCGCAGTGTGTCATGCCGCACAAGACATCAATGGCAAGCGTATGGTGGTTCAAAGCTTATGCTTTCAGGCTAGATTCAAGGGGGAACTCATCGAGTCGCTCGAACAACGAATAGCGGTGCTCGAGACCAGGCTCTCCGAAGTCAGCCCAGATGACCCATTAGTAACCGATCATCTTATGCCTGCGCAACCCACCGCTACTCCCCCTCAATATGCCGCCCATAGCAAGAACGATTTTGCCGCCGGGGTGGCTTTGCTCTCGCTGAACGCTGCAGGCGAACCACACTACCTCGGAGCAAGTTCCGCTTACACCTGGACGCAACTGATTGGCGGCACCTTGCGACAACCTTCTTCGGCGTTGCTGCTACCCAAAGAAACATTCCGCTGGAGATATGCAAATCCCCAGCTGACACACAGCGCCACACTGCCTTCGGAGATGGCTAGCCAAACGCTTCTCGACACCGTCTACAGTCACGTCCAGGCTCGTTACCCCTTTGTGGACTGGAAGCAGATGAAGCAGTGGTTCAGCAACAGGGAAGAGCTCATCATCCCTCGGAAGGACTACGAGTTGTCCGATACCACTAGTCGACCCAAAGGCACAGCATCGTTTTTCATCTGGTTAGTTCTTGAGAACCTCAGGCCAACTGACCAGCCCGTTAGGATGGTCTATGCGATCGGAGCACGACTGCTTCAAGGATCCAACGTCCCTGGTATCGATGCGCCAGAAGTGTATTATGCCGCTGCCCTTGAACATCTCGATCTGATCGTGACGCTGCACAATCTACAGTAGGTTTTCTCTCAAGCCATACTTGCTAAGTCTATCAGGAACGTGCAAGCTCTTCTTCTCCTTATCCTATACTCCCTGCGATGTGCCGAGGGATTATCGGTTCGACATCTGACTGTCCTCGCGATGAGCCTTTGTTTCGAGCTCGGATTACATCGTCGCCGGCCGCATATCCCTGGGTCATCGTTTTACGCAGAGGAGCTCCGGAAACGGGCTTGGTGGACAGTGTATTCTCTAGACAGGTGGTTCGCGTTGAAGCTCGGTAGACCCCTCGGTGTCGCCGATGACGAGGTTGATCAGACTCTGCCCTGCGATGTGCCTTGCAATCCCGACGTTCAAGAAGTTACACCATCTTTGCATTCGGAAGCGCGTACTACGGCTAGAATGCGACGGCCGACAACAAGCATGACTTCGGCGCTTCACCTGATACGCTTGCGACAAATCATGGGACGAATCCAGACCAAAACATTTTCCCTAAACAAGCCATCCGAAGACGTCACCGAGGCGGTCGACAACCTTTTGCAGGAGCTGGAAGCGTGGGACAGGGACATTCCCGTCTGGCCGTCCAGCCTACACCGACTGGAACTTCCTTGTGGCTCGGAGGATTGGTTTGTCAGCCAAGGAGAACTTGTGAGTATTGGGTACAGTTTGCATCACGCTGATGGCAGGCTCGATTGACGCTCTTACGCCCACTCGTAAGCGGCGCAGCGCCAGGCGACCGATATCTTGAACTCTGCGCGCAAGCTGCCGCCCATCTATGCGAGCTCAAGCGCCGCCTACATCAGAAGCACCCTCTTCCCGGCATGTTTTCCCTAACCGATCTCCATGACATTTTCTTGACGGGTCTCACCCTGCTGCACTGTGTGCAACGGCAACCCACTGTCCTCCCTTTCAGCGTGATCAACAGTGCTGTTCGAGCCTGCTCGACTTGTCTTTTCGTCTATGCTCAACATTTTGCCGCAGCTGAGCATTTCAAGGACGCCTTTGGTGCGTCCTTCGAGGTGTAATCATTATCTGATTCTTCTGCAGAAGATATTGCCACTGCCTGTTTAGAGAGGCTCTCTCAGCTTACTATCGACTCCAACCTTGGAATAGCAGGCTCGTCCACATCAACAAACGAGCCACAAATTGCCTCCTGGCAGGCGTATGCGCTGGATATGGCAGCTTGGATGCGCAACCCTGCTGCTCAAGTCGGCTTCTTGCAGTAGGTTGAACCGTGAAGATAACTGCTAAAGACCAAAGGCTCATAGGCTCGTTGGGCTTCAATCCTGCACCGACGGCTCATCGAGACAGCACACCTAATTCTCATCCCGGTGACGGCACCCCCGTGCCGGGAATTAGTTTCTCTTCTATGAACGGGGGCCAGCACTTTGTTCAACATCCATCATATCCTGACCAGGACCAGTCTCAGCTCAACGCAAACCCTGACTATGTCGATCTGATGGATCTCCTTATGTCGGTATAAGGCAGTGTATGAGAGTGGTTGCGGATGAAAGTTTTGTGCTCATAGGCAAAGACAGCCCTAGCTCCAGACATCAAGACAGAGTCTCTGCGGATATGTTAGTTTCGCATCTTCATCAAGAGGCGTTGGCTCACGTACATTTTCATCCTTCAGGGTCTGCAGAGCACACATGGTGTTATCGAGCAAACTGTCGGGGCACCCATAAACATCGTCGGCTCAGCGCACGGTCAGCAACTCTTTGCCGGGTGCGCCACCAGTTGCTTTGCCTCGGTAGGGAGGTCATTCCAATGCACCAGAACAAGAACTGGGAGCCTTCTCCGGTCCCCGATTCAGGTAGACAAACCGATGCGTGCATCATAGGCTTCGTGACAGCTACAGCTCCCTTGGTATAAAATGTAACTTTACGCTCCCGCCAATGGGATAGATCGTCTCCAGCTCCTTCACCTCCATCGACTGTGGCGTCGTCTCTCGAGCCGGTCGGAGCTCAAAGTTGCGCGCAATCATCGAAAATAGGAAACGGAGATCGGCCATGGCAAGGCTGTTGATGAGCTGACGGCTTAGGCGGCACATTGCTCACTTGTTTCCTGGGCAGCTTCGGCTACCAATTGAGAATGGTTGGAAAGCGCCTGTCTGTTCTGGAGTCATGGTGCCAAGCCAGCGTTCTGGCCGGTAGACTACACGGTCAGTGACATTGATGGTCACCGTGACCGACCTTGCGCGTCCGCTCCCCAAATGCGCTCAGATCTGTGTGTTGTCCAAAGAGAGACACCAACGACGGTACCTGGAGGTATAAATGTACCCTGTACCAAAAGACCAGACTTGAGAATTCGCATTTTAGCAGCAGGTGAGGCAGGGAACAGGCGGAGGGCTGAGCGTCAGCATGACTTATAATCGCAATACTTACATTCTTTGATCACCGCGTTCAGATATGGCAGTTTCAAAACAGTTGACAGGTCCAGAAGGGTATCGGGATCAGGCATGGCCTCGTCTAGTTCGGCCTGGAGCCTGTGCAGGACGTCATGATGAATAGAAAGCTGGTATAAACCAAGAGCAAGCGTTGCAGATGTGGTCTCCGTTCCCGCAAGGCTATCGTCAGCACAGATATCACAGGATGACCCACAAGTGATCAATGCATTCTGAGATGACGTGATCGACGTGCCAGGGCTTGCCGGTGTGCGTGTCAACAGATGAAGACAAGCGATGGACGAGAGCTACTCGTTCCGGTGGCTCCCTCGACCGGGCAGACATGACCCGAGGACCCACAAACTATTTTCAGTAACACTAAGACCGGACATACGTACGTCCGCCAGCGTTTCATCCGAATTCACAAGGTCGTGCCAGTACCCACCCAACGGTAATCGTTCCAGCACAGCCCATACGGGCTTGGGAAGTACGCCACGCTGTCGATCAGTGTTACCGGGATTGCGAGCTCACCAGAACCCCACGCTTGGGCCAGAGGCTGATTGCTGTGACGACGGGGTTCTTGAAACCCTTGGCGTAGTCATACAGTGCGCCAATATCCGCGTCCAGTACGATTTCACCCAGAATCTACAAGTCAGCTGCCAACGAGTGTAAGAGACCCACGTCCACCAAGGCGTGCGCCGCGAGTGGTAGTACATCAAGTGCTTGGCCTGGGCCAAATCCGCGAATGACTTGAGCTAGCTGAGGAATCTTCTTGTTAGCTCCATTCGACGTCTCTGCACTCACATGCTCGTCAAAGACAGGCTGCCAGTTGTACAAATTGTTCATCGCATAATGCGGTAGCATGCCTTTGCGCTTACCGGCTGCCTCCGAGTTGACCACAGCGGAGAAAGCGTTGGGCGTCCCGCGGTTGGTGGTGAATCCGGACCCAGCAGCTGTCTGTCATCAGCCTGCGAAAAATGGTCCAGTAATACCTTGTCCAGCCGAGCAAACATGATGGACCGCAACGCCCCCAAGTCATCGATGACCACCTCGTTTGGTGCGTATCGAACGATCGGGCCATATGTGCTGTGTGCCTTGTGCAAACGATGTAGCTTGTCCTGCGTCACGAGACCACGATACATCGACCACCATGTGTTTGCTGGCGCGAATCGCCCATACGCCGGCAACCTTGCCAACGGGTGAAAGTAGAGATTGTAGATGGCGTTGCCAACATAGTAAACGACAGCGACGACCGCAGCGAACGCCGCCAGCTTAGTTGCGTCTAAGTCGCGCAGAGCCGCAATCATCTCAAGAGTCATGCCTCGGGGTCGCAACCACCCATTCGAACAGTGACAAGCATTGTAATCCCAGGTCGAATGGTGCACTACGTCGGCAGAAATTGCCGCAAAGATACCACAAGGGCGACGGCAGAAATTGCCGATCCGGAATGCCTATCAGTCTCTCTCCGAGTATCTGAAGCCTACTGCCAAATCTAGAGAGATTCGCGTCTGGTCAGGAGCGCTACTTATCATGCCAGCGCTAACGTAGAGAAGGCGGTCCGTGGCACAGTGGTAGTGGTATCACAACCAAGGTATTGCAACAGTGATCTACAGCAGTGACACAGTACCACAACAGTAGTGCTCCCTCAACCATGAGGTATCAATGTGGTGGTGAATTTCCCCGAAACCCACGTCGCTCACCGCAAGACAGGAACCGGCCCAGGCCCAGAGTGTTCAGCAGATGGGGCTCCGAACGTGTAGATAGAGGACGGAACACCAAGAGCCGAGAGGACTCTAGCGTGACCGGCAAAAGTTGCCGATACGATTGTGGATGGGCATATAGTTAAACTGCTCGACGACGCCAAGAACCAAGCTAACTCTTCAAGAAGCAACCTAACCCCCGGACAATCGACTTCACATCTCTGCCATTCAAATTAACACCAGACCATGGACGAGAAAGCATACGATACCGTCAACGAGGTGCCGCTCTCTGCGGACCTGCAACCAGAGCGCGCTCCCAGCACGGGAGTCGACGAAGAGTATGAGATCTTCAAGGTCGACGGTCAGGTCAAGTATCGTACTGTCAGCTGGCCAAAGGTGGGATATTCTGCCGAGTATGACAGCTAAATGACAGGCTGCCGCCATCTTTCTCAAATCCGAATTCGCTCTTGGTGTCTTGTCGATACCGTCTGTGCTCAATGAAGTCGGCGCAGTGGGCGGTGCCATCCTCGTCGTTGGTTGGGGCGGCCTGCTGACATACGGCGCCATCATCATGGGTCGGTTCCGCATGGATCACAAAGCCATCCACAACGTCGGTGATGCCTGTGAGCTCATCGGCGGCGTGATATGCCGTGAGATTGCGGGAGTAGCATACAGTGAGTTCACCTGGTGGCGAACATGTCCTGATCTTCTAGTCATTGCTTTTATAATATCGGCTGGCGTCTCGATGCTCGGTATCTCGATCGCCTTCAACGCACTGTCCGAGCACGCCATATGCACCGTTTGGTTCACTTTTGTGGCTGCAATCTTGTCCCTCGGTTTGGGCTCGTTCCCGCGGTTTGGCCAGATTGGCATCCTCACCTGGTTTGGTCTCGTCTCGATCGTCTCGGCCGTTTTGATCGTCGTGTGAGTACATCCTTTGTAGATGGTGGTTCTTACAATCAACAGGATCGCTGTCACATGCGTCGACCGCCCTGCAGCCGCCCCTGCAGGTGCGTACGTCCTCGGCTTCCGTGCTATTGCCAATCCCGGCTTTGTGAATGGCATGTCCGGCAGCAATGCCATCCTTGTTTCGTACTCGGCCACTCCTGCTTTCATCACGGCGGCTGCCGAGATGCGTAAGCCTAAAGATTACAATAAGGCAGTCTACGCTTCGATGGGCTTCACAACTGCTTCGTACTTGACCTTTTCGCTGGTCATGTACGCCTGGTGCGGGCAATATGTCGCAACACCCGCGCTGGGTTCTGCCGGTCCCTTGATCAAGAAGATCTCTTATGGAATCGCGCTTCCAGGACTGATTGTCTCTTCTTGTCTGTATGTTCACGTGAGTGGAGTCGACTGGGAATTATTCGGCGGCACCACTGACGAGAGCAGATTGCAACCAAGTTCACGTTCGTGCGCATTCTGCGCAACACGGAACATTTACAAACCAAGACTCGCGTTCACCATGCGACATGGTAGTGAGTACTACTCGAACCGAATTCCATCCATATCGCACCGTAATCTTTGTTCTGACAACTTTCAGTGGTGCGGCACTGATCATTAGCGTCCTCTCGTTCATCATCGCGTCGTCTATTCCCTTCTTCACATCCCTCGTGTCACTCATTGTGGTCTTTCTCGGGCCGCTGTCCATCTGCCTGCCAATGGCCATGTGGTTCTACGACAACAAGGTCTTCAATCGCCAAACGACCATCTTTGCCAAGGCGTTTCACGGATTCTTCTTTGTTATTGGCTGGTTTGTTTCGATTGCGGGAGCGTATGCTGTTTGCCAACAGATTGCGGATCAGTACGCCGCTGGGACGGTGGGCTCGGCATTCTCGTGCGCCGACAATTCCAACTCCACTTAGAGTAATAATATCCTACGTGGTGTCCCATCTCGACTTCAGAATATTGTATTCGGCGTCCCAAGGAACAACTCATGCAACGCTTCCCTGTACTTCACACGACGTTGTCGTGGACGTCCTGGATGTTATCCCAAATGAAAACCGTCCTGGTGCCGTTTGACGACGTCGACGCGTTTAGAACAGACAGACTGGCCAGCTAATGTTGAGCCTTAGAGTGTCGTGCTCGACTGCATCTTCTCGTTTGCTGTACTATCTGCAGGGCCCAAAATAACGTAAATTGCAACTTCCGGAGACTAACGACTTGTACTGCCAACACACTCCGCTGACCACAATGCGCCTGGTAGCGTCTCAAAGCACTCCATACGCATTGGGCACCGATTCCTCCATCCGCCTGCGCGGCCATACGTTCATCTTGACAGGCGCCAACATTCCCCATCACGTTCCCCTGCTCATCTCCCAACTGTTCAACCGATCTAACAAGGGAAACCCTCATCCTGATTACAAATCATCCCAGCACATCCAGCGGACTGTACACTGTTTCGAGTTCACGCATACCGTGATATCCATCGTAAAGCTTCTCCCGCACTAAATCAATACTTGTAGCGGAAGTGGATGTTCTTTCCAGTCATTAGCATGATCCACCGCACGGAACGCGACTCTTAAACCCACCTGTCGGTCGGTCATGCCCTTTAGTGCGTTGATACGACCCTCGAGTTCAGCGGCCTTCTCATCCATGCCTGACTCGGCTACAATCCGGTCGCGCCGAGCGTTCTCCCTTGCCACCCAGATGCGCCACACATAGGACCAGATGGTGAGGCACCCATAACAAGAAGCGCAAAAGTAAAGGCCTGGTCGATATCCAGGGGCGTCCTTTGACTGGAAAGCTTGCGGTCCGATCATCTGTATGGTCAACATCGGAACGCTCCAGCCCAACTCACGTAACCGATGGCAAAAGTTGCGGCCACCATGCCTTGCACAACGCTCCTTTTGGTACGACCCGCGACATTGAGGCCAGTTTGTGCCCACACGATGAAGATGGACGGGGGGAAGAAACCGCCGATCCAGAAGCCTGCAATACGGCCCCACTTGTGATCGTTGTTCAACAGAGCTTGAAGTAAAATGCCGGTCAGTGCTGGGGCTTGACAGATCATGCAGATGATGAGGTTCCAGTTCTGTTTACCAAAGTCAGCGATCTACATCACTCACTGTCCACCGCGACAGACCTTGTTGGGGTTCTTGTAAATGACCCAGGAGCCTATGGCCTCGCCTATAAATTGGCAACCGTACCAAGGGATTTGATATGCGATGCTCTGAGCCCCAGTAGCCCCAAACGACTGGAGGATGTAAGAAGAGAATGCTGCAATGCCTGGCGAAGAGTCAATCCAAAGATCCTTGGTCTGGTCTTACCTCCGGCGGACATGCAGTACAGAAGGCCAAACACGACATTGAACCAAGACATGGGGTCGACGAAGGCTTCCCTAACCTCAACCCAGTTTATCTTGATGCCAGATTCGGACTCCCCCTGCTGATTCGAGACTAAACGGGCGTGCGCACGAGCCTTCTGCTCCTCAGTCAACCATCGAACAGTCTTTGGAGTGCCGAGGAAGAAGATGAGAACGCCGCTCCAAACCACGGACACACCACCCAAGAACACTGATTCAGTTAACGAAGTTCCCACACTACATGACATCCAGCTCACGGTTGATACTCCTCCACCCTTGGATCGCTGTCGAGCCGACACCAAGGCCGTAGAACACCATGAGGATCCACATGGCAAAGAAGGCGTCCATCATGCTAGTTTATGTCAGTTTGATTGGTCACACGAGCCATTCAGCTCAACATACAAAAACAACATGGATCGGAAGTGCTGCTCATCCTTCTTATACCACGCGCTGACCACGATCAGGAAGCCTGGGTTGACACAAGCTTCTCCCATCCCAAGCAGGGTTCTCACAGCCATAACTGTGGGGGGCGTCAGAGTGGAGCAGCCAAACACACGACACCAGATGGCACGCACGTTGAGTAAAGTTGTTGCAGGCGGCGATGCCAAAGACGCAGACGCCCCAGAAAAAAACGGCGTAACAGAGAATGCGGTCGATACGGTAACGCTGCATCAACCAGTTGACGGGGAATTCGAAGACTAGCATGGCAAGATAACTAGTCGGCTCAGCGGTCTTCATTGATGAACTGATCGTGACCACTCACAACCCAGTGGAGAGCCAGGCATACTGCTGCCCTACTAGGTGGGTGTCTGTCGTGAAGCCAAACGCAACTCCCGAGCTGATGCCAATCTTGTCACTGTACTGGAGCCCAAAGGCTGCAACATCAGGAGTATCCCCATCCTGGGCAGCAGCACTCACTGATCATGAGGAGCGGCATCATGTGCAGATCAATCTTGCGCACAAGCTTCCTCTCCTCTTCCTTCTCCTCTGCTGTCATTTCGACCACAGTGCCGAGCTGGAGGGCTCTCTGCTCGTACTCGTCTATATCATCTGCGATCTCTGCCTCGAGCGCCACTACGGTGACCCCGGTAAGGGGCTCGGTCTTTTCTGCGTTGTCCTCCATGTTGGCAAGTCAAAGATTTGGGAGGGAGGGAGGGTTATTTTCCTATCATGTTCACATATGTAGTCGCTGAAATGGGATGACGCTGTACGGAATCGAGGAAACAAGGGGCAACCATGAGATGAGGGGAAGGCAGCCGCGAACCCGTCCGCTATTCCGCGCGCACACCTAGACAGCTGCATTCTCTACAGAGCTAACATTCACAGCACAGTCCGGTCTGGGCCCCTAGGGCATGCTGACAAATCTAATATGACCAGACTGGGTTGTTCAGCGCGCAGTTGAGATACGCTATCGCTTTACTCACGCATTTCAGGGATACGCTGTTTGGTTCTCCTCCAGGTAGATAGTGGGGGTCGCGACCAAATCCAGCGTAGGGAAAGCCCCAATCAAAGGGTTGCGCCCCTTCGAGTCTTTCGATCTGGGCTTCCGAAAGGACGAGTTTGAGCGCCTGATCAGTGAGCTGATGAGATCACTACGTGCTTCACCTCGATGTTTGACTTCAAGTTAGCGATGCTTGCTCCTCCGATGATAGGAAAGCAATAGCCAACTTTCTGCCTAGCCCACGCCAGCGCCACTGTTTGGGCTCAGCACAGATGATATGCAGCACCGGCCTACCGTGAGGTAGCTTGACGTTCTCCCCAAGCTCATTGGCCACTTCTTGAAGAAGCCTGCACATCTTGATCTGTGCGTCCGTTGGCCCAGTCCCTGCCCGCAAGGTTCCTGCTCTTTGCTCGAGCTCGGAAGGGGTCTTGAACTTGCCCGAGCCCAGAACGGAGAATGGGGCAATACTCATCCCATTGGCTCGGCACATGGGGATGATGTCGCGTTCCATGTCTCTCATCATGAGATTCCAAGCTCCCTGACTTCTATCTCAGCTCAGACAACCCGCGCGGACCTACTAGATGACGAACTGTGCGAGGCCGTGAGCGCGGGCGTACTCATTGGCCTGAGCGACAACCCAGCCTGTGTACATTTAGTCTCGAGCAACGCTTTGCGCGTACTGGGAGAATCAGAGACTCCGAGATATAAGACCTTGCCCGAGCGAACGAGGTCGTTCAGGCTTTGCATCAATTCTGGGATGCTAGTCGTATAGTCAAACCAGTGCACATAAAGCAAGTCGATATAGGTGGTTCGGAGCTACGATCAGCACGAGCGTCAGTCCACTTACCTTCTTGAGTGATGACTCTACCTGAAACCGTCTGCGTCAGCCCTGCCTGTCTCCCGCATACCGGAGGCTTACAGTGAGCCTGAGGTTCTTCTTGTGATTGCCGCAAAAGTTGACGCCGATGCCATCATATTTGACACCCTGTCGGTCTAGGGCGAAGGAGGTGTACTTCCTGAGACATTCAGCGCTAGCTGTGGTGTGCTGACGAACGTTGCCAAGACAATCTCATCTCGAATTCCCCGGCTCTCCATCCACTCGCCAATGATCATTTCAGACTGCTCGTCCTGGTAATTGTTGGCTGTGAATCTCAGCAGTCGCCATAAGCTTCACACAATTGTTCGCGAACCTGTGTCAATGAAGTTGCCACCGAGCTCCCTGCTCACATGTCAGTGTTGTCCATGTGCGGCTTTACCGATTTACTTGTAGCAATCCAAAAACTCGAAAGCGGCGTTACCGGCCAGAGAAGTCCCCATAAACCCAGGCCACTGATCACCAATGGACATGGCACCGAGGCACAGCGGTGAGACTCGAACTGGACGTCAGTCAAGCCTCGAGAGAGCAACTACCCGCAGCCGTTGGTGACAAGAGCCGATACACCCCTAGCTCTGATTTGGGTTGGGGGTACGGCGGAAACAAGCCCTCTCTGGCTGACCGGTCAGCAAAACGCACGTTCACTATGTAGGCTTACTTTTGCACTTCTGGGGATCCCCTGGAGCATAATCGGTGGATGCATTGAAGAGCTGGGGCGGCATAGTTGGCCGTGCTCGTCTGGACTGACCCAATGACCAACTTGTGACGACTTGAAGGTTATTTAAACGAGTTGCCAGATCGGGAGCGCGGGTGGGCTCTCTCACCGCGAACCCGTTGTCATGACTTGTTAGCGCCGAGTACCATTCCGAGTCCCTGAACTCAAGACCTCGTACTGGTTGATTCAAGTCTATGGTGCCATCTCTTGTACTGTCTTCATAGATTTCTTGGAGGAATGTATGTTTTGTTCCTGCCCCCTTCCTCTGTCTCTAGGATATCTCTCGAGCCTTCATAGTCCCAGTCTCGTCCGGAGCCTCTACAGTAGTGTCCACAACCATAGTCTTGACACTCGTAAGCTAAGCAAACCATACATGCACTTTTCCCAACTACGCAAGTCGCTGTTAGAAATCTAGATCTGCCTCTCTTGGGAGGCTGCCGTTGGCTCTTGGATGCGAGTGGTTATAAGAGGATTCCTCCGTTTGCCCCACAGCTGTCGCTTTGAAAGCGCGGGGCGCACAGCCATTGGTCAGAGTGCCGTAACCGCCGCCGCCTGCGGTGTTGACGATAAATGCTTCGCCGGCCTTGAGGCTGAGACGGTCAGTTGGGGTTCGGGACGGCAACTTTCAGAGACCTACCGAACGTATGCCGCTGGTTTGGTTCGTACCGTTCGGAACGAGCCGTTCTTCATCTTCTTGTTCCAGAATGACGAGCCCCGCTCGCCTGGTCCCCCTCCGTGAAGACCAGCGGGCTCTACGACCCGTCTCTCCCCTGCATGATATACGTCCATCGGCGCTCGAGCCTCGTAGATCCTTGTAATCCCACACCCTCCAGTGTGAGCGCCGGCACCGCCCGAGCCGCGGCGGATGCTGAACTCTCGAAGAATTGCAGGGAATCGGCTTTCGAGAATCTCCGTATCTCCGATCCGGGTGTTTGTCATCTGCCTCAGTCAGTCAAGTCTGACCCCGTAACGTGACATGACCGTGCTCACATTGACGTGGACGGCAGATGCGCCGTCAAATCCAGGTCCAGCAGCTGCTCCACCACAAGTGGAATCACCCCACGAATCCTTTTTGTACACCAAGAGGGTGGCTGAAGAAGGGTGTCGGCGCAAGCGACCCAAAAATAGCGAGAGCTTACTATTCATGGATCCGTGGCCATTGGCGCAAGCTTCAAATGCTTTGAAGATGAGGTCCACCGCTCTTTGCGAGGTCTCGCCGTTGCTAAAATTCACCCTCAGTAACCGTGATATGTTGAGTAGACAGAGGACCCACCCGAGATAGACAGGGGCCTCGTCGCTACACGATAGGATCGAGCCTTTGGGAATCACAATTTCGATGGGAGCCAGTACCCCGGCATTGAGAGGCATATCCGTCCCGATCAATACTCGTAGGGCATACGTCAGAGCCGAACGGCAAACTGACTCCGGCGCATTGTAGTTGCCCAGAGTCTCCTCGCCGGTCCCCGTAAAGTCGAACTTTGCAGAGCCATCCTCCTGGTTGATCGTGACTTCTAGACGAAGAGGTGTTCCGTCGTCTGGCCCGTCAGCACTCGGCTAGGTAGCAAGCACATACCCATTCGCTCTTCGGCTTGGAGGATTTGGCCCGACTTCGTCTTGAGGAAGTTTCGCACCGCGAGCTCCGAATTATCTCGGATCGCTTGTAGTAGACTATCAGCATAGCTTGGGCCGCCGCAAAGAATCATTGAGCTTACCACGCATATAAAAATGCACCACTTCCTTTCCATATCTACGAGGTATAAGTCGTCGCTATGTTTTGCAAAACACTCACTCTTCAAACAAGGTATGGATTTGAGCAGTGCCTACGGCACAAGCGGCGCACTGAGCCTTAAGGTCAGAGAGATTGTGATCCAGGCGACGGGATGGGAGGCAGTCAGGGTAGTCGCCAGCCTTCTTGAAGATCTCGATTACTTCGCTTTCGTTGAAGATCCCATCCCGTACTAGGAAGGTCGACTCGAAGACGGCTCCTTCTTGATCTCTTTCAATGATGTCTGGATGCATGCACGAGCCATGAAGGCCGCCAATGTCCGTGTGGTGGCCACGTGCAGCAACCCAGAACACGATCTCGTCGGTGCCCGTCTCGAAGACTGGTTGCATAACCTGTAAACAGTTTAGCAATTGATAACAGGACGATGCACTCTCCACATACAGTGATATCAGGAAGATGGGAGCCGCCAGCCTCGGGCATGTTGCTGACAATGATGTCCCCAGGTCGAAGATTGCCCTTGTGTTTCTCTGCTTGATAGGCCACAGCATACTGCATCGAGCCTAAATGGACGGGAACGTTTGGAGCGTTAGCCACAAGCGAGGCATCGGGTCCAAAGATGGCGCAGGAGAAGCTTATTATCGTTAGTACGGCGCGCCGTCTAAACATCTCCACCCACTCTAAACGCTCCTTAATCTGCAGGGAGACGGAGGTCTTCTGCAAGGTCCGACCCATTTGCTCGGCGATTCCCATGAATCTGTGCCCAAAGATGGAGAGCTGGATTGGGTCTGCAACCTTGGTGTCGAGCTGCTTTTTGGCTCCTAGCCCGACGTCGATGCTGAAAAGCAGTTGTAAGTGAAGAAGGTGCGGTTCTTGGCTGGAGCTCACATGACGTGATCCTTGAGAATGCGGGCTGTGTTGTGAGGGTGGATCAAGAGTGTCTGGGTGGTGTCGAGAACAATGGCTGGGCCGGAAATCGCGATGCCAGCGGCCAGGGCGTCCAACCGGTACAACGGGGTGTCAATGTAGTTACCGAGGTCTTCGAAGTACACCGGACAGGTTGCAAATGGTGTGGCATCTGCAAGTCTTGGAAGCGAATTGAGCTCGTCGACCCAAGTTGATGCAGCTTCGTCGAAGGAGGTATCGCCCTTGGACACACCTCGAACCCGGATTCCGTCAACCTCGACGGTTGCATCTAGGACAAAAGCGAACTCTCTGAGATGTCTCTGGACAAAGGCGGTGGCCCAATCGCCATCCTTAGGCTCGGGGACGACGATGTTGGTGTCGGACCCCGTGAAACGCAGACTTAGGTAGCGCTCGTAAGACACGCTGTCTTCGGGCACGCCTTGGGCCAGAAGCTTGTCCAGAGCTTGGGCTTGAAGTACAGCGAACCTCTCGAGAAGATCCGGTAGGACCTCAGATGAGTAGACAAGCACTGACGCCTCACTGACGTCTACTGCGATGTCGGCCAAAGCCATTCCATACGCGGACAAAACCGACGAGAACCTGGTTACAAGTTCATCACAAGGCGTTATAAGTAACTAGAGATGACTTACTTGTGTACAATCACCAAGGACATGCCCAGAAGCGCCGCAAGAGCAGCAGCATGCTGACCCCCGGCTCCCCCAAAGCAGGAAAGATTGTGGTCAGAGGTTCTGAATCCCCGTTGTTCGGTCAATGCTCGGATGGGTCGAGCCATGGCTGAGTTGGCTGCCATCAAGTAAGCCCCACTCGATATCTGGAAAACCGGACGGAAACTGACCAACATTGATGAAGCCGTTCGCCACCTCAGCGTCTGTAAGGCAACTGTCATTCTCCAAGTTGATGCGCGTTGTGAGGGACTTGAACTTTTCCTTGACAATCTCGAGGTCGAGTGGCATGTCTTCGGTTGGCCCAAATACTGATGTTAGCGGTGCTTGCAAGGAAATCCTACTTTTGGGGAACGAGTCGATGTGGAGTCGCCCAAGAAGAAGATTGGCATCCGTCACCGTCAAAGGGCCACCCTTTCTGTGGGTCATGTTCAGCAATCCATCCCGCGCAGCCCATGTTAGGCAGACCAACCTGTAGCAGGCGGGACCGGGATGAGCCCCAGCAGATTCTGGACCGACATGGAACAGTCCATTACGGTAGAATAGAATACTCCCACCACCAGCAGCCACTGTATTTATGTCCAGTTGAGGTGTTTGGATGGAGACACCAGCAGTGGTAGTTTCAAAGACGTGTTCTAGGCTCCCAGCGTACCGAGAAACGTCGGTTGACTGTCGATCTGTCAGACCGTCCGGAACCAAGGACACTTACTGTTCCGCCCATATCAAAGCCGACCACAGGAGAGCCATTTCGAGGATCGTAAGACGTCCTCGCAAAGCCAACCACGCCACCAGCGGGTCCCGCTTCTTCATCAGCTTCTCCCAGCCAGTATATTACTCACAGAGGATTGCCTTGAGACCCGAGAAAGAGCGGAAATCGGTGAGGGCACCGTCTGATTGCATGAAAGAGACTTTGCAGTCGTCCGATTGGAGTTTTTCCTCGAAGCCAGAGATGAAGCCATCCACGTATCGGCTAATCTCCGGGGTCAGGTAGGCGTCGGCAGTGGCTGAAGACCCTCGAGAGTATAGGTTGATCATCGCCTGCAGGTCCGAACTAACGCTGATGTGGTCAAATCCCACATTGCGGGCGAGCTTCTCGACTTGTTTCTCATGGCCGTTATAAATGTAAGAATGCGCAAAGACGATGGCGACTGATCGGTAACCATCCTGATGCAAGGAGCGCAAATCGGCAGTAACCTGGGCAACGTCTGAATGATCAGTAGCAGGCCAACCTGGTGGAGTTGACTAACCAATTGGTCGCAGAACACGCATTTTCTTGCCACTAACTCCATCTACCAGAAATCCGGTATCATCGACACCTCCTGCGATATCCTCGCCGAGTTCTGGCATATCAGGGACGATCCGCTCATCGATCTCGACGACCCTGGAATAGAGCACTTCGGGCTGCGTCTGTAAGTCTTACACCTTTACTGATAGTTGAGTTCTGGCTCACTTTCTTAATAGCGAGATCAAACAGGGCGGGGCGCCTCTGTGTACCAATTTCTAGACAGTCGCCATGACCCTTGGTCTGTGCGAAGTCAGATTACACGACGAGAGTGGTGCTCACGATCAACAAGGCACAGCGCTCTCCCTTTCGTTCGAGCAGAGCATTTGTCCTAAGTGGATCAGCAGCGTCGGCAGGAGCGGGCTGCGGGCTCACGCAACTGTCGTTCCCATCCTCAAATACTCGATTGCTGATGTGTCAATGGGCACCGATCTAGGAAGCGTCTTCCGAGTGAACCACTCCAGGACGCGCCGGACACCTTCTGTAGGCGCGTCTGCATAACTGGAGAATCAGCTGACATCCCACGTCCAGCCACTCACTTGTTGGGATCCACACTGAGCAGCTTTATGAGGCAGTCTCCACGAGACTCGGACATCCCAATGACATCCTGATCTTGTCAATCACCTTTCAACAAGCCCGGCAGGGTGTGCTCACAGTGAATGTTCCACCTCGGTCTATCACGATTTTAACCTTCTCAGAGGGGTTGAAAGCGATCGGCATGGTGATGCCAACAGATCCACTGACGATGAACGCTGGGCAAAGGCGAGCAGCTGTTCGACCCGATGCGAGGTCTGTTCTCGCAATGCTGACCTGCAGGCCATGGCTGAGGCTTTAAAAAAGTTGTACAGTATATCAGCAAAGTAGCGAAACCAGCATGGGAAGAAGCATTGGGCGGTTCTCCCCGTCTGACCCTGCTCTTACGGTCCGCACTTCCGTAGCTTCCAGTTCCGCTCTTCCCCCCTTCCACTTCCCCTCTTCCACAAACTCTTCAACCATCTACCCCACATGTCCAGCTCTCCATCAACTTCGACTCGTGAAGCCCCGTCCAGCCCGCATTCTCACAATCGGAGACGGATACACACCTCGACAGCATGTGAAAGATGCCGAAAGAGGTAATGTCCGTCACTCTTGCCCTTCAGTCTGACTTGGGCAACAGGAAGATTCGATGCGATGGGCATAATCCTTGCGATGTCTGCGCTCGAGTACAAATCGACTGTACATACAGTGGGTACAAAGACAAAAGAGTGTGAGTATTCAGGAGAAGGTGGCTGCTGAATGTCAGATCATACCATGCCGACAATGAAGCCCTTGTTGCTAAACTCGCATCAATGGACAAGCTGCTACGCAAGCATGGCATCTTCGAGCAGACCGAGTCCAATGATCTGCGTCCTGAGGCGTCAGGTCCTATGCCGCCGCACTTGCTGCTGGATGGAAGGCTCTCCACGGCCGATGGCGTTCAGCAATCATTGCTGCAACCGTCCTTGACGTTCGACGGGGGGCTCTCTATGGTTGATGGTGTCCATCTATCACCCTTACCTCCGCCTTTAACCTTCGACGGAAGACTAGAGGGCGGCCGTGACCCGTCAACGATCGGGTGGGTGTGGCGACATCAAGACTTTTTGACACCTTCGGCGATCGATTCAGCAGGCTCCGTACCACCAGCGTCAATCCCAGTATCCCAAGGCGTCCAAACTCCGGGACTGAACCAAAGTAGGCTTCCGTCCGCTGCCACATCGAACTCCACTGCGCCAAAGGCTGTAGGGCCGTTTGCCTCTTTGCGATCGCAGAAGAACGAATTTGAGCGCCTGCAGGTGTGTATCGAAAAATGTATTGGCAACTGACGGCCATAGCGGCGGGGCGAAGAAGGTCGCTTGTTACAATTTGGGGAAACATCGATTTTCACACATCTCCCAAGCAATGCTGACACTCGTCCGCTCACTCCCTCACCCAGCGGCGCCTCCTTTGCCGACTGTGCCGAGGGCTTTGAGCGACCAAGGCTAGAATGGGCTCAGAACTTGCCACCTTCTCTCAATATCACCAGAGACATCCACGACCGAGCACTGGAGCACTTTGCTAGCTATTGGGCGCCGTGGTGCATGGTCGTGGATTTCCCGCCCTTCATGCGCGACCTGATAGCCTGTAACATGGTAGGAGTTGATCCAAAACCTCCTCGACGGACGCCCCATTACTCCCCGCTCCTTCACTGTGTAGTCCTCTTCATGGGTATGTACTATGGGCGATCACAATGGCCCGAGGCCCTGGAGCGCTACAAGGGAACCTTCATGCAACATTGCAACATCCTGGCCCTGTACGAGTCCAACTCACCGACACTGAGCACGATGCGTGCGGTCAACCTTTACGCCACGTGAGTCGTAGCCGACGAACCGTGCTAAGCATTGTCCCAGAAGCGTGAGCGAGCCTCCGATGGGCCATGCCTCATTCGGTTACATGACCTTCGGATCCGCAGTCGCACTCATTCAAGTGGCAAGTTTCGACCTCTGCTCGACTGACTGCCTGCTAGTTAGGACTAAATGTCCCATGTGCATGGTACGTGGCGCACCGCCAGGTGACTGCCGAGGAGAAGCTGCTCCGCGACGATGCGTTTTGGTCGGTCTACATGTACGACATTGTAAGTGCTGCATGGTCGCATGGTCACCAGCTCTAATCGTCCAGCTGCGTTCTATTGCGGCCGGGCGACCACCTCTCATCGGTACCCCGGTCATCGATCTTCCAGAGATTGATGAGGAGAGAGATACGTTTCCCTGGACGGCGCCATCTTGGCACAAAGATGCAACTTCAACCATTGGATACACCCTAAACGGACTGCCCTCCTTGCGTTCGACTGTGTTTCACTGGTCTGTGAAGTTGGCGAAGATTTACGCGGAAGTAACCATCACACTGTAAGTGTAGTGGAACCTCGTGTATGGAGTCTGTGAGTGACCCTAAAGATACCCGACCTCAGAGTCGAATTCTAGGCAAGAGGAACGCGCACAAGAGCTCTCTGTGCAGCTCGAGGAATGGGAAGAGAACCTGCCAAGCTCCATTTCTCGCCCAGAGACGTGTCCCTTACCCCACATCCTCATCCTCCACATGGTTTACTGCTTGGTCACGATTTTTCTTTACCGACCGTTCTATCGGACAGCGATGACCGCGTCACCTTCGCCCGCCCACAAATGTAATCAAGCGGCAGATCGCATCTTCCAACTCCTTCGTGTAAGCGACCGTTACCTCCGAGTCACACTGAAGATCAGGTTTACGATCTGTACCACTCGCTTCGTTGTGGACCGGGAACGCTCAGTGGGTGAAGATAATATCAACAGCTAAGCCTTGGCAGTCAACATCATGTTCTCCACCACCACAATCTTTTTTATGAAAGCAGTTGAAGAGCAGAACCAGAACCGTGATATCTCACCAGGAGTGCGTCAGAGTATCGACCGCATGGTAAGTACGACTGGGGTTTTCACTTGCGGTGATAGATGCTAAGGCTTCATAGTTTGCAAACATGAGGGAGCTTTGTAAGTACGAAATTGGAGTGAGGCTGATGTCAGCGCACACATTCTGGGAGGCGGGCCGGGCTGTTGTCGCAGCGCTGTCTCTTTGTGCACACTGGCTGCCTGGCGCGTTCAGCACGGAAGCTCTCGGGGCAGATTTGGCGAAACTGATTGGGCCCAATGTCACATCCAATGTCCGAGTGCCAAGGAACGACATTGAGCTCAGAACCACGGCCCCAGTGGACATTGACATTCCTACTGCGCCCATCCCGTCGAGTCGAGTGGATTCCAGTACGTCCACCCGGCTGTACGACGGTTTCATGCTTGGCAGCCGGTCGACCGACGGGTGGATGACTGGAGATGATATCTTCTCCAACATGATGCAAGAACTCATAGATTCTGGAACGACCTGGAGGGCATAAAAAGGCATAGTAGAATGCATTTTGAGGGCAACTTGTCACGCGCTCGCTGTCTCGAGTATCCGTTGGAGCCGACTCAGTGTGGGATTAAAGACAGTAGGCAAGGTGGGATCCCATTGACCGCCAAGCATCACCTCCGCCAGCGCTGGAGCACAATGAAAGATACGCGCCTATGGACGTCAGCCAAGCTATCGCAGTCAACTGACCATTCCATGTCCTCCCATGCCAGCAATGATGTATAAGCCCTCTTTGCTTGGTAGCGGGCCGACCAAAGGAACTCGGTCCGGCGTCTTGTCCCTATCAGTTGTTATGCACAGCGATTGCTCACCAAGCCGACAACTCCACGCCATGAATACTCGAACCCTCCTCGTCCTTGAGCTTGTATCTCATCGTCCCCTGCGTAACCGTGGTTTGGGAGGGCTTGGAGAATCGAACCAAACATTGCGCTCTCCACATTGGTGTTCGGCACCGAGTCATCCATAGACTTGTCGGGAAACAGCTGGGCTGCAATGCCAAGCACTGCGGAGCGATCCGGCTGAGGAGCGCTGCACAGCCCATAAGTCTTGTGGCCGTGGGGACACGGGTGAACGAACTAGGAATAGAATCTATCAAGGGAGAACCGAAGGGACATGGTGGGCTCGAGAGGAGCGTCCTCAACAGGTGCTGGTGCGACCTTGCCGGCGTGTACTAAGGCGTCAGTTGCACCCACCGCTGATAAGCCTACTTGAACGGGGCTCTATTATCTTCGCCAACTCCGGCAGTAGCAGTGACGTATACGCATTGGTTGCGAAGACGACTTTACGGGCTCTGATCGGTCCCCTGATTGTGCTCACGAGCCAACTGTCACCATGGTTCGTGACCGATACAACCGGGCAATGACTATAGAGAGAGTAGCCACCCAGGGCCATGTTTTCCCGGTGCACCCCAAGGCAGAGTTTCAGAGGATGCACAGAGGCGGCAGGCCAGACATACGAACCCAAGGCGATCGGTGACCCCGTATACTGTCGATGAGCACTCAGCTGACGCGACAACGACTCACGTCTCGTGTCTCCTTTTGACCGAGACGCTTGACCGCCTGAACATCGACCCCGGCGCTCTTCGCGGACTGGAAAGAACTATCCACATATCGCTCAAATTCTTCGGAGAGAATGAGATCCACGGTCGGTCGTAGTGTTAGCTCGCACTCGACTTGATGCTTGCTGACGAAGTGTGCCACCCTGTGGTCCGGCGTCATCAGAGCGTCTCTTATGGTGAGAGTATCAAGGACCTACTTGTCGAGAGTGATGCGTTCCGATGCAATGATCTTACGGGCCTCGTCTTGTCCGTGTATCTTGGCGTACTCTGCAAACCCGCGGAACGCGTCTGGCCTGCAATGCCCAGCATTGCGTCCACTGGCACCAGAGCATATCTCTCGCGCTTCCAAGCAGACTACCGTCTGCGGTCGCCTCTGTGAGGACAAAAGATGGTAGGCGGTTGTAGCCCCTGCATGGTCAGCTTAGCATATTAGCCTGTATTACTCGCCTGACAACCCGCTGCCGATAATGACTACATCTGCCGAATCAAGTAGGGAACCCTCTCGTCCATGGTGAAGTAGTGCGTCGTCCCCGACGCTTCGCTGCCAGTAGGATTGCTGCCACTTGTTCGGGAGCACAGACGGACCCCATGGACTTGCGGTATCAGTGGTCATGACGAGGGGCGAAGGCAACGAAAGGGAAGGAGGTCAGGGAGTTATAGATACGTTGCACGGAAAAGCGGAACGAGACCCATCGGGAGCGGAGGGACCAGCGGCCGACGCCTTTGACCCTTTCCAAACCTAATCCCAGGGCTTGTTGCATCGGTGCCCTGCTGGTCACGATGCCTCGACCGAACGGCGCCGGTCAGCTTCGTCTTCCAGGTCCGAGTAATGTATGCCGTTTATCCCTCCCGATAAGCCGATACGGTCCTGCTTGCATTCAGTCGGATAGGTGGGAAAGTTCAGTCTCGGGTCATCTACATTGGTTGAGCGATTAGATTATTTACAGAGCGGACGAAACACACCAAAATGATGGCGTGCAGGACGAGACATTCGGGATATGAGGGACCTCGAAAGATGGAGGAAGATAACCCCGGGCATTATTGGGAAGATCTGTCATGCATGTCGAAGTGACTGAGTTGGGATTCTTAGTTTATCTGGCCTCGCCTCGGTCGAGACTCAGCCTTAGCGCACGAAATAGTTGAATATCATGGCCAATGCAATGCCTATCGAATGTCATCGAGGCTATTGCTTGATATCAAGGCAAAATAGACATCCCAGTCCGTAGTGCTAGATCCTCGTTCGGTTGTCACGCACCATTACGGTTCCAATGATGACAGGAAGAGCTGGCTGACAACCAGGCCGAATCGATTTGTTAGTGTGATGAACTGTATGCAGGAACGGCTTGATAACTGCCGCCTTATGAGCTTCTGTGGGAAAAGAGGGGGAGAACGTGGATATACGTGCATCATTGCTATTGTCATCATTTACAAATGCGATCGCCTCGCAACCACTCACTGGACAGATCACGTCCAGTCGGTGTAAACTACGATATCGGCAAGGAGGGAACCGCTTGGTGGAGATGCCCGAGATGCTTGTCGAAGCTGGAGGGCACCATTCTTACCAGCTCATCGTCAGATCTAGCAGGAGTGGCAGGACCGAAGGAGGAATGACCTGAGCTGAATGACAGGCCGGTGTCAACGTCAGACTCCGGAGCCGGGAACACAGGAGAAATTGCTATCAAGGACTCGGACAACAGCTGGAAAGTGGCTCGTCTGCCTTCTTGGTGCCGGAGGGATATCCATCTTGCTCGACGAGGTTTCTAGTTGCATCGCTTTGAGAGACATCAACATCTAGTCCACTTTGTGTCACGCGGACAGTGGAATTGGGGACGTTGACTTGTGGTCGTTCTGAGGCTGCCGTGGACATGTCTGAACCGTTAACAAGGAGGTCCATTTGATGCGAGTTGACAGCGCATAGCTTTAAACCTCGTCGGCTCATGGCGGCAATGAGCGAGTTCACTCGGTGATAGGTATTGTTGAGGGAGTTATAGGTTTCATGATCCATTGCCGCACAGTCAGAGCTGCCCAGGTCGTCTCCAACATGAAGTGCCTGATTATCGTCAACGTCCGCCTCTCGATACGGCAAACGGGGCAGGTGGCAATGGTGTTCTGAGTCCAGCTCATCTGCGTAATCGACCATTGTGCGCTGGCATGATGCATCGGAGTCCTTGGCGGCTTGCTCAATTGAGTCGAGCCAGTTTTGTACCCTGACCAAGCGATTCAAGACATTGTTCTTGTTGTTGTGACGAGCTGTATATGATATCAGCCCATATATGGCTAAAAACTTCTTTCCGCGAGGGGTGACGCAAGAAACGGCGAGGATTGACTGGTGGCAAAGCCACTCACCAGAGGCGGTAGCTACCTTGAAACCTATGCGATGTCCGTTCTGATTGTTGACTCTTCTCTGTTGCCTTAGCGCATCCGTTTCGTGTCTCATGCACCCGGCATCCGACTCATCATGCGGGCCATTTCCTCTTTGATTGTGACCCCTGGAGTTGCCGGCCCCCCCGTCTCCCCCTCTGCGTGAGCCCCGTCCCTGGGTATCGTTCGAGGCGCCTCCACTATGGTGCTCCGAATGAACGCTCAGCTGTCTCTGATAATGATCGTCGCCGTCATCACCGTCATCGTTGTCTCGGCGGTATGTTGGCGCAGGATCACGTTCGGTGGAAGGACTAGGGGAGTAGAAAGTGGTGGTAGATGGTGAGGGAAAGATGGACATTGCGGGCGGCTATGATACGCTATCAGCGTCTGCTATTCGACCGCGCCGATGTTACAATGTCTGGCTCACAACGATTCGAACACGGAGGCCAGGGGATTATCTGGAAGATCTTTTTATGGGTGCGCGAGGAGCAGCAGAGCTATGTTCGGGAACACGAAACGGCCCGGACGCGGTGTAACACGTAGGAGCCAAGAAGAAAAGGACAAGAAGAAGAGGCAAATGGCTCACTGGTTGTAATCCCGCATGCCGAGAGCGGTAGAGAGCAGTTTTTGAAGCACAGATAAGTGCTGTGGCCCAAAATGTCATGAGGCGGGACAGGGCTGCTAATTGGTAGCCAGAAGGAACGGTGATGTTTCCCCTTTGAGCTTGCTGATTCTCTGCTGGTACCTCGTTGGGCAGAAGAAGTCGATTTGGCAGCGCGCACAGACGGGCGCATCGTGGGTCATTCATTCCGGCAGCAAGAACCTCCACGTCAGTAGGTTGATTCGCATCGGGTGCCTGAGCGTCGGGAAGGACAACATCGCAGGCGCGAGAATGGTCACTGGTACCAAGGTTGGGGATAGGGGGAGGATTGAAGGCGTCCGTCGGCTGAGAATCAACTGGCACCTCGACGGCTATGGTCGTCTCGTCGAGAAGGAACAGGCGTTTGAAGCAATCATTGATGATGAGCATACCGAGACGCAGACCGAATAGTCTACCCCCGCAAGCCATATACCACAGCGACTGACACAATCCCTCAAGGAGCTGAGCGTCTGCCTGTGCCTGCTGATCAGGACGATACTTGTTCAGCTTGATCTCGCCGATACCACCATATTGATTTCCCTGTCCAAGCGCTTTTTTGTCGCCCAGGCGGCGTGCTGCGAGGTCGGGCTTGTGAGGCCCATACTTGCGACTCTTGTGAGCAGACGTTGCCGACGAGGTGCTCGTGGTCGCTGAGGAGGCAGTGGAATGGGATCGAGAAGATAATGCGGATGCTGTGGCGACGATGGACGCTACAGCAGCTGATGCAATCGCGGAGCGGTCGTTGTTGAACATTTCCCTAAGCAACCTCACCTCTTCCATCGCGTCCCAGGCGCCAGGATCCTCTCCTCGCCAATCGACCTCTTCATCCATCTTGATGTCTGGCGCCCGGTGTTTCCGTTCCGGCAGCAAGCAGTTGAACACTTCATGATAGAGCTTGCGAAGCTCAGTCTCATTGTAGAATGGATCGGCATGGTCGTACTGGAGAAGCTTATCCCGCAATCTCGTCAGTTCATACGACGCCAAGAACAAAGCGGAACCAAGATCGATCAGCTCAAAAGCACCGTCGCTGAAACCAGACTCGGGATCGTAATTGCTCTGGCTATCCGACGCTCGTCGATGCTCGCTCGGCCCAGCTTGATCTGAGCTGGAGGTCGACTTGAATGGGCATGGCATGCGAGGATGCTCTTTGAAACAGATATCTATTAGATACTTTGTATGCGATTCCATAAGTAATCATCCCACCTGCCCGAGATCTCCCATGTAGAACCCACGTGACCGCCACGTGATGCAGATCTACTGTAATGATAGTGTCTGTCATGAAATGCTAGTCCCGTCGCGCGATGCACCGCAAAGCAGAGACGGAGTGCATGTCACGGGTGGACCAGGCCAAACAGCGCTGGAGGGACCGAGGCGCTCAATGTTACGACCCTGTCAGGACACTGCCATCAACCAATTGGTTACGTAACAGGCTCGTAAGGGTTAGGGGGTTACAACCCGATTCCGGGACGGGGGCACCGAATGATCATGCATGGAATGCATGATCAATGGCATGGGCTGGTCGAGGGCGGTGGTGCCTACCAGAATATGTCAATGAAACATGCATGGTCAAGATGTGGAAAGAGATATCGAGGATCTTCGCTCACGTCGACAAGGTGACCCCCAAGGACGGAAGCAAATCGTGGGTCAGACACCAAGTGCCGTCCTATCGATAACACCTCCTTGAACGAGCTCTGCGATCCAGTGGACGAGGGCGGTCCTCTGTAGTTTATGCTTGCACTCCTTGTTTGAGCATCGTACTCGGAATGGAGCCCGAAGGTGGACCTGGTAGCGGTGGTCTGGGTTGCCTGGCTGGGCCTTACAAGGCAGGGCGTACGGATTCGTGCTCCTCCTGGCTTGTTCGAATAGGTCCCGGATCTCCTCGTCTGTCTGGTACTGCCTGGTAAATTCCCTAAAGATGTCCGACCTGTCGGAGGAGGGAGTTGAGTGCCACCAAGCATCAGGATCGAGGGACTTAGTCGGTGACCTTATCCCGGCATTCCAGCCAACGGCGTTGAGGATGTCTGTCAGGGCTTGGGTCTGGGCCTTGGTGGGGTGGTCTGCCGCACTGCCTCGGAACATGTCGGCCTGTGTGGCCTGCTCGTAGACCCAGTGGGCATTAGCGAGCAGACCCTCCCTTGTTACGAGGTTGGCGGTGAGGCGGTAAGTAGCATGGGGTCCATTCCCGACCCCCAGCCAGTAGCTTGGGTTCAAGAAGCCCGTTGCCTTGACGATATGGCTGGCCGACCTGAGACTGGGAGCTTTGACGGTGACTTCTATACGGAAACCGCCCAGGGCGAGGTCGTCCTTACTGGTAAGGCTGTGGATCATGCGTAGACTCGATGCGACCTGGTTCCGTACCCCCTGGAGGGACTTTGGTACGGACCCCTGCAGCCGGCTGTTGAAGGACTTGATTACGTGTACAACCCTCGGGTAGACTTTGACAGAGAAGTGGCGGGCTTGATGAGTGGCTGCCAGCTTGACAGTGCCGTAGTTACCTGATCCCGGTACCAGCATGGGGTAGTGTGTCAAGCCATGTCTCTGGCCGGTTGCCGACCCGAACAGCCAGATGAACGGGGAGGAGAAGCTCTGGCCGATGTCCCACTCGTTGTGCTCTGCCCAGCGGTGGTCGGTCTGAGCAGGCTCCGTATTGAGGAAGCGATCTATTAGCGGGGTCTTCTGCCCATAAGCCTTGAGCCGTATCGTGTCGCATCCAGCTTCACAGAGGCAGTGAATAAATACCGAGGTCGAGATATGGACATTTCCGAGGCTGGCCTGTAACGGGAGCTTTCCTGGCTGTGCTGTCTGGTACTCGTCGAGGCTGTCAAAGAACGGTTCCTTGTATTTGGGGTCGATCCACATCTGGTGGTTGGGTTAGGGGTTAGGGGTTAGGGGTTAGGGGTTAGGGGTTAGGGGGTTAGGGGGTTAGGGGGTTAGGGGGTTAGGGGGTTAGGGGGTTAGGGGGTTAGGGGGTTAGGGGGTTA